>OY735221.1:42140454-42197954 GCA_963457665.1 Thysanoteuthis rhombus
ATATATATATATATATATATATATGTATATATATAGTATATGATTTATATATAGATATATAATCAATATATAAATATATATGCAGACGATATCTATGCGTACAAGTACACATATATATACCAGTAAAACCAACACACACACCCAAAACCATACACACGCATCCAATACCTTACACACGTATGCGTTTGTGTATGTGTGTGTGTTGGTTTGTTTGTAAAGTAGTAAGACAACATTTTAGTTTTCATTTAACATTCAATTGAAAGGATCGGGGGGGATGATTTGTTCTATCCTGGAGGGAAGGCCTGATGCATCTCACTGAAATTCCATCAGCATCGTCAAAAAACAATTCTGGTATACAGATACACCTTATAAAATACGGCTCATCACTTGACCGGAAAGGAGAGAAAGTATCTGGCAGGTTTCCGTCATTAAGGGGTTAAGAAGTGGGGGAGGAGTATCTGGGATGTGAATAAGCATCGATCAATTCGTGTGAGACGGGGAAAGATGAATGGGCAATAAGTAAATTGTCAATACACTGTTACTATCTACCTATCTAACACACACGCACACACACACACACACACACACACACACACACACACACACACACACATATATATATATATATATATATATATATATATATATATATATATATATATATATACATATATCAATCTGTTCATGAATCTGCTACTCTCGGGCTGACCAAAAACACTATTAATCCTGTTGAGTTTTTGGCTAAAACGTTAGTTAAATTCATTTCCGTTGATATTTACAGTAAGTTATTTCAATTGTTTTCGAATGCTCTACAGTTTGGTGATCTGAAAAAAAATCCACTGATTTATTTCATTTTTGGCTAAACGGTTATCCTCATTTTGAAAGTTTTTTTTTTTTTTAATGATATCAGTACTTTGGGATTGAACTCGACATTTTGTTATGTTTCAGGCTAAAGATTATTCCATTTTGAATACTTTTTTCCATAATCCTGATTAGTTACTAAGAATTTAGAAAAAAAGTATTTGGAACCAGCAAATGCTACTCTTGTTTAGTGGATGGTTTTTCGGTAAGTTACTGATTACCCTGCTGCTGTTATTCATCGTAAGGCTGAATTTAAGCAATATATTTCAAATTATCACGATATCAGCATATTCCAATTCAACCACTGATATTACTTAGTTGCGACCCAAGAACTCTGTTAGTAATCTATTTTTTGTTTCGGGATGAAATGTTAATTTGATTTTAGATAATCTAATCCAAGATTTACCATAAGATTTTTCATCTAATAATCATTAACTCATACTGACCCCGGGCAACTATTATTATTTCCTTTTTAGTTCAATTTTTGGAAAAAAAATTTATTCAGTTTCACCATTTCTTATTAAGTTTTATTTTGTTATTTACAGCACGTTGGTATAATCCTTTTCTTGGGACTCCTGCCAAGTATTTATTGTTTTTCGGGGTTTTTTTTCGGCCAGCAAAGATTACCACAGATAACGGGACACTGCAACCAAATGGAAAATTCCCTGCATGAATAATATTGTCATTTCTTGCTGTTAATATATATATATATATATATATATATATATATATATATATATATATATATATATATATATATATATATATATATATGTATATATATATTGAGAACGTTACTAGATGTTTTGTTAAAAATCGTTTTGCCATTCGTGTGACAAAATTGTTTGAAAAAAAGCATTGACCCTCATGGCTGAAATATCTGCTACATAATTTTTTTGCATTGTAATACATGCAACGAGAAGAAAGAAAGAGTAATGAATATACTAATCAAAAATGTTTGTTCTTCTTAATTATAAGACTGAACACGTGATTTGGTAGCGTCGTTTCAAGATTGATATAACAGGTAAAACAAGACTTCAAAGAAGTGAAGATATCTTTTAAAACCATCGTCAATCAGAATGAAAAAAATGAATCAAAGGTGAGAGGATATTCACGAAAGAAATTTTCAAGAGAGAAAAATGAGTTAGAAGGGAGAGAATATTTGAATTGGAAAAATACAATTGGTGCCACTGCATAACAATATAAGATCATATACATTCTTTGAAACTATAATACCATCATCATGAATAGTAGGATCATTGATAAAAAAAATCCTTGCAGTCAGAAATGTTGCAATTGACGATAATAACATTACCCTAAAAATATTATTATTATTATCATCATTGATGATGATGATGATGATGATGATAACAATAATAATGATACTTCCATTAATATTATTAGTATTGACAGAATAAACGACTCCCGTGTTCGACCTAGAAAAAGCAACACCCCATAAGTGTCGTTCGAATTCGTGTTTTTTTTTGTAGGGCAGACCATTGACTTTATGAGTATTTGTTTTACATTAGTATTTTAACCGAAAAAGATACACGACGTATCGATTTTTTTTCAGTTTGATTATATTACATCATATTTTTAAATTCAAATTTATTATTCAGAACGGTTTCATTTTCTCCTTTCAGTAATATTGTTAATTATAATAATAATAATAATAATGATAATAATAATAATAATAATAATAATAATAATAATAATAATAACAACAACAACAACAACAACAACAACAACAACAACAACAACAACAACTGTGCCAAAGACACTGAGGTTGTTATTGGAGGGACTTAGGATAGAAGGAAGGATAGGGACCGTGCAGACCACAACACTGCTAGGAACCAAACTAATACTGAGGAAAGTGCTAGAAATACAAGATCTACGACCCCAGCTATCAGCGGTGGCTTAACAGATGAGGAGGGAGAAAGAACACCCCGAATGATAGAGATACAAACCCTAGCACTGGAGTGATAGGCAAGGGAAGAATGAGATGAGATGAGGGCCGAAGAATCGAGAAGACTAACTGTCCCTCAGCCCTCAGTGATGACCACTGGACAACTGGCCTGAAACAGTAAACCACTTTGCAGAATCATGCTGCGCTGTGATTTTCATAGCCTCAATTCTCACTCTTATCTTCGACTCTCCAAGTCTTTTTGACACAGTTTTCAATGCACATACTATTATTGGCACCAGCATGACTTTTATGTTCCACACTTTTCAGTCCCCAGGACAAGTCCCAGTTACTCTTTCTCTTTCGCATTGATTCCGTGGTCCACAAGTACTTCTTTGTCTCTAAATTGGCTGGTTCTTCTACGCTCGTCTTCTTACTTGGAAAAGTGCCGTGAGGCAATTATTTATGTATTTTTTTCTTTTAATAAAGGATAAATTAAAGATGACAAGAATGAAATACGTATAAATTTCAACAACAAAGGCAGCTCCAGGCTAAGTGTTCAAAATTGAATTTAAAAAATAAAACCTGTCCAGAATGTTTAAAGGCGACGGCATTTATAGTCCATCAAAATCATAATGAAAAGCCAGTAGGAGAAAAAAAAGTGAAAAAGGTCAGAATATTGAACAACGCAACTCACAACGGACCGATTTAATAACACTTGCTGGGTTTATTTTTTGTGTGTGTATTTGTGTGTGTGTGTGTGTGTGTGTGTGTGTGTGTGTGTGTGTGTGTGTGTGTTGACATTCATAAGTATCTACCAAACCAGAGTTCATCTAGCCCAAACCATCAATAGATGAAACTGTACATGCAACGCACACTCATGCACTCGTGTACACAAACACACACATGAACACACGTACACACTCACACACACGCACATGCATACACTCAAACTCACATTAATGAGTATGGAATTGCTTTTCGAAAATCCCCTCCCTAAATATATATTTCTATATTTGGCAGTTCAAACTTACAATGTATGTTTATACCCGGTTGGTCTTTTCGTTTTTGTCCAGAAGCTTCCATGTCCGTTTTTTGAAAATGTGTACTTTTTACAGATCACAAACAAGGAAAAAGGAAGTTGTTAACTGATCATCATTTTTTCCAATTTCTTTTCATTGATCCCCCAGTCAAGCGAGTGACCAGATCTGATTTGCTTTGGGTTTTTTTTACCATGAATTAATGACTAAAACCTTACTGGTAGTATTTTCATCAAAAAAACTTCATTTTACCACCATCACCGTTCAATTTATCAGGTGAAAAGCATCATAAAAAACAGAATCTGGCCGTTTGGCTTGTGATAACGTCGTCTTGTTTCTGGGTTGGCAATAGTTCTTAGAGGAAGGGTATACAACAAATGCATCCCCTGATAGTAATTTGTAGCACAGGATCATGGAACACATCCAAAAGATTGACCTTCTTACTGAAAACCATGCAATGTATACAGGAAAGAATCATGTTTAAATCCACAAGTAGAAATTAAGATAACTATGTATATTAAAGAAATACAGAGATACCAGAATCCATTGGAAAACTTAAATGGCTGGCCATGTTGCAAGACTGTCTGACAACCACTAGACTTCACAACTCACAATGAGGATCCTCATTGACGATATGCTAAACTTATATATGTATATTTGGTTGCATCAGTTCGTCAGTCCGTTTTCCCTCTCTTTCGTCTATTTGTCCGTCTGCTTGTGTGTCTTCGTTTATCTTTCAACTCAATATTTTCCAGAATACAAATAGGATTTCAATGAAATTTTGTAGAATGGTGTGGAATGGAGGTAAGAAAGGAATGACCAAATTTTGGAACTAGAGTTAGGGTTAGCGTTTGTATGTGATTTTTCCAATTACACTCATGTATACCCTCATGTCTTTCCACATGGAAACTCGGAGAGTTGTCAATGAATTTCTATGAAGAAATTATTAAATTTAGGAGCGATTCCATACATACTTCGTAGATATATGTCCAAACGACGTAATGCTGCATTTATCTCATATCAGTCCACACGATATTCTCAGCAATTCTCAATAAATTTCTTTGATATTTTGTTGAAGGCTGGATGATAAGCATCAGAATATTAAATTTGATTAGATCCTGAAGCTAAGCCGAGCACATATACCACCCTCACAATGAACCTATCTGTTGTTATATGCCTAAACCAATTATTGCCATTTTTTTCCTAGTCTACAAAAGTTATCGATGAACTTCAATCATATCTTGAAATCGACACCAAAACTTCAAAGTGAAAGGAAGATCTTGCAATACTGAAACTATGAAGTATCCTTTTTACGTGACTTTGTGTACATTGGGTTATGAAAACTGATACTGAATAAACAAAACAAAATTGTTTTCATTGTAAAACTCTTTCTTAGTGTAACTGCATTTCAAGCAAGTTCTGATATTAGATCATCAACTGCTTTGAATATGCAAGTAATTCTTTGCTCATGTGTTCAATATGTTTGTATGCTGTTTTGGAAGACATTTTTGAATTTGTTCATACTATTTCTGCTTAGTATACCCAAGTATTTTTGGACAGTTATATTCAGGTAATTACCATTCGAAATGAGATTTTTAAGAATGTTAAAAAAAAATCAAATCCTTCCTCTTTCATTTTTACAAATCATCCACTTATTAGAGCAATTTCAAAATTTGTACCACTAAAATGGTTCTTTTCAGTTGATACAATACCTAACAGGGTTTAACTGGAGTTTTGAAAAGGACTGGCTCCTCTTTCAAATTTTTGTTCAATTCCAGCAAATTATTTTCCCATTCACTTCATAAAACTATTGATATATAGACCAGATGGATAGATAAACCAGAAATGGTTGTAGTTCACTAAATTAATTCTGGCTGTCCCAAGACTGTAGCCCTATTGAAGCTATTCACAAATCAGTTGTCAGATTATTAGAAACCATGTATAATAAATGATTTATTAGTTAAATACCACATGATTGTACAGATAGATGTAATGCGTGTCTAAAATTATCATTGTATGACGTAATATGTTTGCTTACAGTATAAATATACCTATATATATATATGATAATCAACAACTGCGTTTCCAGATGTTTTGCTACATGGCAAATCTTGTGGCTATAGACTATCTAACATCCAGCACCATGAGTAGGATCGAAACCTTCTCTTCAGACCCAGAGGCAGACATTTTATCTTTGCCCTGATCGATCAGTTGGACAGAACTAACCATTGTATTTTTACTTACACATAATTCATCATGTAGATAGATAGATCAGCTTGGATTTGGGTGTTACTTTCGAGCCAGCAAGGATAATTTTTCATCGCCATCTTTGATTAAGACAATTTGTCGAAAATCAAATGGAATCAGATGTTGGTAGTCACCCAATAGAAACTGTGAGGTGACCAACGCCTTTTGGCAGCTCGCTGTTTCGGCGGTGATCAATTGAAAATTGGAATAAGTAAATAATCAACGAATAAGTCACTTCTCTTGATCTCTGTTCGATCACTAAAAAGTTCGAATTCTCAAAAAATAAGCGGACACAAACAAGTGAACATTTAGCAAAAAACTTGTATTGTAAAATGAACCCAACTAAAAACCTTGGATTAGGGTGTAAATGTTTGAATATTCATCCCTCCAGCTCTATTTATGAGATTGGTACGCGTTATACATACGTAAATATATACACAACCAGTCATCCGCATTGGCTTAAGAACTGAATTAAACTGTGTTTGACGGTTTCGTTGACGGTCTTGGTTGACGGTTTCTAATAGGCACGAATCAAGGTGAAAAGCTAAATATGCGTGCCTAGTTTATATCTTTATTAATTATTGTCATGGAATGGCTAAATTGGCTCTGTGTATCTATGTGTGAGTACTACTCGAACAATTACGACATCCCGAGAAAGAAAACACAAGCTGAACGTGCTAAAAACAAAATAAAAGCCAACATTTCAACTCGAAAGAATTAATGAGAAGCTTCGGGGCACGCCTCC
Organism: Thysanoteuthis rhombus; assembly: GCA_963457665.1. Taxonomy (NCBI): domain Eukaryota; kingdom Metazoa; phylum Mollusca; class Cephalopoda; order Oegopsida; family Thysanoteuthidae; genus Thysanoteuthis; species Thysanoteuthis major. The sequence goes on from OY735221.1 coordinate 42,147,251, forward strand.
AGCATCAGTTTTTCTCCTTCTTCTTCTTTTTCTTCTTTTTTTTTTTTTCAAAAAAACGTGGGAACACAAATAAAAAGAATGAAATTTTGAGAGAAAAAGAAAAACGATGACGAGAAAAAACAAGGACAAAAATGGAAAGACCTAAGAGAGAACGCCGTCGGTTACAATCACAACAAAAGGTGTTTTTAGTTGCTAGAAGAAGAAAAAAAGACTTTGCTGAAAGCTACCTCAGAAAATTAATTAATATTTGTTTGTTGACAGGTGAAAATCTTTGTATTCCGTTGGAGATGTTTTCTAGAATCGGCTTCACAACTATTAAAGCAATTTCTGTCTGTTATTTTATCCAATTTTATCAAGGTTTGCCTTTATTTCTCGTAAGTCGTTCGGTGTGTCTGTAAGATCGTTGAGACTGGTTTATCGGCCCGAAACTTCAACTGAGGGAAGAGCTTTTCAAGACAAGCATACTTTCCGCTGCACAACAAGTAAACTTTTCTTCAAGTGATGCGAGACATTGTCTTTTGAAATCATCCTGCAAGTTTCAAGTCAGAAACTGTGTATTTTTCGCTAATTTTGATGTTGTTAGGTTAAGTCACTCGTTCAACTCAAAATGTGTTCAAGAAAGTTTTCCACAACATCTTGATGTTTTTGCTACATCAAAAATGCTATTTAGATGACTCTTGATAAAATAGACACTTTTCCATATTAATTAGATAAGAAACAAGTTTAATGAACTGAGTCATATTTTGATGAATTCGCATTTAATTTATTAATGATATGTAAAATATTTCGTACACACACACACACACACACACACACACATATTTATGTGTGTGTGTGTGTGTGTGTGTGTGTATTTGTGTGGGTGTGCATGCACGCAGGAGTGTGTGTCTAGATTCTAGAAGTTCCAAGATGTTTCCTGAATCAATTTTTAATGTAAACTGGAAAGTAGAGTTAACAACACTTCATTTTTCTAGATGTTAACGCACGAAAAGAAAAACTCATCTATGGTCTGATTTACAGGTTCGTTTTTCTGTTGTTAAAAGTCTGCTGCTGCTGCTGCTGTTGCTGACAATGATGATGATGTTGATGATGATGATGATCAAAGAATGGTTGTTTTTGAATCAGTCTCTCACTCTCTTGGTGCTCAAGTTATTTGACAAATCGATCAAATGCAAGCCCTACTTTAATGATTTTCCATTTTTTTTTACTAAGACAGATGAATCTAGAAACAGGGTCCGGAGATTTCATGTTAAATTTAATATTTGGATAGTTAAAGTGAATCGTTCCTTTTTTTTTTTTTCTTCGAACAATGAAAAATATTTTTGCAATTTAGCTTTTGCCGAGAAGGATATTTGGGGACTGCGTCGATCAATTATTGAAATTATGTAGAACTATCTATCTATATTCAAATCGCGACAGCTCGAGGTGATGAGATCTATTTTATCTAAGAGGGAATATGCGATGTCATATATAATTAACGACGACGTCGGAGAGAAACTATTTAAACAAATTTTCAGAATTTAGACGTAGTTTGAATAGTTATGCCCCCTTGATCAAACGAAACCAATATTTCTGCGATAATTTTTATTATCTTATACAAAATATGTGCATGAGCAGAATATTTGAAGGTGTTTATACTGGCTTTAACGCAAAATATCAGGTTGATGCAATTATTGTCCAGCATTCTTCGGGAAAATGATATAAATTCTTAGCATAATTAAACAGTATTTTCCTAAGCTCTTCATAACTCTACACAGCATTTCAGATAAATTGCACATTCTAATATTAAAGAATTATCCCGATTCTGATTCGATAAATGTCACAAAGAACTGTACGAAATTTGTTCTTGATTTTTATAAGCACTGACCGGGCAAAGAGTGTTACATCAAGTAATAAAATAGTGAGCTTGAATGGAAAAGTTCTGGAGAATATTGCACGTATGGGAGGACTTTTCATTTTAGCAACATGATCCATTACAGAGACATCTTCAAAAATTAATTACGGGTAGGGAGAAGTGGAGAAAGTAAATCACCACATCTACCTAGGACAACGAATCTCCATGAGATCCTCGAAAGAGGGAGGAATCAAGCGAAGAATCACACTAGGATGGCAAGCCTTTGGCAGAGCAAGCTCAACCTTCAAAAATAAGAATATCCCATTGATGGAACCTTACCAAGAGGCAGATCTGCGAATTGAAGACCATGCAACGTGCTCTAGAAAAAGTTATGCTAGGCCTCACATGCAGAGACCACAAGACAGCACAGTACATCCGGGGAAAGACAAGAGTCAGAGACATCATAGAATCCATTTAAAATCTCGAATGGCAGGGGGCTGGCCATGTTGCAAGAATGGCAGACAATCGGTGGACATGGCAACTCACAACATGGATCCCCTAAGATCACATGCGCAACCGAGGCTGGCTGAAAATGAGATGGAGAGACGAGCTAGACAAATTCAGAAAGCGCTGGCTCTGCGTCGCTCATGGTAGAGAAGTGTTCAAAATCCTTGGGTGGGGTCTATGTCCAACGACAGATGTTGATAGACTGATGATGATGATGATGATGATGATGATAATGTAAATCACGGGTCTACTTCTCTGCCTTATAGAAGTCATTCCTGTGTAGTTACTATTCCTGATTAAATACTCCGTAGAGTAAGACGTTCTTTCATGTTTTGGATCCCGGTGATAGATATATTTTTTCTCATCAGAGACTATTTTTGCTCGAAAATGAATTTTAGTGTCTCAAGAAAGAATTTGAAAGAAAAAAAAGTTTTTAACGTGACCAGGGATACTTCATATAGATCCCGTTATGGTAGCTTCAGATCTTTTTCTTCAAACTGAAAGCAATGCGCTACAGATGAATAAACCATACTCCTTGACAACACACAACCGGAAACGTCTGAATAAAATAAAAGATGGCTGACGTTGATCATTCAATAAGGTTAGGCAGAGAAAACACGCGCCGAATTATTGAGATTGAAGCGAAGCATGTGGATAGTCGTCAAAAAATAGATGGAATAATTGTTTTTTTATTTGCTTCGAAATGTAATACCGATTTTGGCACAAATGGTTCCAATGAGTTTTATGAATTACAATCGTATTTCGGTGGATATTTTACTGGTGATGAAAGAAGATGTAAGATAAAGATGAAAACATGAACTGTTTGTTTTATTAAGACGTTTGATCCTTAGTAATACCTTCCGACCAGTGATATTTTTTGGCATAAACAAAAGAAAGGAACAAGTGTTTTTTTTTCTTTTTTTTTACCCATAGTCACGTATGCGACCTTTTCTTGAAGGTTTAGTCATACAACCAGGGAAATATTCACTCTGATATGGCGATAAAAAAACTATCAAGTCGATTGCTGGACGGAAAGTCACCTATCGGAGACAGTCCTAACAAGAGCTGCCCATAGAAAACATAACCCCGAAACTGGAAATGCAGGGACAGAGTTTTACTATCGATCAGATAGTGGATAAGCTTTGTTTATAACAGTACCGAGAAGGAAAGTCAGGTTCTACGTAAGATTTTTGAACAAAAGACAGAATCAGAAGTAGCAGGTTTATAAAAACTATACCTCGACGTCACAACAGTCACGACAGACAGACATGTTCAGGTTAACAGACGGAGAAAATAAGAAGGAAGACGATGATCTGATACTAAATATATAAAAAGCAGTTGTAAAGGAACTGATGTGGTTATTCACTCCATAATAACTATCACATAACCAACATCTTTTTTGTAGCGTGCTGAGGTAGGGATGATCAATTTAAAAAATGGAAAAAAGAGATGGAATAAGTAATTTCTCTTGATTTTTTGGAGACGGTGACAAGTAAAAAGTCTGAATATTATTAAAGAGCAAACACAAAATGATTGATTTAGTACAAAGCAATTCATTTAAGTGTGGCCTGTATGCATGATGCACACACATGCCTATATGTATATTATTCTAAAATAAGTTTGTTTTTTTTAAACTTCTAGAAACCTATGTTGTCTATGGTGACAAACGGTTTCTATAATGGAGAATAAGCGATATTCGAAGTCAGTTATCAATCATTCAGTCCATAATCAGTTGAGTATTCCTTATAATTCAACTGAGCTAAACACATAAGTAAAAATGATTTCAGTGGGTTTCGGAACTTACAACTGTTGGATCTATATTTCCTGCAACAAAAAACAAGCACACAAGAAAAATTGGTCAACACACAAGTTCTGAACTTCAACTGTCATCCCTTAATAGTCAATAATATGAATGCTCGGCCAACAGGCACGGACAACTGTTAGTGATGTTTAAGTGGTAAGTGCTGTTTTACTGCCTCTTCCTGTTGTGAAGTCAACGTACACCTTTCCAGTCATCCAAAATAGAAGGACCGTAAGTTGAGCAAACCTTTATCCCAAACTATGAAAATCAAAATGTTCTTTTTTGAAAAGCCAACATGACGTCTCCAAAGAGTATTAATCGATGATTCATGTTTATTTTTTTTATATGTACAGAGACATTATCGAAAAAGTCATGAAAGGATGCAGATACTTTTATGACTAACTGTAGCAAGTATATGCAGCACAGGTGTATGTGTGCATGTGTGTGTGTGTATGAGTATGTGTGTGTGTATGTGCACGTGTGTGTTTGTATGTGTGTGTGCGTTTATGTACACGTGTGTAGTATATCTCATTATGCATGTACGCACTTAAATATATACATTAAAAAATCCGAAGAAAAAAATCCCCTGACCATAAAGTTGACTCAACAAAAGCTGATCCTGCTCATTTGTAGCAGCTAAAAGATGGGATGCTATCAAGCATCAGCAGAAATGAATATAACAGGTGACCAAACGCATTCTGCACACTACATAGCAATGAGTTTTACAGGAAAAGTAAAAAAATCTCCAAAGAAGGAGAACTGAAAGTTCAATTGAACGTCCAATAAAAATTTAATGCCATTATTCCCAGATTTCGCCACTCAAAGGTGAAAAGCATATTATCAAGGCAATACCTTCCCATCCGGTGTCAAGTTACTTAAATTAATTACTTGTATAATCATACAGTCAACAAACGTACTGTAAATGAACATTTTTTTTTGTTTTGGATGCAACCGACGGACCTGATGAATACGATGACTGAAAGGGTAACAAATCGTTTCTTTATAAGTCCTCTACATTTTGATTTGCATAATATAACAAGTCTGGATAGTCACTCAGTTAGATAGTTTGCAAATTGAACCACAACGGGAAGAAAACTATTTGTGACTTTTTAAATTTTCGGTGTTTTTTTTTCCTGGACATGATAGAGGGAAAATGTTCAGTTCACTAGCTCAGTCAGTGCATCATATAAGAGCGTTGAATAGCCAGATAGCCAGCCAGACTAACTCAAAAACTGAAAAAACCTATGTTGGCATTTTAGTGACAGTTTGATTGACGGTTTCAAATATTTTTCATGTAATATTTATAGCGTTGGTTCAAAATCCTTGGTTGAAAGCAATTATCTATTAATTTTCTCCAAAAAAATTCCCGCTAAAGGAGAAATCTAAAAAAAAAATGGTTTTATCTTCACTCACCGTTTTTTTTTTTTTCTTCTTTAGTTACACTTCTCAATACGTGTACTTCGGTGTGATGAACGATATTTTTAGTGCATTTTCCAATACCTAATAAGTTATTACCCGAGGGTTTTGTATTTTTGTATATACTGACTAAAAACCAGATACATCAGTGACTACTGGCGCCACTGAGACTGAAATGGAAATCAGAATACCATATATATTCGACGTTTACAGATACAATTGAATGATCACAGACGAAATTATGGGCAGTTTTTAGCGATAAATTTGTTGACTGGTTCTTATTTATTGACCCACTGAATGTACATAACCGATAGGGAATCCTCTGTCAGAATCTTAATCATTTTCTTTCTGCATAGAATACAGGTAATGTTATCAGGATCAACAAATCACTACAATATTTACATATACGAGAAATATAATTTCTGAGAAATTGTTTGGAAATATACCAAATAGTCACAGTACTCCCATTGTGTATCATTAAATTATCGTTACCCATATTATTGATAGTCCTAAAAAATAACACGGATAATTAAAAAGAGGGTCAAAAAAGTAACCATATCTTAATTTAGTTTAGAAACTTCCGATCAGCCTCCTTGCATTTTGTAACTTATTACACAGAAGGTTTCAGACAGGCTGTTATTCTCGTTTACAATTTGGTTTCAAGGATTCCTGTTTTGATACTACTGTAGAATTTTCCAAAAGGCAATTTCGATTTACATCCAGCAAATTATGTTTGGAGATAAGAAAAAAAACCACACACACACACACACAAACATGCATAAACACGTATAGATGTATAAAACTTTAAAGATTAAAGTTGCCACATTTAAACGACTCACGCAAATCGATTTTACAATATATATGAGTGTGTGTGCGTGTGTGTCTGCAATAATAATAATAATAATAATAATAATAATAATAATAATAATAATAATAATAATAATAATAATAATAATAATAATAATGATGATGATAATAATAATAATAATATTTACAATGAAACATATCATAATTTAATGTAAGACCATGATTTGGATAGAAAAATAATTAAACCCATTAAAATATATAGAAATAAGAGTAAAGTAAATTTCCAAGCAACTGCCATAATTGAATATAAACAAGATTTTGATTAGCATACCAACTATTAGGATCAATTATAGAACAAGGTCATCGTTTCCCGCCATAAGAACAACAACTACTTATTGATATGATGAAATAAGGCTTCACTACACAAACATGTTTATGTTTCTGCCCTTGGACTTTTTCCAGGCGAATGTTTCAGTTATTTTTTTTTTTTTATTGCTATTTGTGATCTGGGTTTATTTTTGTTGGCTGTAGGATGTTTCTTTCATTCTATTTACGTATTTTTTCTCTCTTTTTAGTGATGTGGTGAATCCCAACTCCATTATACAAATATACCTATATAGGAAATCGTAATGCATCAAGTGAAATCATATATCCGTGTCTGTGTAGAAAGGATATGGTCTCCTTATTATCCCTCACTGATTTTCTTGTAAGGCTTTAAGGTAATTCGCACCCTCCTCACCAGATGTATTAGTCAAAAAAATTGTAATTATACGTCATTTACTTGGTGAAATATCATTTATCCAATTCTACTCTATCAATTTCATTCGATGTTTCATTAAAAGTGATTGGATCCGTTCAAGATTAAAAGTCTGTTTGTTTCAAAAAGCTAGTACGACATTTTATTTCAACAAAATCTACTTTTAATTTTAATTTTAGTAGGTATCAAGACAGCATTTTAGAATTTCCTCGGAATAACAGTTATGCTTTATTCATTGTTTCGTTCAGACGATGGACTCTCTGGCCCTCCAAATCAATATATCTTTCGAGAGGGAACCCTGAATTCTTTTCTTGATTCTTCTATCTTGACTCCTTCACTGGTCAAGTGACCAAGATTTGACCTCCGTAAAAGGAAGGGGTGTTTAGCAATGGACGATCTATTCTCACTTGACCTGTGAGAATTGGATTTGCGAAGAATCATCATCATCATCATCATCATCATCATCATCATCATCATCATCATCATCATCATCTTTTTTAGCGTTCGTCGTTGGATATCAATTTTCCCCACGATTAACCAGACCTCTCTATCACTGACACAGTGGAACCGGCACTTTCTGAATTCATTCATCTCGTTGTGCCATCTTAACTTCCGTCGTCCGCAGTCTAACACCTGATCTATGGGGATAATAGATTTTTACTTCACCAAAGTGAGCAATAACAAATTGATTACATTTTTTAAATCTATACAACATTGATGTTGAGGGTAAAAATCATGCTCTATGCCTCAGAAGTATTCAACCCATTTATATACTTTATATTTTTACAGTACAGTACTTCAGAAAAACAAATTGACCTGAGTTGGACTCTAGGATTTGGGTTAATCCGTCGTCAGTCTTTGCATACGTCACTGTTTTGCGGGTATGACGTCACTGGTTTTTGGTCAGGTAATCGTCATCCATCATTGTTGTTCCATACGAAATTGGAGTGAAAACTCATCAGTAGGGTTCGACAATAGCATAAGTGTAGACATGTTATTGCTCTTAATCATCACTTTGTATTAATCCCTGATCTTGATTAATGTTTCTCTGAATATTCTCACGATTAAAAAAATGTTTTTTTACAGCCATGTTCAAATCAAAATGCGACACTGAATTGAACTTCGAAAGTTTAAGTCTGTGTATTCGATGTGTCAGAGGAAGAAGCCCACTCCGTGGTAATTCTACAAAACAGCGTAAATGTATGTAGAGGTGTTTCTAAAATAGGATGTAATCACGAAGCGAATATATCCCCACGATGACCTGGTTGAATTGATAAAAACAGGGCAGCTAATCTCGGGCAGCATTTGCATCAATAATTTGATGACTGTGGCTAGAATTTTCGGCGTACTAGCTTACAGTATTTAAGTGATTAAGATTCGTGGAATGAAAATAATAACACCTTCGAATCTCTTGCACAAATCACGTCTGCTTCTCCCAATGGGTTAGCTATTCGTAATTACATTAACGCCGAAGAGATGTGTGCATTGGGCATTCCAGCTTATCTTTAAACTTTCAGGATTTCAGAAGGTGGCAAAGTCCTCAACATTTGTCACTTCGAGATAGTTCGTACGGATGACAGTGAAGGAATCAGACTGATAAAAGGTAGATGTCCGAGATAAGAGAATATCATTCGCCACTGGAGTAATGTGATATCGTAGACAGAGTAAACAGACACATAACTATTCCAAACTTTTTACGTTTGCTCTTCAAGAATTACCGACTGATATTGAAATGGTCCATGTACGTAGGAAAGTGAGAACATTTCACCCAGTTTATTTTGGATAAAGTGATAGTAAATGCTATTGCAGTCTATGTACGAATTTTTAAGTAACGTTGAAGAAATGTAGCCATCAAAGATGGTGAGAAATTCAATTCTTCCTTATGAGTGCGTGAGCTCAAGAGTTTTTCTCGTATGTTTGTGTTCCAGCACTCCTGGCCCAAATGTTTTGTCTACAGAATTAGAAATTGCCATTGGTACTCTGCTAAATCTCTTTTGAAAATTTTTTTTCTTGATGAAAACATTGTGTCTTTTTACCTTTTGGGGGCTTTATTCATCCAGAATCTAGATGTTTCTGGATATCTTTTAAAAATTTGTTAGATATTTATTCTCTAAAACGGTGTTATAAATAGGATCTATTCTGAAGATATTTATTATTTTTCTTCTTTTTAATTTCAATATAATGATTGTTTGTGGCTGATAATTTCATTTCTGTTTGAATTTTTATGTTAGGCATTGTCAGTATGCTAAGTTTTTTTTTCGGATTTTTGTGCTCGTTGAGGTCGATCTCTCAAACATTACATTTCGGTCGTGATACCTTGTCATTGATTACGATCGGAGACATGGTTTGGGTCCAAGAAATTCACCTCATCTAAAATTAGACCGTAGAATGAGCTCATTTCAGACATTACTCAAGATGTCCCTCTTCTATCTTAGGGATTGGAAAATCACTCATTTACTCAAAATGGTTAAGGCATTGCAAACACTTTACAAAGTATCTATTTTTGTACTATGAAGTTTGCTAAACATTAGAAACCCTAGAAAAAAATGGTACCAGAACTGTCGATAGAGGTTTCTTCAGTGTTTAAGTTGATTTGACTGGTTGTCCACCACATGTACAGATTGCGCCAATGGAGCTAGATAACAGAAAATTCAAATACGTACCCCTTGTCAAGAACAAAAATTGGTCTTTTGTTTTTTGAACCATCCAGTAAATTTGTTTCCAGTTGGAGGTATATCTATCATGCAAGTTTATGCTAAATGAATCCTCTAGTTTGAGTCTGGTAGCCTCAACACTGTATCCTAAATCTGATTTTTCTAGTGATCACTGCCAAACGAAATCCCTAACTTATTTATTGATCACCATCTTTTCTATTTCTTCAAAATAGATCATCCCTAATCATGCATATTTCCTGATGATGTTAGTCTCGCGACCGTTTATGTCGTGTGACTAATCAAACTTGTTAGACATGGTAGCATTATAATATCGTAGGAAGGAAAAGGCAAATCAAGACTTTTGGTTGATATATTTTGCATGGTTGACAATGAAAGTAACAGTGTTTTGCTGTTTCTCCTTGTGAATGTGCAGTTGAGTCATCGTGTAGTTTGTGATTTCCTTTCAACCGAACACCGTGACTGACAAGTGGAGGGATTTTTCTTTGAAGATACATAGTGATGAGACAACGTGGAGAGAGAGAGAGACAGCACATAGATAGACTGACAGAGATAGATTGAGGCTCATACCTATCATATCAATAACTAATCCCAGCGAGGATTTGAAATCAGTCAATTAACTCATGTTTAAGGTAACATGGACCCAAACTTTTGAATTGGAGGACTTGACTGACTGTTCAAAAAATCAAGATCGAAGAACCTCTAACTTTCAGCCGCGCTCGAACGCCGAATTCTGGCTCCAGTATGAGCAAGAATTAAGACCAAAATACCCATTCAAATTCAAACGAATCAGACCACAAGATTAAAAATCTTCATAAAGCTACCATATTTGTATATATTTTCAAAGCAAATACTTGAGGAGAATTTTATTTTATCTGGATATTCCATGACCGGATCTGGAATATTCTAAATAATAATTTTGAAGCCCACAACCAAATGCGACCGAAATATAGGAAAAGGAGAATTTATCAGTCATCAATATTGCTTGAGATTCACTACCACAAAACCATAGATATTATCCAATCTTAGCTAAGACCTCACAAGACTGAATGGAACAAAGTAGGTGGACATGATTATGTAGTTGATTCTATGAATTCGAAATCGAAAAGACTGACCTTGGCTCGAACTCTTCCTTACATCAATGGGCCACTTGGCAGACCCAATCGAAAAAAATCGAACAATTATCCACATCTCTGCAAAACAGAAATCAAACTCCTTATATATTGATATTTTCAAAGTGTTTCGCTTTCTGTTGCATAAATACCTTTTTTTCCTTTTAGATTTGTTAATTTGATTCGATAATCAACACGTCTGGATAATCATTGAATTTAAACTTGCATGCAACCAAAACTTTTTGATAGTTTGCTGTATTGGGGATGATCAACTAAAGATCAAGGAAAAGAGTGTCGGTCAATGAATAAATTACATCTTTCACTTTTTGTTTGGTAGGGATAACTAAAAAAAGTTGTTTAAAAAAGCAGGGGTGAATACTGCTGGACACAAACAAAGGAGTCAATTTTGAAAATCGCATTCATTGCAAATGAATCCTTTACTAGAAAAATACTTTTTTTCTGGGTGGGGTGCAACATGCAAGAAATCGTGCTTTCTAAACATATCAATGTCTATTATAAATGAATAATTTTTTTTATATTTTCAGTGCTTTGGTTCCTTCGAGGCAGCATGAACGTCTGATAGATGTATACTTAGCCAGCCAACCAGACCAACTTGAAAACTGAAGAAACCTTCTTTGACAGTTTTTGGTGTGAATTTTGGTTGAAAGTTCCTACTTATATTCTTTTAACAAAGACCAAATTGCATAATAGTTTACCAAGTAGCTGTATGTACTAATTCCAAATAATAATTCGACCGTTTAGAATAAGTGAGAAACATCAACAACTTTTTAAAGTATACTCTCGAAATTCCTGCAATTGTTATGGAAATGAAACGTCTATAATTGAAGCTGAAAGTAGGTTTTATCCTTTTTTCCAACTCATAATGACTATAAACTCTGTGAGTGAAATTGTAGTTGGTAAGCAAGACTGATTGCTTGTGGGCTAAAAAGGAACTGATTGGTCTAATAAGAACACTTTTAAGGCGGAATGGGTTTCCATCGATTCTCTGACTGATACTGATGATTAATGCTGATAATTGCAACCGAGGCTGCTTTGCCTTTCGGTGATTATGCTGACAAGGCTTTCGATGGCACTCACATACGTATGGACTAGAGAAATCGAAGATAGGAAAATGGATGCATTAATTTTCCGAAGATCCCGGCCTGGCTGGGTAATTAGCAAATGATGTCCTGGTATTCAACTGAGTTCGAACAATGACCCTTGGCGTCATTGGGGGAAAACACAACTGTAACAGTCCGCACACAGACTAGAAAAATTAGTAAAATCATTCGCTACGCCCTCTGATACACTGCAATCTTTTTCTGATGGAAAGATTATACACCTAATCTTATTAAAACAATTCATTCCCCTCTTTAACCACCACACTACATTATGAATCTCATTCAAATAGTAATCTATTCCTGTATTTTTGAATGATTTAATTTGAACCTAAAAAGGTTTTTATTCATGATGACATCTAAGTTAAAGATATCTTTTTAAAAAGAACACCGATCAAAATATTCTATAAAACATGTGTGTTAAAAAAAACAAATGATATATATATGAAGCCACATGTGAAAATGGCACTATTATAGACATGTGAATTCTTGCATCTTATAGTGCATACAAAACAATATATATATATATATATATATATATATATATATATACACACACATACATAAATACATACATACATTCATAGATATATAAATATATATATAGTCACAAAAAGTGATTACACAAAACATGAAATTTTACTTCGATTCAGTGGGGGCAGGTAGGTATCTTGTGCAAATATTTGAAAGCAAAGGGAAGAATTGTATCAACATAAAAAATTCCATTTACAAACAGAGATCTACATTTTTTGTCTCGTAAACTTATTTGTCTGCGTAAATATGTAAGAATATATATATATATATATATATATATATATATATATATATATATATATGCATGTGTGTGTATATATTTGTGTATTTTACATATGTATTAGGATGTACAATGCATACCAAGATCGATGCATGTACAAAATTTCATAAATTTGCATATATATATATGTATGTGTGTGTTTGTTTGTGTGTGTGTGTGTGTGTGTGTGTGTGTGTGTGTGTGTGTATGTGTGTGTGTGCGTGTGTATTACATATATTAGACTGGAATGTAAAATAGATAGGAAGGCTTAGAAGTATATGCTTTCATGAAAAAAATATATATATATACATATATATACATATATATATATATATATATATATATATATATGTATATATATAATGTGTACTTTAGAGAGTGAGACAGACTCGGGAGTGAAGTTTTTGGTGGTAAGGTTTATTAATCCTTATATGTCAATAGTCCATACATGTTTCGAGATTTCTCCCATCATCAGTGGTGCGTGTTGTGTGAGTGTGAATTAAAATGTACCATGTGGAACCAGAGTCCACTGTCAGCGGCTATGCATTGTGGGTAGGTTTTGTTGTCAGGGCTACAAGAGGCCTCATGCTGAATGTAAGAATGACCAGCAGGTATTGGGATTTTGGTAAAGCAGCAGCAGTTTGCCTTGGGGAGGGCAGAGTGTGTCAAGGTGGGGGGTAGTGTTGGGGAGGTGGGTTTTTTGGTATGTTTGGGATAGTGTAGAAGGAGGGGTGGTGGAGTCAAGGAGCTACATAGGTATCAACCTTAAAAGTTACTGAAAATGTTGCTGAAAGTGTTTTGGCTATGAATTGGACAGGGGTTGTAACAGGCTTGGGTGAAGTTTTTCCTATGGGTCTAGGTGACTTTGAAGCTTCCATTATTGAGTGTGTCTAAGATGTGGGTGTGAGGATATTAATGGCAGGAGTTGTGTGTATTAGTGTTCTGTGTGGTGCGGGTTGTTCAGTTTAGTATTTAATCCATTAGGGTATAGGGTTTTAAGTTTGTTGATCCACATGTCTTCGTGTTTTTCTAGAACTTTAGTTATGTCAATTGGAGTTGTTTTTTCTATTTTTTCTATGATGGTGAAGCTAGCATCAGTGGCAAAATTGTGGTCAGGTGTGCGAAAGTGTAGTTCTACAGGGAGTGGGCTACGATTATTTTTTGACTTAATCCTATGTCTATAATTGTTGAGTCTAATATTAAATTGCCACTCGGACTTGCCAATGTACTGTAACTTACACCTATTGCACTCTAGAAGGTATATAATGTTCTTACTGCGGCAGTTGCTATTGTGGTATATGTGGTAACTCTCTTTTGTGGTGGTGCTTGTGAATGTGTTGGTGTGCTTGAGGTGGTTGCAACATAGACTGTTTCTTATGTTGCAAGGTGTGCAGAATTTAATTGTTCTAGGTGTATTTTTGTGTACGACTTTATTGTTAACGATAGTATTGCTACTAATCATGTCTCTGATGTTTTTGGGTCTGCGGTAGGAGATAACACATGGGTCTGTGAATGTTTCTTTTAGATCTGTTTTGATCGTGAGAATGTTCCATCTATTATTGATGATGTGTGCTAAGGGTGGGAGTGTGTTGTTGAAGGTTGTTATAAGGGGTATGCGGTTGGGTTTGTAATTGTGGGACAGTAAAAGGGTTTGATCTCTGGGTATTCCAGTCGCTTTTTTTATTTGTTTTTTTGTGTCATCTAGTGGATAACCTCGTTGGGTGAAATATTGTATTAGGTTATGTTTGTGTCTGTTAAGTTCACTATTGGTGGAGCAGATTCTTCTAATTCTAAGAGCTTGTGAAAATGGTAGACTCCTTTTTAAGTGTTGGGGATGGGCTGATTTGGAGTGGAGGTAATTGTGGGTGTCTGTGGGTTTTGTGTAGAGGGTGGTATGGAGGTTTCTGTTGTCATCTATATATATGCGTGTGTCTAAGAAGGCTATGGAGTCAGTGGATGTTGTGAAGTCAAACTTAATAGAGTCATGTGCCGAGTTTAGATGTATAAAGAAGTTATCTAGTTTGGTTTTTTCGCCTGTATATATGAAAAAAATGTCGTCTATGTATCTACCATAAAAGATGCAGTCATTATAAATCTCTGGGTAAATGTAGGTTTCTTCAAATTTACCCATGAAGATATTAGCATAGGATGGGGCCGCTACTGTGCCCATGGCGCAGCCTTTCACCTGGAGGAAGTGTCTATTATTAAAGTTAAAGCTATTTAGGGTTAGAATGTGGTGCATAAGAGTGGTGATTGTTCTAGTGCTAGGTTCTTTAGTAGTTCTATTGTTTAAGGCTTCTGTCAGTGCTAGGATACCTTCGTCATGTTTGATGTTGGAGTATAGGGATTTAACATCCATACTAACTAGAAGTGCTTTGTCTGGGATTGCTGTGATGTGTTTGATTTTGTTTAGGAGGTCTGTGGTGTCACGTATATATGATTTGATTTGTGTTGCTAAGGGTTGGATGTAGTGATCTACAAATTTTGATAGTTTAGTAGTGTGGCAGTTCGTGGAGGAGATGACTGGTCTACCTGGGTTATTTGGTTTGTGGATTTTGGGGAGTAGGTAGAACCTTGCGGGTTTTGTGGAAGTGGGTTTCAGTATATTCTGTGTTCTTTTGTCTATCATGTTGCTATTGTGTAATTCTGTTAGGGATTGGGTTATTGTGTTCATGTATTCGTTAAAGGGGTCTATGGGGAGTTCTCTGTAGAATTCTGTGTTGCTTAATTGTAAGTTAGCTTCTGTGAGGTATTCATCTAGACCCCAGATGACTATGGATCCACCCTTATCTGCTCTTGTGATGATCAAGTTTGTGTTGTTTTTTAGTTTATTAAGGGCCTTTCGCTCTTTAGTTGTAAGGTTATCACGTGTTAGGGTTTGTTGTGTGTTATTGTTGATGTAGGTTTTCATGTCATCTCTGACGGCTAGCTCAAAAGTTTGAATGGTTGTGTCTATGTTTTTGGGGATGAAAGATTTGTTGGGGTCTTTAAGCCTATCAAAGATGTCACTGTCGTGGCCTGTTTTCCCAAAGTGGGCTCTAAGTTTGATCCTTCTGAAGAAGTCATAGAGATCTTTGTTGAGGGTGTGATTGCTGAAGTGTGGGGGTCGGGGACAGAAATTAAGGCCCTTGTTAAGGAGTTTGAATGTGTCCCTAGTAAATCGAAATTTACTTAGGTTCATTACTTTCCCTTCTGGGTCTTCCTTAATTCTGATGGTGTGTAGTAGTGTTTTAGTAAGTTTTCTAAACTGCTTACTAGTGTTGGAATCAGGTTTTCTAACCCCCCTTCCATATTTAGTGGTAGGGGGGTTTCCTCGTTTTTTGGTAGAGTGTGTGTGTGGGTTGATGTAGGGATTACCTGCTGGTCAGGGTGTTTGCCTGGGTCTTCAGGATGCTTTTGAAGGGTCAATGTGATGGGTTGAGGAAGGATGCTACTCTTAGGGCTTTCCTTTTGCAGAGTATGAGGGGTAGTAGGTCTGAGGACCTTGTGGCGGCTAGTGTTCTTGTTGCTATTATCTGTATGCTGGTTTTTGTAGTTGTGTTTGTTCATATAGCTGTGTCTGTTCACAGTATTGGTGTCAGTAGTATTAGTATTTGTGTAGGTGTTCCTGTTATGTTTGTTCATATGTGTGTGTCTGTTATATGTATATATATATATATATGTATATATATACATGTAGATATATAGATACATATTCATATATTTACATACAAATATACATATACATTGACAAAAATATGTATATATATATATATATATATATATATATATATATATATATATATATATATATATATTTATATATATATATACACATATATATATATGTATATATCAATGCATCCTCCCAATATTCATTCATGGAGTTGAAACATGGAATTTAACCAAAAGATTTACCCGAAAAGTGAAAACCGTATATATATATATATATATATATATATATATATATATATATATATATATATATACGTTTTTCACATTTCGGGCAAATCTTTTGGTTAGGTTCCATGTTTCAACTCCATAAATGAATATTGGGAGGATGCATTGATTATTGACTATTATTTTGGGGAATAATAAGATCCCTTTGCTTCCGATGGTTAAATTTGCTCTGCCAGATTTTAGCCATCGAAGGGTGATCTGTCGTCTGATATCTTCCGTGGATTTCATAGAGCTCAGTTGTGTTAAGGAGATGAAATAGTCTATTACTTCCAGTTTCTCATCTTTGATTTTGTCAGGTGTGTGCATTTGTTTTTTCTTCCATGAATTTGTCGTACATGACCTCTGTTTTGCAGAAGCTCATGTGACTTTCTTACTTTCCTCTGTTTAGTTCATATAGAATTAGTCTGCAACTCAGAGGTTGCCCTGATATTAGTCGTCTATTTTGATTCCTCAGTTATCAGATGTCAAGACAGGCTGTAAAGAGTTTGGAATGAGCTGGTAGTACATTATCTTATTTTTCGGGGGAAGTTTGAAAGTTTCAGAACTCTAATGTAGCCCGATAAAAGTGTTTCTGTGATTGTATATGTGTTACAGTACTCTGATGTGCACTTGCACTATACTTTGTTGACACAAGGCGTTCATGACCATGGGAAATTTTGACTGAGTCGAGATCTTTTTTTTCAAGTCTATAAATGCTACAGCAAGTGACATTTTGTATTTTGCTGCATTCTCTTAAAGCTGGTTTACTGAATGTATGTTATCCATGGACGAGTACATCTTAAGATACATATATAGATAAATTTATGAAAATACGTATATGCATAGATAAGACAATATATGTACGTATATAATAGCAAAACAAGTAAACATGGAGATGTGCATATATAGATATATGAATACATACGTTGAGAAATATATATAAACAGTTATATATATATATATATATATATATATATATATATATATATATGAATATATATATATATATATATATAAATATACATATATATATATATATATATATATACATTCATACATGTATATGTATATATACATTTATGTATGAACACATACTTACGGAGATACTTAAATACATACAATTACGTACACATACATAAGTGCATAGATGCATTCACATGTACAGATGAACATACATATATTAATACATAGATACATGCATATATACATAAAATCATATGCATATGTTTACATACAAAAAGATGCATATGCATATACGTATATGCATACATATATGTTCACATACATACATACAGATGTATATATATATATATATGTATATATATATACATATAAATATTCATATATATATATATATATTAGATACATATGAACGTATATATGCACACATTTACACGTGTACATACATATAGATTTATATATACATAAATAAACATATATATATATACATTCAAATATCAATGTTTGTATATATTCACATATACATATATAGACAGACATATACATATAGATATATACATGCATGTACATGCATATAAATACACATATACACACATGTGCATACACGCATATATTTACATTTATATAAATATATTTATGCATATATACCAGCGTATAAATACACATACATGTGTGCATACATATATATATATCTGGATATTTGTATACATTTTTATCTATGTATACTTACATATGAACATATATAGATACATATATACATGCAGATATATCTATTTATATGCACATCTGCATCTATACATATATTCATAAATATATACATATATATCCTCATGTATATATAAACATACAGGTATACAAATATACATATATATATATATATATACGTATACATATACGTATATATGTATCAATACATATTTGTATACATATGTAAACACATAATGATATATTTATATACGTATGTATACACATACATATATGCATATATGTGTATATACATCCATATTCATTCATATATACGCACATTTATAAATTTTCATATACACATTTATATACAAAAACATTCATACACACACACACACACACACATATATATATATATATATATATATATATATATATATATATATATATATATATATATATATATATACATACATATCTGCATGTACATATATAAACACATAGGCATACTTTTCCATATATACAAATTTGTATACACATATGTAAACGTATAAGTATTTAGATATGTGTATACATATATATATATTAAATGAATGTATATATATATATATATATATGTATATATATACATAATGCAAAAATGCATGTATATATATATGTATATATATATATATATATATATATTCTTGTGTGTTTAAATATAAATCTATATGAACGTGTATGTATATATACACATATATATGTAAGTTTGCCTAATGCTATGTTTACCCCATATAAATCTATAGGTAAGGAAGTTTTGTCAATCACACATATAAGACGAGATCAGCGGAGAATGTTTGAGTTTAAGGCAAGAAAAACAAGCCAACTAAATAAAGAGCGAATCACTTCGTCCGACAATTTATTGCAAAACGGTCGCCCTTCCCTTCGCCCTACAAATGTTGTCTTAATGGCCGACAGCAAATAGAAATTGTTTCGAAGAAATGAGCACCTTGAAGAAAAACCTGGGCAGTTATTTGTCAAACGTTTTCACCTAATAGCAATTTGCGTATGACTAATTTGCGATGGGCGGGAAAGTAAGATAAGCAAAGGTTTTGAGGAGGAGAAAATGAGTTAAGAAAAGGCACATAGTTAGGGAAAAGCTGACAGTTATGTCGCAAATGTGAGGTCGAGAGAGAAGGAAAATCCTGACTTGATGATAGAGCGGGTTGTGATAAGAAGCTAGTTATGGTGAAAGGGAGTTTCAGTGATTATTTGCACTGAGAAGTGGATGAAAACCTAATATGTGTGCTAGAAAATGAAGGATTTTTTTTAAACGAATAAAAATGTCTAGTAGAGAATTGGAAAAAAAGATGAAAACAGTCATAAAAGCTGGAAGTATGGAAGGAATATCAGGTATATAATTTAAAACTGGAAAAAGCAAAAATGAATAGCAAAAAAGAATAAGAGAAACAATGAGTAAAGGGGGAAACAGTAACAAAGATTGGGAAAAAATAGAAAAAAAAACTCAGATTAAAGAATTAATAGTAAAATTTTGAATTGAAAAAGCAGGGGAATAAAGAGAAGAGAAAATCTTAATTCGGTGGTGGTATTAAAATAGATGTAACGAATTCAAATGTTGGAAGAAAAAAAAAGAGAATAAAACATAGGAAGATTATGTAAATATAACGGCAATATGAAATTAGATAATGACAGGTCTTGGTAGTCATTCGATAGAAACTATCACGCGACCAAAATCTTCTGGAACTATGGGAGTGAGCAATTATAACATTGGGAGAAGGGGTGATTATTGCATGAGTTATTTGCGCCTTTAGTGAGGCAATGATCATTTTAAAGTTATAATTTTCTACAAACAAGAGGGCACAGAGTGGGAACCAATCTAGCATACTCTTACGTTGCAAATTGAGGCTAAACTAAAACTTTTTAAGGGAGGATTAAAAAAAAGTCGACATAAGGAGTGAATGTTGAAACTTTCAGTACTCTAGCTCCATTGATGAAGCTTGCACGCGTTATATATACATTCATACATATGAAGCAGGAGTGATTAAAAAATCGAAGAAAAATAATTTGACAGTTTTGCATACAGTTTTAATTGATAGTTTACGGTTTTTGATTGAAAGGGAATGTGAAGACGTTCTCTGATTGGTTGTACAATAGAGACCGTCACGCAATAAATGGCATCATGATGTGCTGGAGGTGATCAATAAAAATTTTTGAAGAAGTAATGATCAATGAATAAGCTATTTCTCTTGACTTTTTTGACGAGTAATCACTAAAAAGGAATCGAACCTGCGACTGATAGGTTTGCCATTTCAACATAGCAGTGTAGCCTTATAATAAGAAGTAAATGTTCAAATTTTCAGCCCTTTGGCTCAATGGGTATGACTAGTTTCGCATCACAGACATATATCCAGTCAAAATTTGAGAAGCAGATGGATTTGGTCGGATATGAAATAGAAACTGTACGCTACCAATATATTTTGACAGCATGCCGCGTTTGGGGAGATGAATGTGAAAAACGTAAAAAAGGGATAAAATGATTATTTATGCCTCTCACTTTTTGTTGGATAATGATCACAAAAAACTTGTGAATACCACAAGACACAACTGACTGCCTTTGGTATGAAAATACATTGAAAATTGACTCCTAACTAGAAACCTGATTGGGGTAGGGTTCTTGACTTAAAAAGCAAATTGTCTGAATGTTCCCTCCTGTAAGTAAGCGAACAAATCTAAAAACTGAAGAAACCTTTGTTGACTGTTTCGATGGATAATACGGATGCAGATTGAACGAATGGTAAGGTTGTACCAAAAATTGTTTCTTTCAAGAAATTGAAAAGAAAATTTAAAAAAATGTTTTCCACGTATCTGATAGATGAGATGCTAGAACTTAATGTTTCAAGGAAAGGATAAAGATGGAAGAATGGCAGATGGAGAGGAAAGAGAGAATGGGGTGTAAGGTCTGATCAGTCGATCATGACCAATATTTTTGGTAGCAAACCAATTTAGAAGTGATCAATTAGAAAATTAGGAAAGGTGGTAATCGATGGATAAGTTACTAGTCTCTCCCTCTGTTGTTAAGTAATCACTGAAATGAGTTTGAATTTTTAGATGAGCGTGAGCACCATCGGGTGTAAAATGAGGGACCAATTCAGCATAAACTTCCCATGTGAATTGAACCGTCTAAAAAAGTCCCCTGGAGGTGATCCGAGACAAAAACATAGAATAAACGTTTCTCCTAGACATGAAAAATGTAGAAATGTTCGAAATAAACAGATCTGCAAATTGAGAATCATGCAACGTGAACGTGAAATAATTATGCTGGACCTCACATGGAGAGACCACAAGACAGCACAGTACATCCTGGAAAAGGCAATAATCAGAGACATCACAGAATCCATGAAGAATCTCAAGTGGCAGTGGGCTGGCCATGTTGCAAGAATGGCGTACAACTGATGAACATCGCAACTCACGACATGGATCCCCCGAGATCACATGTGGAACCGAGGCCGACAAAATATTTGATGGAGAGACGAGCTGGACAAATTCAGAAAGTACTTGATAGAGAAGTGTGGCAAAGCTCGGGGAAGCTCTATGTCCAACGACGGACGTTGAAAGACTGGTGGTGGTGGTGGTGGTGGTGGTGGTGGTGGTGGTGGTGATGATGATGATGATGATGATGATGATGATGATGATGATGATGATGATGATGATGATGATTTTAATCAATGCAGCTTGTGCGCTTAATAGATACATGACCAGCGAGTTTTAAAAAAAACCCGTGTTGATATTGACTGTCTTGTTTTCTGACATTGGGAACAAATCGGAATGGGGGCTGCATTTGTAATTTTATTACGCATAAATAGAACTGGAAATACTGTAATTAAGCATTGCTTGAGAAAGAGAAATCAACGCTCGAGAATGGATAGTGGAATAGATCAGGCTTATTCAAAATATCGAACAAAATCGCCATCACAGTTAATAATTGAACAACCGTAGCGCCAAAATATCAAGTCATGTAAAAAATATAAAAAATCCCATCGAAGAATGAAAATGATCCGAGTAAATTCTATCCGAGACGTCACTGGCATTTTCCATTGGAAAACTTCTAAGATGGCAAAAAAAAATCAGCCAGAAATATTTAGATCCTGGGGGATATCATAAATAAACTATTCCAGTCAGAATGAGGCCTTAAAATACAAAAAAAGCTTTTTTTCTTCCAAGAATCCAGATGAGGTTTAGTGGGGTATTGATGCCATTTTTCGACTCTTTAGACGAAAAAAAAAATCATCTTCTATCATTTTTTCCTTTTTTACTCCTCGTGGAGTGTTTTCGAAAGATATGTGAAATGTTGACTGTGACATGGAAAATGAATTAGTTCATAGATGGAAAAGCTGATCAATCTTTTCACAAATACCTTGAGCAGCAACTCGTATATATATATAGATATATAGATATATATATATATATATATATATATATATATATATATATATATATAAGGAATAAGAAAAAACGGCCATTTTACCAGTATATATATATATATATATATATATATATATATATATATATATATATATATATATATATACTGGTAAAATGGCCGTTTATATATATATATATATATATATATATATATATATATATATATATATATGTGTGTGTGTGTGTGTGTGTGTGTGTGTGTGTGTGTGTGTGTGTGTGTATATACTGGTAAAATGGCCGTTTTTTATATATATAAGGAATATAAAAAAACGGCCATTTTACCAGTATATATATATATATATATATATATATATATATATATATATATATATATATATATATATATATATATATATATATATGTATATATATATATATATATACTGGTAAAATGGCCGTTTATTTATATTCCTTGTATAAATCCAATGATACAAATTAGCAACATAATTGGTTCGACAAATTTGCTAACGAAACGGCCAACGGAATTCATACCGAAGAGCAAATTGAAGAACTTTCAGAATTGTGTCAATTTACCATCATATCCAAGTTTGGCGGGGAATAAAGCCCCGAAACAAACTATCCCTACTATCAGCCACGCATTGACCTCAAACACTTCCTCCTTTTATTTCTCTCACTCATTTTTTTCTATTTCAATGATCATCCTGACTCAAAAAAGACCAATCAAATGGAGGCTTAGAGATCTTCAACCCGATATTTCTACCCTTTCCCTGTCTGTGTTTGTCTTCAACGTACGCACGCCTAAACAGACTTACTCCCTCTACCAAGATACTAATACTCATTCTTTTTTTCTGTTATTCACTTTTCCTATCCAATAATATCACATCATAACACCCAAATTATAAGATAGCGCAAATGTACTTTTTTTTTAATTCTGCAAATAAATGTACAGGAAAGAAACATCTAAGATGTAAAATTAAATTTTATTTCCTAAAAATTTTTTTTTAATATGTGGGAATATATTTCAAAGCTCTCTTGTCTACAATTTTTTTTGTTGTTTTTCCGTCTGACTCTAAATAGAATATTTTTCTGCTGAAAAGATATCTTTTAAGGTTATTTCGAAATATTTTTTTATAGGTGCAAATTGTAAATGATCCTAAATCAGAGGGATTTGAACAAAAAGAGTTTTTTTTCCAAAATTAGTTTAAAATCTCCAGTCATTGTGGATGAGTGTTTCTTCACCTAAAAAAAATAAAAGTAGGATAATATTGAAACAGTCTTTCCTAAAATTAGTTTTGTCGCCTTACTTTCCCCGTAAAGAATTCATTCGAGTGCGTTTTTCATTCTCTATCACGTGTAAAGAATTTTTTTATCTCATTTTGTGAAATGGTGTGAATCTTTTATGAAATGTTTAAAACAGGAGCAATTTTTCTGTCTGTGTATGTGTCCGCCTGTCTGTGTCTGTATGCGTGGATCAAGATATTTCCCTAAACAATGCATTGTAATAAAGTAAAGAGCTCAGAATTATTAATAACAATTACATATTTTAAAGAGAGAAGCCAAATAGAAAAAATGGAAACAAGAGAAAGTGTTCAAAAAAGGCTTTTTTTACAATCAAGAAGTAATTCAAAAGTGATAAGCCTTGGGATTGAACTCCACTCTCACTATTAATCAGACTGAAGACTTTGGAAAAAAACATTTATATTTTATACATAATAAATAAATTCCTATGTATATAAGAGAGTGTGGCTCAGCTGGTAAGCAGACCGACTTGAAATCACTTTTGCGTGATTTGAAATCACGGTAAAGAAATCTCATATATCAGTTTGGTTCAATGCAAAAAGATAAAAAGCGGCAAGTTTGCTCTTAAAAAATTAATGAGATCATCTTGTTACGAAGATGAGATCCATCTTGAACTGAATTTTGATAGAAATTGAAAAATCTTCCAAAAAGCAAAAAGAAATCAGAAGATTTTTTTTTCCATTTAACAATAAAGAATCTGAGAGAAAAGAAGTGCAAGACATATCAAGAAAGCTTAGGCTAGGAAATATCCACAGAAATGATTTGCTAAAGGCCAAATAAAACTGTTTAATTTGAGCGGGAATTCGAGACGGAAAAGTGAGTGTTTGACGTAGAAAGAATAAAGTGAGAAAGAGAGTGATAAAGACGGAGATGGCAATGTCTGACACTTAACGTAAAGTTCAGCCCATCTATAAACACAGCGTCGGTGTTAATGATGTAGGTAGCGCTGTAGAACCGGACGATGATGATGGCACTAGTAATGATGACGCCAGCGTAACTATTTGTGATGTCGGTTGCTAGTTTAGAGGTCCATAACGCCCCGACGGAAAATGAGAAATAGGAAATAAGAGAGAGGGGGAAAGAGTTCGTGTCGGTACGCCTTCCGCCCTACTTGACACTGATGAGCTGCATAAATTGGTCCTGCGAAGGTTATGCCGCTATATTACTGGAATTGAGATAGCCTCGACCAATTACTGCTGGCAGCCATTACGCAGAAACTTGGAACTCTCCTGTCCCTGGGAGCAAGGGAGGCAGGAAAATATAAACGCGTATAAAAGAAAGCAATTGAAATAAAAGAGACAGAGAGAAAAAATATCTTGGTAATGATGATGAAGCAAACATCGAAGAGGAAAATTGCTTCGATGACTGATAAATAAATGTAAACTAAAATATGGCAAAATGAAATAATAAGTAACTGGGAGGTGGGAAAGAGGTTGGGAAATGATATACACGGAATATGGGAGCCAGGTGATATGATGCTTGTAACGAAAGGCATGCAATCAAGTCGTTGCTAAATCGTCACTTAGCGAATATGGCACTTTTTTTTTCTAACCCGCCGTTTAACTCTAAATAGTAGGAATTGAGCAAATAATTCAATTAGATCCGATAAACAGAAAACGGGACTGCAAGAGATTTTTGTCTCCTAATTGGACGACACACACTCACACACATGCACGCGTGACATGCGCGCGCACAACGTAAGTATGTGTCAGATCATTACGTGTGCGTAAGTATGACATGAAACACACACACAATATATCTATCTATCTATCTGTTTATATCTATCTATCTATCTGTTATATCTATCTATCTATCTATCTATCCATCTATCTATTTATCAATCTCTGTCTTTCTGTCTCTGTCTCTGTCTCTCTCTGTCTCTCTCTGTCTTTCCCCCTCTCTCTCTCTCTCTCTCTCTCTCTCTCTATATATATATATATATATATATATATATATATATATATATATATATACTGATGCGTACACACAATCACCTGCAAACATCATCATGACTACAAACAATAGCCACAGCCATCATTAGTCCACTGCCCGGATAAAAGTCTCTCTCATTTCTTCCATGACGACCACGATTGTGTTGCGCTCTAACACGTCTTACCAACCAACCATTTTATCATATTCCACCATCTTCCCTATTTTTTCCTCCTGCTTTTACTGTCCCATGGGCAATAATCAATTGACCTTTGGTCCCTTCTGTTGTTATTTCTTCTTACTAATCTCCATTCTTGCTGCTCAATAACTTGAATAATATCTTTTACCTTAGACCTCCCTCTGGCCAGTGTTGATCCTTTTCTCTCTGTAGTTTTCCAAGCATTGCTCTTCCCACAGCTCTCTTTGCGATTCTTTGTTCTGAGTTCGTTTTATTAACTTTCATTTAACACATGCATAACCACGGGGAGTGATGCTGTATAGAATCTGCTGTTATAACGAATCGATTAAAAATTTGTTGGGTAATTTTTTAGAAAATACAACATTCCAATTGAAAATACAGGTGAATTATTTTATTTTCAATTTGTTGGAGAATAGGTATCATATCCAACGGTTGTATTGCGAGAAAATAAAATCAAACAAGTGGTTACGACGTACGTCGAATGGACTTTAATAGGTGCCGTTAGAATGACTACTGTTATAGCGAGAACGTAAAGTATATGAATATTTCTACAAACGCATCTGTCAATACACAAGTACTGGATGCATATATCTAGATTTATGCATAATCTATAGAATATTTTTCTTGGGCAAACGACAAAAAATGAATTGGTTCACTGAGATTGGCTTAGTCTGGAACTCGGCTGCAAATTTGGAGTGCACAGCAAAAGTCAAACTTACTACACAGTGGTAATGGTCTCGAAGATTAGATCGCTACCTCTCAGCCAGATGTCTAACAATGATACGTAGTGAGATCGTTATATGTACAATGTCGTCAGAAACAGAGTAAATCCGTTCAATTCTGGCAAAAATTGGTATCCCTACTTCGACCTCATCGTTGCTTAACTACAAAACATTCAAATTAACTACATTGTTGAGGAAATGAAGCTTATATCCAGTAAAACACACACATTACGTTAGAAAAATACATATTCCTACATAGATTTACTACTCGACAAAATCAAATCTTAACCGAATAGACAAACCTGTGCTTGCATGATGATCAGTTTCTTACGATTGTATTTGTTTGATGATTTAATCATTTGGAAGTTTGCATCAACACTTTATGTAAGAGAAATTTTGGATTTCAAATTCATTGTTCCACGTAGAACGACTGGAGCAACATAGGAAAAAAACTATGAGAATAGCCGTCAATTAGGAAAAAAAAAGCTTTGAAAAGGCAAAGTAATGCTCAAATCACGGAAAAATCCATGGCAAAAAGTTCGTCGACTTTTGAAAAGTACGTTATATACATGTGAGGAAGCAGTCACTCCATTGTGTGATATAGAAAATGTTTCTGAATAAGTCCAATGACCTTCCAAATATTAGTTGCTAGTCAATATTCACCAAGTCTTGGTATTCGAACAATATGTAGTTTATTAATTCCTTATGTTCCGTACCAATGTTTGATATAAGTATGATATACATATGTGTGTGTGTGTGTGTGTGTGTGTGCGTTTGTGCGTATGTGAAAAAGTGTGGAACAATAAAGATATACTTGCTTCTAGTTCCAGTATATTCACCCAAGATGTTTATAACTACGGTATGTGTGCACTGTCTATTCTCGGGCATATATATATATATATATATATATATATATATATATGTATATATATATATATGCACCCATGGTATACCTGCATATGTATATCAATATATATGTATATATGCATATATGTTTGTTATAAGATATTGACCGTTTAGTAATAATATATTCTCCTTTTTTCTCAATATCTGCAACGCTTTAATATCATTCACATTCCAATATTCATCGACTAGCAAGGTTACAGGCTGTTGTTCATGGCAAAATTATTCCCTCTCCTTTACGATTACATATCATCGTATATATCGAAAATGTTTCATAAAAAACATGCAATCCATGGTAATATGATATCACATGAGAGTTTTGTACGGGACTAAATTCTATATTCACAATTTTTATACAAAATAATGTACCATCGTATAACTATGTGCAGGAAATTTTCATGTCAGGAAAAAATATTATGTGCACATTGCATGATTTTAATTTTGAGGATCTGTCTCTTGGTTAGGTTCCATGTTTGAGCTCCATAAATGACAATTGGTATGATCCACTCTGTGTATACTGTTCTTTTTAGGATTAAAAGGATCTTCTTGTCATTGAAGTTTCAGCTGGCTCTGCTAAAGGCTTGCCATCTTAAGGTGACTCTTTGCCTGATTTTTTCTCCTTTTGAAGGTCTCATGGACATTTGTTGTCCTCGGTAATCTCACATGGAGAGGCCACAAGACAGCACAAGACGGGAATCAGAGTCATCAAAGAATCCATTAGAAAACTAAAATGGCAATAGCATGGCCATCTCGCAAAAATGACAGACAGCCGATGGACATCACAACTCACAACATGGATCACCATAGATCACATGCAAAACCGAGGCCAGCAGAGAATTCGATGGACAGACGAACTAGAAAAATTTGCGAAGTACTGGCTTTACGACGCCCATGATAGAGAAGTGTGGCAAATCCTTTGGTAAGTCTCAGTCCATCGACAGACGTCAAGAAACTGATGATGATGGATTGGTCTTTTAAGTGGTGGGGCTTTTCTGGGCACTAAATATCGAAGTAGCACATCCATCAGGTATGTTTCTGGATTGTTTTAAGGACAACGAAATCGCAAAAAGTATTTGAATACCGTCATTATTTTGAATGGTATGGGTAAACTTTTTATCACTATGCTATACGAGAGCAATATTCATCATATTTGACACGTGGACGATAACTATCTTAAACATTTCAATTCTCACTGGTACCACCATTTATGATTTTCCGTTGCCGTCAACCAGAAATGTCTCCAAAACATTACCAAAACCATCCATATAGGGTCCTCTCTGTTTCAAGTCGATCTGGTTGGCTGCTAACTAGGCAGGCTATTCATGTATGTATATACCATGTGTACAGGAGCTACACAGCTTGAGCTTTGAACATTTACTCTTTATCATGCAAATAAAAACTGCTTTGTTTTTTTCGCCTGCCCTTAAATACTTCAACCTGCTATGTAAGTTCATGCTAAATTGATCTCTTAGTTTCTTGTGGAAATCAGACATTTTAATGATCACTACCCAAAAAGGCAACAGGAGTAACGTAATTTATCAGTTTCATTTGCTATCTTCCTAGGCGATTACCCCGACACAGCATTCTTCAAAAGGTGTTGATTGCATTATTGTTTCTACTAACTAACTTATTGAGCAGGTGCTTAGTAAATAACAATCGCCCAGACACGAAATACCTAACCTAGACGATACTTCTTTTTCCGTCACTCCTGTTTATTCCCTGCCAAACAGTGATTAAATATTTTAGTGCAAAAACTATCAATATCTTGACAAGAATAACATTATGTATTGAAAAGAAATCTTTTTTTTTAAACTACACAACTTTATAACGTCGATGCAGTTTTGCAACTTAATATGTTCTTAAGAAATTATGCATCGAAATGTTGTATAAAGAAATGACTGGGAGAGTCTCCTATCACTTGTATTTGTTCAAACGATCACCTTTCTGGATAGCACTTTTCTGTGACGCTAAGGTTAGGTGTATATGGTTTATAACTTGAGATTCATTTTGCATACATCATTTGATCAATTTATATCCAAAGTTTCTCTCATTCATCTTTTTTGATTATTTTGAATTCAGTCCTTCGATTGACATTTCAGTTGGGTTTTTTTTAATTAACTGCATTGAAAAAAAAGAAAATTATGAACCATGAAAATCATATAAAAGTCATCTGAAAAATTTTTGTCAGAGTTTGGATTTTTAATAACATATCTTTGGTCCCAAATCCGCGGTGATACCTCTGTGTTTGAGATGCAAAATATTGGACAATACGGAAAGTTTCGAATTTTCAGAATTTTTAAAAAGCTTTTCCTTCTTTCTACCTATGGCTTTACCATCTGGAAGTTTCTATCGAAAATATTTGAGAATCTTTAGAGATATTGCTCACGGAGATAAATAGATGGTTTAATACACACACACACACACACACACACACACACACATATACATATATATATATGTATATATATAGATATGTGTGTGTATATATCATATGTATATGTGTATATATATATATATATATACATGTGTGTGTGTTTGTGTGCGTGAGTGCATATATATATATAGATAGATAGATAGATAGATATGTGTGTGTGTATATATCATATGTATATGTATATATATATATATATATATATATATATATATATATATATATATATATATATATATATATATATGTGTGTGTTTGTGTGTGTGAGTGCATATATATATATATATATATATATATATAGCTGAGCAGAAAAACAGACAGGTGTCAATACGTATAGCTCATCCAAATTCACTGGCATAGATAAGAAGTCTACAGAATATGACGAACATCAAAGACCAAAGATGAAACCGAACCACTTGGAAAGTCAAATTACTTTATATTCTCTCCTTCACATTGTGATATTGATCTGGTCCGTGCGTCCGTTCAAAATGCTTTTGTAATGTTCTTCCTCCCTCCCTCAACCTTAGCCGTAGGGTTGATTCTGTCGGAGAATCATGTTTGTCGTTGGCAAACAAGAAAGAAACATCCGGACACACATAGGAGATTACAGAGGGCCACTTGTTACCTGAGTCACCTCCCAGTACACCGGATGGACACTGACTTTACAAGGGAGCCCTCCACTATTGAAAAGTCTTTTCCTCCTCTTTTGTAAATATATTTTTTTCGTGGTTCATATGCAAGAATTCCCGTGTGCGCCCCGAGGGTAGCGTGTTCTTTCGAAAAATGTAAACATGTTGGAATTGTGAAAAGAGGTTTAGGGTTACTTCAAGTTTCTGACGCGTTTTTCTTGTGTCCAAATATTAGATGCCATTGCAGCATTTGTGTATTCCTGAGTGTTCAATAGTTGGCACTTGGAAGTGTCTTCGAAAAAGAGGCAAACTTTCTTCACATTGTTACAATTTGGCCATATATACATATATATATATATATATATATATATATGTGTGTGTGTGTGTGTGTGTGTGTGTGTGTGTGTGTGTGTGTAGGCATATCAAAATTTACGAAATATTCTATAACGATACATTTACATATATTTATGGATAATGTATAATTCAATTAACATAACCTTATGCTGTAGATCGAAATATGTTTGCTTATAGTCATGGATGAATAATTTTTAAAAGGTCTTGATATTCAATATCAAATAAAAACTGGTGTTTAGAAAATGTCCTTTGAACAGAATGAAGAGTAAAAGTAAGGCTATTTACTTACTGGCTGATAAACTCCTTAGTACATCTTACGGAACTAAAAACACGTGGCCCCATTATTTTGCTATAACACAGTGCTGCTTTTTAAAGAGATATACATGAGTTAGGTTTCAAAAGCAATTAGTAAGGTGCAGATCCAATTTAAACTTCAGGAAGAAGAACAAATATAACAGTCATGATAAGTGATTATCAACCTGGACGACATGCCCCCAAGAGGGTGTCTGCCAACAGAGACAATTATCTAAATATTTGGGAAATTTTTCAACAAGTATTTGCTTGATATCGTGATGAACATAACATGTTAAGATCTTTTTAGCGCAGATTTGTAGCACCCAAGCAGGGACCAAATACCAAGGGGACACAGCGGTAGAAATGATCAAAACCACGGGTTTATATATTGTGTTATCAATGAAAATAAACTTAAAATGAATATAACAGTTTTAAACTCACATGAAATGCTAATGAAACATTTCTATTTTCATAACTCGTCAAGATTTTTGCTTATTAGTTATTATTCTTGTGGTAGGGCACTGTATTGGTATGAAAAAACTACTGAAATGATATCTTCCTGATCTAGCTTTCGATGTTCTTGTCTTTTCAAAGTAAAGTTAAAACCCCCTGCAGCTTAAAGAGAAATCTTAGAGTGTTTCTCTTCTTTTTTCTTTATCTTGGAATGTATGAACCCACCCGAATTTCGCGCCGTGAAATGAAGTTGCGCTAAAGTGACTCTTTTGAGGTGCAGCTCAGTTCTTTCATTTTGTAAGTCAAAGTTGGTCGCTGCCTTTTCTCTTTTGACTAACATGATGATGTGCAAAATGTCACGCTGACTTTTTATGAGTCTTCTAGTTGGTAATCATAAAGTATTTCAAACATGAAATGGATAAGATACTTACTGATGTAAGAAATCAAATAGAGTTTCATGGAATACAAAGAGAATTCGTTTAAAACTTCATAAGAAAGAGCAAATCCTTCCCAATTTCACATTGACAAATTCTGCATTAGCTGAGAAAGGGAGAATTTAATGAACTTCAAAGATTATCACACTCTCTCTCTACCTCCTCTCTCTCTCTCTTTCCCCCTCTCTCTCTCTCTTTCTCTCTCTCTCTGTTTCTGTCTCTTACTCCCTCTCACAATCACACTCTAACATACTCACGCACTCACATCTTTTTCTCCATAGATATATATATATATATATATATATATATACATATATATATATATATATATACACATATATATATACACATATTAAATATAGTCTGTCTATGTCAATGGTATATCCTCGTTTTGCTTTATTCAGCTTATCAGACGTACAATGTGATTTCCTAGGCGTTTATACATTCACTATGACCAGAAATGTAAGATTTAATTAGTCTCCTTGCGAGTAGAATATGATACTGTCATGTCAAATCTTTTAAAACACAGGTAACATTGCTCCAAGAAAGACTAAATAGAGAGTACACCTAGAAAAAAAACCCTGCCGGGTTTTCGGTCCAAAGAGGTACACCATTTGTTTTGGGTGTGGCTGATGTGGCCGATGTGGCAACAGCCCAAATATAACCCTAAAACCATCAAAAAGAAAACAACCACATAAATTAGCACCTTCAAGGCCGAAACACTCTCAGCAGACATGCACCTAACCGATCTTGGAAATGAAATCAATAAGATCAAATGGGACATAATCAGAGTCAGCAAAATGAGGAGACCCCAAAAGGAAGTACTGGGAATGGAGAGCAATCATTTCCTCCACAACTACGGAAAGGAGCAATCAAAACTATAAGAAGTAGAGTTCCTAGCAATAGGGAACACAAATGCAACGTAGTTGGCTTAAAAGCTCATCCCTAACCACATAAGCAGCATCACCATACTACTTTCAAAGTGGTACAAACCGAATATCGTCCAAATCTTTGCATCTACTTCACTATCAATTGGAGGATATAGACAATTCCAACGATGACTTGAAATCCCTACTTTCAGATACCAGAAAATACTTCAATGTCATAATTGGAGACTAAAACACACAGGAAAGACAGAGAAATGAACACTACCTTGGACAGTTCGGATATAAACTATGGGAAGAAAGAGGTGAAGACTTTGTGAACTTGGCGTTGGCAAGCAGACTCAAAAGAATGAACAAGAGAAAAAAAGCAAGAAAAATGGACTAAGAAGAGCTCCAATCATGAAACCAAGAACGAAATAGATTACATCCTTGCAAACAAAGGCTATCCTGTTAAAGATATCTTAGTGATATGTCAAGGCAACGTAGAAAGCAATCACAGAATGATAAGGTGTAAAATCCAAATCAACACCAGCAAAGATCACAGGAGAATGTTTCTCATTAGGCTGGCTGCAACCACTGAACGTACCATAAGAGCTCACTCGATCCTCCAAGCTTGAACTAAGATAAGATATGAACTTCTCTCTGAACGACATCAACAACTTCTAATTTAAGTCATCACTATATTTAAACCAGACTATCGATAAAATTTCAAATTAAACCAAGAACATCAAACAAGAACACGGGAATCTCAAGCCATTGACAACAACAAGAGGGGAAATTGAAGCAATTAAATAAAAAGATCCAAAAGAAACGAGAAGAAAACGCAAGGAGATACACAAGAGAGATCATCGAAACAGTCCTAGAAAACAGTTAGGGCTTTAAAGCTATTAACAAAAAACTCAAAAAAATGGAAAACGTAATGTCAAACGTGCCTAAGAAAGACTTGCTAGAAGTTATGCCATGGGAAGTGGAACAAGCCATCAAATAAACAGAAATAAAGGAAAGGCTCCTGGACAAGATAATGCCCCCATCGATCTACTCAGAAGTTATCACTAGGAGATTAAACATTTTTTTCAGCTTGAGCTTAAATCAAAGTAAAGGATT
This sequence comes from Thysanoteuthis rhombus, assembly GCA_963457665.1. Taxonomy (NCBI): domain Eukaryota; kingdom Metazoa; phylum Mollusca; class Cephalopoda; order Oegopsida; family Thysanoteuthidae; genus Thysanoteuthis; species Thysanoteuthis major. Next base: position 42,181,708 of record OY735221.1, read on the forward strand.
CGGAGATTGGTACATTGCAATGATCATATGGTTACACCATAAAGAAACCTGGAAGATCTCAATAACTAGAGACCAACAAGTCTACTGAATTGCATTTACAAACTTTTCACCGAAGATGTCTTTAACCGAATCACGAAAACGCTAGACAAAAACCAACCATTAAAACAAATTGGCTTCAAAAACGGTTACCAAATCACGGACCATCTTCATTCTATGAATCAATTAAAATAGAAAACAGAAGAATATAGAATTCCACACAAAGTAACACTTATAGAATTCAAGAAGGTCTTTGACTCATGACAGAGTCCTGAGACATTGATTTTATCACCTTACAAGGTTAATCGTTTCGAATGGCGGGTTAAAGGTATACTTTATCAGAAAAAATTGTTACCATTGAGTGGAAATGTCCAGCATTTAAACATGAACTATTTTCTGGTGAGGAAGCAAATGTAAAAAAAATAAACAGTCATCAATTGAACAACTATTGCATTAAAATTTTATGTTATATAAAAAAGAATTACACCAAAGAATAAATATGGTCAGAATTAATTTCTGCTTATGACATCACTGGTGTTTTCAACTGGGAAGTATCTGAATTAAAGTTTTCAAAGAAATGAAGAGGGGAACCGCTAAATTGTGAAGAATCTAAAGCTTATATATAATCCTATCACAAAATTGACAAAAAAGTCAAAAAGCCTTTAAAAAATGTTTAGAAGGGGTTTACTGGAGTAGTGATGCTAATTTGTTAGTTTTTAAACAAAGTGGTATGGCCAGGAATGCTGGAATACACAAACATTAACACATTAACATATACATGTGTAATAAGGGAAAGGACCTCTAGTCATCTTTGAAGGTTATGATTGTTCATTAGATGGATAGATAGAGGTAAGTTATTTATTGATTACCAATTTACAGATTTTCTCATTGATCAGCCCATACACGGCATGCTGCTAAAAGATTTTAATCATCTGACATTTTCTATTGAGTACCTAATTGATATCTTTTTATGCGTCTACCGTAATCTAAGCTACGGTGGCCAACAAAATTATTCTTGAAACAGTTTCTTCTGCAATCAAATAACCAGTTAATATAACTTTTTGTTCGAAAGTTGCTTGGTCATTATGTATTTTTACACGGTCAATATTGAGGTGAGCAGATATAAAGCTTTTTCGTGCGATAATTTTCTTATGGAGTTAGATATCGAAGATAGCTATGAGGATATGGCTGTGACTTTGGTGCTGTCTAATATAAAGCATCAAGCAAATATTTCTTGCACAACTCGAGCAGTGACAGATACCAAATACCGCACACGCATTCCACTTCAATTGCGACTCACCACTTAGTAAATTTCACATATTGCAAACGAACCAAGTAAGTAATGATGTGAAAAGCAGAGACCACATCCTCTCAATCTCATTCTCTACCATCTCTCTCTGTCTCTCTCTGTCTCCCTCTGTCTCTCTCTCTCTCACACACACACATACACACACATTCACGCACTATTTTATCTCTCGAAGATGAGGTTGAGTTAAAAGTAACTCTCCACCACAACACTTAAAGAAGCATAAATATGGAATTGATTTACTGATTGCAAACTCAGTAAAAGCATAACTTACAATATTTTCCTTATTGTTGAGCCTTCCTAGTACGGATAAGACGATCAAAATGTTAGAAATATGATTATCAGTTGGAGAAATGTCAAGTGAATATGAAGGATACTGCAAGACATCATATCCCAATTCTCTAATCAAGAGAGACAGTCAGCTGAGATGTATGGCGGCTGGGACTGTCATGGAGCATTCCGTTCAAGTCATGTGGGACCCATTCTGCCAACATTTAACCTTCCTTATTGCCTTGATATGATATGCTAAGGTCTCCAATGAAGTTCTCAAATCTCAAGAAAGTGCTCGAACCATTGCCTGTTAGTCGTTTTCCTCTGTTTGAGATAATAATTCACCAATAAGCCTAGATTTGGGTTTGCGACGACATTTATTAGAAGCGTCTATATTTCCATATCTAAATCAGGGTGTCATATGATACTGTTTATTCAAAGTTCTTTGTTTATGATATCAGGAGTTTGAGCAGCATTATCTCATAATTTGAAATCATGCTCACAAATTAGTCGAGCTTCTCGGGTATAGTAAAATGATTTAATGGTCTTATAGACTCTATTATTAACGAAGTATACATTAATTCACATCTGATTCACTTTTAATTTCAAATATGAAAAAAACAATTACGTATATGAATATCCGTCTTGCAGCCTTATTCTTTATGATGTAAGAAAAAACAAGGTTCCACGTGTAAGTAGTTGATAATCTGACACTCATTACAGCAACACTCTCACAAATATATCAACAGCATTGTGAAGATATACAGCGAGAAAAAAAAAGTATTTTGATACGTACAAATTATTCATTTAATATACTTCCGATGCTAACATTTATTGAAGTTTACACGTGGGATTTATCTCGATATGAAATTAACAATTACTGGTCCTGTTGGAAAGTTTGATGACGGGGAATTATCAGTCAGAAATTATGGTAGGTGACTTAATAAGTTTTTTTTGACTTTAGAAGACATCTGCCGCCTATATACTTTCCAGTTTTGACATAATTAAATAATGCAACTTATCGCATATCTGGTAAAATCGGCCCAATTTGCATGACATTTTCAATGCTTTCACTAATTCGCAAAGATAATCGGTGAGGCAAAAGCGTAGAATTCTGTTTGGATATACTCAAAATCACTAATTTTCAAGTATTCATAATCAGTGCTTACACTTTATACGCTTCTTAAATAATGACTATTTTCAATTTTTTCTTCTCCTCCTCCTCCATCTTTTTTCTTTCTTGTAGTTCTTCTTGTTGTTCTTCCTCAAAAGGGATGGGGCCGATCACTTGAACCAATTCTTAAAAATTGGTACCCTTTGAATATTTTTTATTTTTTTTTATCATGTACCATGGACGTCTAATCTCATTATGTTTTTTTTTTCAGATCCGACTATCGTATTACTTTTGAACAACTTTTTCAACTTATTCTCTATTCAACCAACCTACAAGTAAAGGATACTAGTATAGAGTATATACCATTAAAATTATGACATTTGGAAAATCTCACCGTCACCGTAAAACTGATGCCTTTTTGTCTGTTTGGACCATAAAAACAAGTGGATGAGTCAGTCACCAGCTGAAATTTCAAACTACCTGTGGTGGTCTTTATATCAATAAGACAAAAGGAGGCTGCCCAAGACAGCTCCAGAAAGTACATAAAATACTTATAAAGGGAAAGCATATCGTGAAACGGCCTCATCATAAATATACGGCAGGTGCTTCAAATACGGCATATAAATAAATCATAAATAAATCTCAAAAGAGATCATAAAACATCATAAAGCGTACCAAACAAAAACGGTTTGTCGCTGAATGTGAAATCACACATTATGCCTGTCTTATGATATTCTATCTTTTTTTTAAAGAAGTTACTGACTTCAGATTTCAATATTCAACACGAATAATCTAAGGCATAAACACATGGCTTGAAAGACAAGATAAACTCAATGTTTGTATGTGTATTGCAAGAAAGTAACAAATTTAATATGACACCCAATTTATTACTCAATATTGTTTAAAAAATGGTCTACTTTTATAAGACAGAAAACAAAAGATTTTATAGAGAAGTCAATATATGGCAAATCCCAGGCAAGGTCTATGTCAAACGACGGAAAGGCTGCTGCTGGTAATGATGATGATTAAAGAACTATAGAAGGGAAAAATAAGACAAACAGTTTAGCTAACTGTGTGATTCAGATTACTCAAGCGAGGGAATATGACCTGCAGGAGCTCTTTCAATATCATATATGTGGAATATTCCCGAGAGAGCTAAAAACCTTTTATTTCAGCGACGTCACTGGTATACTGTTTCAGTCCAACTTCAGGGTTTGTTATGGGAGAAAAGAGGAATCAAAATAAACGGTTGATATCTTAGCAACCTCAGATTTGCAGACGACATTGTCTTTTTTTCAGAGAACCTATACGACCTCCAACTAATGCTAGATGAACTAAACGAAGAAAGCAAAAGAGTTGGCCTACGAATGAAATTCAGTAAACTTCAATGAACTTCAGTCATGTTCAACAATCACATCAAGAATAAGGACATAACTGTCAAAATTGGAGATGTAAAATTGGGGAAAGTTACCTACTGCTTTAGAAACAAATCTGTATGAAACCCACAAAAGAAGGAGAAATCAAGCGGAGAATCACCCAAGGATGGCAAGCCTTTGGCGGGGCAAGCTCAATGTTCAAATACCAAACAATCCCAATAATCCTAAAAAAAAGAGTATACAACCAATGCATTGTCCTGATAGTCACTTATACAGCTGAAACATAGAACTTGACCAAGAGTCAAACCTGCAAACTGAGAAGCATGCAACGCGCACATGAGAGAATTATGCTCAACCTCACATGGAGAAATCAGAAGACAGTACTATATACCAAGAAGAAAACAGGGTCTGAGACATATTAGAATGTATTAGAAAACTTGAATGGCGATGGGCTGGTCATGTTGCAAGAATGAAAGACAACCAATTGACATCACGACTCAAAATATGGATCCCCAGAGACCACATGCCAAACTAAGGCCGACAAAATACAAAATGGAGAGACGAGCTAGACAAATTCAGAAAATACTGGTACTGCGACACCAATGATAGAGAAGTGTGGCGGATCCTGCGGAAGGTCTATGTCAAAAAACGGACGATCAAAGACTAATGATGATGATGATGATGATGATGATGATGATGATGATGATGTGGAAATCATTTACGAAAAAGTACTAAATATGAACAGAAAATGTTTCAGTGAAGTTGTCTCTGCATTACTTCAATGAGTTCAGTACATCACGAAAGAACTATGGAGGGGGTTGATTTCTAGTTGTTGACAATTTTGTAAACTATCATCATAACAGCCTGGAAGATTACTGAGGCAGGGTAGGGACATTGATATAGATATCACTCACACATCGGAATGGTTCCATTGCTTGTCCATTTCAATAGTTTCTGGGAACCATCAACAAACAAACTTATCTTTGCAAATGCATTACTACCAATCACACATTTAGTGTCTTCTGAGGTGATGGAGAAGATGAGATATCATTCATCTGCACATCTGTTCAAGATGATATCCAAGGAAACAAACCAGAGATAAATTGTGCGCTAGTTGAGGAAGCTGACATTGGAACGATTATTCATTCAGAACATGTATGCAAGTTCACAAGAATCATTCTTCTTAGGGCTGGAACTGACATGATGGTGTTAAGTTTGATCCACATGACTACTTTTCATCGCCCTGATAGTTGGGTGGGCATTGGACTGGGTGATTCGACACAGTGTTAGCCAGTTCATGAAACCTATCATGAAATGGGCTAAAACTAATACCTTTCGCTTCCAGCCACCAACGCACTATCTGATGCTGATTGTACAAATTTGGTACCAAAAGAACAGCTCTTAATATGTCAGAATGGCACATGGCGCAAACTTGCTGGAGAATACTTAGTGTAATTCTTACGAAAAAGGTCATCTTTTAAATCTTTAGATTACCTCGGATTGAAGGTGTCCCATCCTCGAAAATGAAAATACATTGAAGGTTTGCTAGCCACTAGTACATTTATTAATATCACACTTCTAAACCTACCTTCGACATCACTGTATTAATGACATTATTGCACACTGACATCCCAATGATTTGGTTTTGAAATGAATTAAAATGTTCTGATCCTACAGACCAACAGAAATAAGTATTAGAATGATTATATATATAGGGGCATATTATTGTTCAAGGATGCCAAATCTTCATGTGCTTGTGGAGAAAATCAAGTTGATTGTAGCTCTTTTTGTAGGTGTAAAATTATAAGGGATCAGATACAACTTGCATGGATCACTCTAAGTGAAATCTTGAAATTTTTATACCCAATGCGTAAATATTCAATTTTTCAGAATATCATTAATTGGCAGTGAAAATCAAGGAACGTTGTTGTATTGAATTTAATGGAAACTACAGAAAAAAAAACAATTATCATAACAATTGTACTTATATAACTATTACCGTATTTCACAGCGTATAAGACATGCTTTTTTTAAATTCTGGAGGCGAAAACTTTTTTTATATTCTAGAGGCGAGCACTTCATCGGCTGCTTTGCCAACCGGATCATGTAAACATCCAGTCAATATGAGGTTATAGATTTAAATGGATGTGAGAATTAAAATAAGCCTATAGTGGGAGGCTTAGAAAACTAGGGAATTAAAGCTGTTTCTTCTTCTTTTTTTGAAGACTATCCCTACAATGACTGAGGGACGTCTTATATAATCGTGCATTTTATACGCTGATGGATTCCATGACTACAATATATTGACTCAATTTCCATGCAAATTGGACATCATTAACAGATATGACAAAATTCATATCTGAGCGGCCGTCATATAAGCATGAATGAGTATGAATATCTAAAAATTAGTGATTTTGACATTTTTCAGTTTTTCGTCGACTATTTTCTTTATTAGTAGAATCAGTGGAGATTCCGCGCAGATTGGGTTGATATCAACAGGGATACGACAAGTTACAGATCGAACAACCGCCGTATTGCATAACGTCATAGCTGAGAGAAAAACAAATGGCTACCTAAGTCAGAAATACTTACGATGCATTTTTGAAATAAAATTTCCCATACCCCAACATATCGTACAAAGGAACTACATACCGCAAAATACATATTTTCAAACATATTCTGTGAATATAATACGAACAGAAGTAAAAATGTTAAATAGTATTGGACACTGGAGTTTCATCATAAAAAAGATCTAATTTAAGACTCATTTTTAATTTTGAACTCACTTTTACCTGTGGAGAAATATTTTGAACGTTACACCAGTAAGTGAGCTATGAATTTGTCACAGTCGTCATTCATTACAAAAAATATCGTAATTAACAACATGAACGTTTGAATAACAGCTACTTAGGTATCAAATATCCCTGTCAGTACTATTCAATCGATTGCATCACCAAAACGTCCAATGAACTGGCACTCCATGGGAGTTTTCTCCACGGGCAACTCAAAAAATGCTAAAAACAGTCAAAGTGAATCCAATAACTTGAAACGATACACAAGATGATTTGAGAGCAACTGATGCATTGTTTACTAAAATATTAGTAATGAACTTTACACGGATGACTTGAACCTGTCTAAAAAAATACACCGTTAGTCTTGGATAAAGTTCGTCTGTGACAATTTAGAGAAGTCTAATTATTATCAGAAGAACATTTTCTGGTCAGATGAAATCAGATATTGAACGTTTTGGCTAAGAGCTAGGTCGTCTTGCTTGGAAGAAAGATGGATGCACCTGATAAAGAAAGGAATGCGTAATTGGGAAAACATTGAATAGAGTTATGTATCGGAGTATTTTGGGAGCAAACGTGTTCTCTCCGATGCAATGGCCAGAACATGAAGGAGGCTGTATCTTTCAACAAGATAACGAAGCATACTGTAAAAATAACTTGCAAATAGTTGGTTCAGAACAATGCAGGGGTCCTTCAGTGACTTCATCAATCTCTTGACTTGAATCCAATTGAAAATGCATTGCGAATTCATCAGGAGGACTCCAGAAACATTAATGATTTAAAAGTTTCTTAAATTGGAGAGTGCACCAAGATTTCAAAAGAATGATGCAGAAGACCTTCGAAAGGTTTCTTAGCAGTAATTGCAAACCGGGATAGGCAAGTAATACTTGAATATGGAATCGATGAATCAAAATACTTTTTCCATCTTTGTTTTTATTTTAAATACTTTTTCTGCATTGAATGTTTGAAAAAATATATATGTATATTTTTCGAACGGTTTTTTATTTTATATCAAATGCATCATCCGTGTAAACATGGGGTAAATGTGAGTATCGTAAGTATAATAAATGAATATTTTCTAAGAGTCTAATTAATAGTTCGACCTCGGTGTAAGTCTTTGCCCTCGAAAAGCAAATTTATGAGTAGAGAAATGCATGCTGATGTTCACTAAACATAGATTATTTGGATATGAGGGCGCAATAAGGGTCTATCTATTAATGATCGTACTCACTTGCAAAATTTCTTGAAACTAACTCAATAATAATCTCTTTGTAGCAAGTACAAAGGAATTATACGCATAAGAACGTGTCACTATCACAGATCAAGTGGAATTTTGTGCTTGAATGCGTCGAAAGTTCCAGGGAAAGTGATCTCCTAATATAAAACAGTTGCTCACTGGCTGGTGAACTCAGATATATGAAGAAAAAAAAAAGTTTTTTTCTTCTCTTCCTATCGTTCTTTTGGGGTATGTCCATCGGTTTGAATCAGGAAGACTTGTAGCCCGGTGGCGATGCAAGTAGTTCAGTCTTCTTTCTTACTCATCCGCTGTAACTTGGGGGTCATTCAAGTCACACACGCTGCCGCATCGTTTAACATACCATGTTCATTAATTTACAACTCGATTCAATGATCACCTTTTCCCTGGTATGCATCTTGTTATATTCCTGTGAGCGTCCAGCAGGTATTTTATGATTCCTCTGTCCTGATTCCGTTACGTTGGTTTTTCATCTGTTCTTCAATTTGCCCTTACGCTTTTCTGCTGATTCAATGGCATCATTATGATTCTTGATACTGTTGGTTCGCTTATTTCAAACCTTTGGCTTTTCATGTGGGGTCGAACAGAAACCTCTAAGACCTATTCAAATCTACATCACCCTCAACACCGGCATTCCAGGGGTAAGTGAATCTTTATTAACAGGGTCAAACACACCTACAAATAGATCCTCTTCAGCGCAGTTACTCAGACGGACGCAGGCAATATTTTTATATTCATATTTGCAGCAATCATTATATATATATATATATATATATATATATATATATACATATATATATATATATATATATATATATATATATATATATATATATGAGAATTGCTAGACAGTATTCATCTTGTAATGAAATTGCATATTCTCATTGAAACCGTTTAAGATTTTATTTTGAGCTGAGAAAGGCAGCTATGAACACAGACCCATTTTATAAAATATTCAAGTTATCAAATAATCTCCAAGCATTCCTTAAGTTCCTCACATTAACCGGGCCCCTCCTCTCTCTCTCTCTCACTCTCTCCCTATATATATATATATATATATATATATACATATATATATATATATATAGAGAGAGAGAGAGAGAGAGAGAAAGAGACACATACACACATAGACAGCTGTTTTGATACATCTCTTCAGTATGGCTATAGATTTTCCATAATCCCATCCAGTACATCGAGGCAGGATCGAAACCTTCGCTTCAGACCCGGAGGCCGATATCCTACCACTGAATTACGGAACTGGAGGTCAGTAAGACCAAATTTAAGTGATATATTTATTTACGGATAAATTACCCATCCACCAGGGTGCTCAATTCCTTTGAAAGAGCATTGCATAAGCTTACAATGGATGAGTTGCCTCACTTAAAGAGTGCTCTACCCTGAATAAAAATATATTATATGACATTTATTTTCCTCCATGGAAGTTACGTGTTGGGAAGTAGTCTAACAGGATGCTTATGAAATAAAAGAAGTCAGCAAAAACTAGAAGATATCAAGTGTCAACATCCAACAAACCACAAGATGAAGCGTAAAGAAAGTTAAAAGTAGGGTTTTGTCAGGGCGATAAGAATTAGAGTGGTAGTATAATTGCCAAAAGTGGTTGGCTTGCCAAATGCAACACCAAAATACAATGCAAAAGGTTTGGTTGCCCGTAAAGAGCATTTGATGAGAGAAACAGAATGCATATTCATGGCAGCTCAAAAGCAAATGCTCCGGGACGAATTCTCTGAAAGCAAAGATCCACAAAACCCTGACGAACAATGAATATCACTTCTGTGAAGAAAGAGACAGTCAGACAGACAGAGACAGACATACAAACAGAGACAGATAGGCGGACAGACAACAGGGTATAAACCACATAACAAGTGAACGTAGTGAACTAGCCCACTAAATGTACAAACCAGCCACTACATTGTACTAGTTCATTCACTGACAACTATGCATTTGACTAGGACTCAATCATGTACTCGAATGGTACCACACAAACTGGGATCTATGCTGGAAAAAAGAAGCAACACATTACCCTAGGACTTCAACATCCAAACTGCTCAATCCATCCAAGCAACAAGACCAGACCTGGTAGTCATGGTAAAAAAACGAAGACTTTGATGTTATACATGTAGTCACTTAGCAGGATACCTGACGAAATTTACCGTCACAGATTTCAGCGTTGACCGTATGACTCTAATGATAGAGTGTAAACCATAGCCCTGCTTGGGACTGTGAGAATGCTCATATGACATTCAGAGACCTGAGGAGACCAACTGTCACTTACTCTCCAGCAAATAATAATAATAATAATAATAATAATAATAATAATAATAATAATAATAATAATAATAATAATAATAATAATGATGATGATGATGATGATGATGAACGTAACAAGAACATCCAGGGTGATTGAAAAAATATTGGAAAATTGATGAGACTTCTAGTCAATCGATGTCTAGAAAATTAAACGAGATGCAGCAGCTATTTATACTCAGGGAATGAATAACCTAATCTCAAAACAGTTAAATCACGAGGCTTTAAATAAAACCATTGTTTCAAAAGCAGATCATTTACACAGGAGGTACAAGGATAATCGTTATTTTCTCTCAGCTGATCTTACTTGCGACCCAAGGTCAAGGCAGATGCGAGACTTTACACATCGTCAACAATAAGGGCAACATATCGAACGCACTACAGCAACCTGTGAGAAGCCCTTATGTGGTCTTCGATCACGTAGATCTCCTTCACAAGTACAATTAGACGATATATAAATTGATCGGACGTACTAAATATAACAAAAGAAAAAAACGAATCTAAAAGAGGAAAAAAAAAAGAGAGAAAATACTTTATTTTCTTCTGCTAAAACTTGTGATTTACAAGGAAGCACACACTTGCCCAGAATTACCGGAAGGGGAAACTTCATAGGTTCCTGTACTCAACTGCGTATTTGAAGTTCCGAGCCTTAGAGTAATGGGCTCGTTACAGCAATGCAGCGACTTTGGATGAGAGAGGCCCCCCACCCCGTCAGGTTAACAGGTACCATTTGGAATTCGTCCAATATTGACTGTGATAGACGTGTTATGTCAAAAACACGCACGCTACCCAGTTAAAGATAGATGAAAAGCCAAACGCTGCCATTAAGAGGAGATTTCCAATTTATAAATCAATGAATTTTTTTTCTAGAATGCAACAGAACTCACACTGGATGACTTTTTATGCTCATAATGGCAATCTCTCAACCCATTCACTGCCACGGGAACGGCACAGTTGCCGTGTCCTTACTGTGGAGGTACAATATTATACAGGGTGGTGCAAAATAGTTTGAACAGTCCCAACCAGACTCTGCTCAAGCTAACAAGCCAGGAGTTATTCGACATCAGCTCAGGCATAATGTTCCAGGTTTGGTCCTCTGGATGTCCAGATTTCAATCTTCTGGATTACAGCTGGATGTCGAAATTTGCAATGGATTGCCTTTAACAATTAGGGATGTTTGCAGCATCTAGCAAAAATTGCCATCATTTTCCAATCAATTTGTGTGTGGATCACAAGGGAAAGCATTCAACTGGTTGATTTTTGTAATTTTGTATTGATCAACGATGTTTCAACATCGTTGATCAATACACGGAAACTAACTTGGCTCTATAACCTACTTATCCTTCAACTAACGGTTACATTTGCAACAATATTTAAGACAGTACTAGGTATATAAAAACATGTATTATAGTTATTCCTGGGTGAATTTTGTTATCAGTATAAGGAGGATAACTTCGATCTGTGATGTACAATTGACTGCCACGCATATATCATTTAAAGAATTTGAGAATTACGCTTAATCATTGATTAGTAGGATCAGAAATTAATTCGATTTTCGGTTATTAACGGAATTTGATTTGAGCATTTGGCGCTTAGTTACTGCAATTTAACATAATGTTAGGTAAGATCATTGCTAACAAGCTGCTGTAGTTTTGTAGTCGGTCAATGACCAAAAATTGTTAACTTCATGTGTCCGTTGGTAGTACATGCTGAGTACTACTTCAAAGTATTTCGTTCCGAGAAAGCCATGACTCACGTTATTTTTGCTTTTCAGTTCAATGTAAAGTCAGAAATAACTTTCAGGTCTTTTTATTGCAATCACCATTGCTCAATATTTTTAATTCATTCAGTCTCTGTACAAACATATTTGGATGACCAAATAGCCTTATTTCACTTTGGCTCGATTATATCCCATATATATCATAGGACCATCTCTCCATATCCTTGGTTTCACATTGTAAAAATATATTTCTATACCTAGCTTCAAGGCAAATCGCAAAACCTAACCCAGGAATTTTATGAATATAAGATGAAAAAAAGTATTTTAAGAAGAGGTTCTGGAACAGAATCATCTTGTGCATGATCCAAAAACGTAACTTGCGACTGGATCCATATTCGCAGATTGGCATCAGGTGTTTACAGCAATTAGAATAAAAGATTTAAAAGAGGTAATGCTTTAAATAACTCCCATCTTTGAACCTGGTTTATGATCCTCTTGTGATCAATCACAGAAATATTCATTTTTTTCTTAATTTTCCGCCGCCATCTTGCAGCATGGATAATGGCAATACTTTGAACTTTGCAAAGATATTCTAATGAATCATGATAGCTTTAGTGATATTGATCGTTTACATATCATTTCGAATGATTAAAGACGCGTATTATTCGCAAAGAATCCCTGTATCGAAAAGAGAAGAAATTGATACAACGGTAGGGAAAATATCCATTTAATTTGTTACTATTTCCTGAATTTGGATCAGAGTGGATATATGTCACACGGATAGACCAATAAACAAAACAGGTTTGGTTAGTCATTCAATAGAAACTGTCACATGATCAACCTATTTTGGCTGCATAATCAAAATAGAAAAGGCAAAAACGGGTGAAAGTAGACAAAGGAATCTACCCAGAACATCAAATCCCCTTGAAATCAAAGAAAGAATCACTCTAGGATGGCAAGTCTTTGGCAGAGCAAGGTGAGCCTTCAAGAACAAGAAGAAAAAGAAACAGAATCGTAAAAACCATATCTCATCATTTACAAACAAAAAACATAAAAACAATACAGCGCTGTCAATAAATTATTGGAGATTAACGAAAAGCAACATCATACTCACAGTAACATCAGAATTATTAAAACAAACATATATATGCCAGAACATTGAAAGAACGTGCCACCTATGCCTAAATGGAAAATTTGAAATCCTTACTTTTGCCAATAAAAATGTAGAATAATTCGATAGAGAGAATTAAATACCGAATCCTTCATTTTATATATATATATATATATATATATATATATATATATATATGCGTGTGTGTATGTGTGTGTGTGTGCGTGTGTGTGTGTGTGTGTATAACCACTAGATATTTATAAAAGGCATACCAGAGAAAAAACTTCTTATCTCAATTTTCTAACTTTGTATATCACGAAACGTCTCATGCTTTTTTGGTGTTAACACAAATGTTCCCGCCTAAAGCCGATCTGAATCGAGCGACCATTAGTGCAATGAGTATACGGGTGATATGCCAAAACCAATTCTGAAATTGCACACAAAGCCCCAAATAGAGTTTCCTGTTTGATGAATCACTGAAAGAATTAAAGTGACTTGTTTATTCAAAATCGAGTGGCGGTGGCACTTCAAAAAGGGAAAATAAATTATACAGAACTTTAAAAAGACTTCTTGTCTGCTTTTAAAAAGACATCTTCTTGCACCTAGCAAATCTTCAACAGATTGTAACTGGGTTGTCGTTTTCAATATACCCAAAGCGAAATAAGGAGACCGATCAGACATAAAATCAAAGGCAATCCGTTAGTCCGTAATCCCGCTAACTAATCCGAAGAGACAGTGCCTTTTGGCGGATTATAAATTAAAGAAAACATATCTGGCCGTTGTCTTTGATTCAGCAACGTTACTATTTCTTCAATACGTTTGGTCAGAATGCAATCCAATCTCATCCTTTTCTGCTGATTTGTCCAAGGTGTTTACAACCGATGTCTCGAGGTGCCAGTGCTTGTCGGTCAAAGGCATATTAGAGAGCATTAGTTCAGAGTAAAAGCTTTTTAGGTTCACTGTATTTTGCTGTCATTGGTAATCAAATTCTTTGGGGTCGATCAATAGGCAGAAAATTACACGTAGAATACAATGACTCGCCTGAGTCAATTGAATATTTCACTAATTATTCCATCTTTGTCTGCACAACTTAGTCATAAAATCATTAGCTTCCTCGTGATGCCTAGGGCTGTTGTTGCTTTTTCACGGTTTTTTTCACAGCAGACGTTGGTGTAGGTTATGGCGCTGTTAGAAGGCGTCAGCTTCATCAGCAGCAGCAGCGTCAGTCTTTCAACGTCTGTCGTTTGATATAGACCTTCCCCAGGATTCGCCACACTTCTCTATCAAGGGCATCGCAGAGCCTGTACTTCTTAATTTGTCTAGCTCGTCTCTCCATCGAATACTCTGCCGGCCTCGGTTGTGCATGTGATATCTGGGGATCCATGTCGTTAGTTGTGATGTTCATTGGTCGTCTACCACTCTGGCAACATGGCCAGCCCAATACCATTTTAAATTTTCATTGGATTTTTTTATGTCCCTGACTCTGGTCTTTTTCCATATTCCTTGTGCTGTCTTCGAGTCTGTCCCTGTGAGGTTGAGCATAATTATTTCTAGTGCACGATGCGTGCTTCGGTCTTTATAGCAAACCATTAGACTGATTATTGATTTCAACCTTCTTTTGGTTCCCTATAACTGTAGCAAGAGAAATCTAAACTGAATTAATTTATATTTTAAATACTTGGCATAACGTATGATTTCCGACTACCATTGTAAATGTAATGAGTCTGAGCTTCCCTATATACCAAACAGTTGTTGCTTATTTTCAGTCATTAACAATAAAAAGTTGATTCATAGACAGGTTAATGATTGATTTAAAGATATATATATATATATATATATATATATATATATATATATATATATATATATATATATATATCTGGAAGGAATTTTCTGGTGTGTTGGGCAACCTGCTGTAGTGGTCATTTATAATAATTTCCGTAAGTTGTACAAAATTACAGTATTAAAATCTCAGTCCTACTTATTTTCAGTTGCCAATTTAGATATTAAACATCCAAATTTAGATTCATTGCTAATTTGGAATTTATATCTGTGAATAGACTTACAATTTGAGGTAAAACGTCTACAATCTGTAGTTTTCTTTCAGAATCTCTCTATCAAATTAGATTTCTCAAGAACCACTCATGTAAAAAACATCGAATTTGACACAGCAATGCCTGATATGCTGATAATGCAATGGACAAGTTCTTTGGTACATAAGCACATACAAGCATATCAACAGAGCTATCTCCAATGATAATAAAATGAATAATGCCGATCATAGATTGATATCAGGGGAATTTATTCCATAAAAATTTCTTTGAAGCAATCAAGAGGAAGTCAGTTATTAATATTCTTTGAAGGCAAGAAAAGTGAAAAGATATTTGGGGTCAGTATCATGTAGCAAAAATCATCTCATTGGAACAGTTTTTCTCTAATTTGAAAAAAAAAAGTCCAAAGCACTTACACCCACATGTATGGCTAAGTGCTGTCTTTTTTTATATTGAAGTGTGAAAATACTTTTCGTTATTCAAAAAATTGACCTCTGCAAAAAGCTAATAAGTTTGTTATTCTCAAAGAAATCAATAGTTTGCGTTTATTTTCTGAATGTTGATTCCAACTCACTTCAAAGGTTTTAGCAGATTACAGGATAAGTGGACAAAATCTTGCATGATGTAGGTTTGAACAGAGAGCTAAATGTTGATCCCTCTATCGAAGAATTGGTTTTACTAAAAGAAAAAGTCTTGAAAATTTCGAAAAGTGTGTGATTTTTTTAAAAAAATATACTTATTTTCTCTTTTTACGGATGCAATTTTCTCATTTTGTTGTGCTAAATATGTCTGCGTTTGAATACCAAGTGAACGAAGTCGTTGACGGTGTTTAATTCTCTTTCGGGATACTTCATGTTGTTTTGAATTGTTGAATTTCGATTTAGATTTAATTAA
>OY735221.1:42200454-42332954 GCA_963457665.1 Thysanoteuthis rhombus
AACCATGGTGGCAAAATAAAAAGATTCTTAACCATTAGCTGGAAATAATTTTGTATTTATAGAAACGTAATGGAGAGTACCATGTCAATGTGCTTAATGTAAAAGGTATACAGCAAATGTATATCGAAAACTCTGTTCCACGAATGCAGGACATGGACTTTAGCAATTCAAAACGGGAGCAGGCTTAGGAACGCACAGAGAGCAATGGAGAGAGTAATCCTTCGATGGTTTCTGAGGTTAGATAACTAAACACCAAAATGGAGATGGACCGGACGTTCAACTCGATGAAATGACAATAGATGGACATAAAAGACTAATCGATTGTTACCCAGGAGAGAGTAAACAGATTAAGATATATGGACCCAAGATGAAAGGGGGAAATAGTACAGCTCGCAGGTGAAACATGACTGACGCTAGCACAATCTCGGTCGTTATGGAAAGATATCAGTCGACACATTCACTGTATGTGATGATGATGATGATGATGATGCACACGCACGCAACTACACACATTTAAGTATGTGTATACATTATTGTGTCATCAACATACAGCTGTTTAGTTGTATTACAACTCTTCAGTGTGGCTGTAGACAATATGTTATCCCATCCAGTACCATGACGCAGATTTGAAACCTTCACTTCATACTGGAGGCTGGTATCCTACCAGTGAACCATGGAACTGGGCTTATCAGTAAGGCTGAATTTAAACGATATATTCTATTTTTGCTTAAATCCCCCATCCATCAGAGTGCTCTATTCGTATGGAAGAGCATCATATATATATATATATATATATATATATATATATATATATATATATATATATATATATTCTAGCCTCTACACGTGTCGACGAACCATGCTGCCATACTAGGTGACTTGATTACGTGTGCATACAATTTTACAGTTGTGTAGATTTTGTTAAGGAAACTGAAAGTGAAAGTAAGTGAGAAGTGGCAAGTCAATTTCACCGTTGAACTCAAATCTTTCGCCTTCTTTCGCCTCACTTAGCTTTCGCCTCGACTGGACACTATTAAGGATTCTACATACACTTGGAGAACAGCAACTCACTCAACGTCTATCGACGACGGAATTGGTGTGACACTTAGCAAAACCCAATTAGGCATCTAGAGAAGGAGAAAGTTTCTCAACTTTTGTAACGTCAGTGAATCCACTTTCGATGTGGGGCTGGCATCAGCACTCCAACCATCTCTTTCTTTTCCCAGCCAGCAGCGCCTATTGACATAGGGCACCTTTAATTCTATCAATTTGGCCCGGCTTGGGCACTTGTCAATTAATTAGAAATTAGCCGACCGACCGCTTACAATGGCAAAGGATTCCGAATAAGGAACCTAATTGAAAACAGTCTTACTATATATACATACATAAATACCGAGGTGTATTCGCTGTGTTTCTGGAAGTGGCGTAGCATCTTTAACCGTTATAAAATTGTATGGATATATATATATATATATATATATATATATATATATATATATATATATATTCCACGAAGTTTTACGGTTTTAAACACCAAATGTGATATAGTTTTTCCAGTCTATGTCATTTGAGTCAATTATTCCCAAATATCAGTAAATGCAGCATATGTTGACTTTTCAAAGGATTTTTTGTACATATAATTGGATGTCATAGTACCGTGCGCGATGTTTTTTTGGTAGGGTGGTTATCGATTCTTAACCATGTAACGAGGAATCAAAAAATGAATGAGTAATCTAAACATGACTCCTTAGCAGTGTTGACCATCCACCCTCGAGCAATGATATCAATATTTAGATTAGTTTATCATTTTTAAAGCCGCATATCAACAGATGTTTGTGTAATTTCCGTTGGGTATATATATGTATATATATATATAATGAAATCTGTAAATTTTTCAAACCAGACTCAACGAAGAGAAGTAAACTGAATCAGGAAATACAGCAAGGTCAGCAAGTTAATCTTGCGGGCTGTTGTTAGTTGATTCCATCGTCCATGGATTCCCAACCATCGATATCAATTTATCTTAAATTAATAAATCATTTGAAATAAGCTGATCCGGACGTATGCCGTATATCAATGATCTGAAAGCTAAGCTTGCTTGTCATTGAATTTATCACTATTACCGATATGACAAGACACTTTAGAGTTAATAAATATGATAAAATGGATCAACCTGTCGTTTAGAAATGATCAGCCGGCTCACAGGAATTTATTGAAGTGTTCGATCCCGATTGAATCTCCCGATATAGATGATCTGATACCAACTCATATTAATGCATAGGATGGTACGAATAGTGGGACATTTTTGTGTTTCTATCCGTAAAATAGCACTTTTCTACACAGGGATAGGGATTCTGCTGTTTAAAATACCATCTACCTTCCATTTGAAACACCATTTGCAAACTTCAACTTCTTGTCTCCATTAGTACCTTCGTTAATGAGCTTCAAATGTTTGACTAACAAGCCAGATCAGGTAGAGTCGTGTCGGTTTTTTTCGAAACTTTAATGCGTCTTCCAATCGCATAGAATGGTAAAACCGTATCGTTCCATCTTTAATAGTCATGATGCAGTTATGTAAACAACGTATTTTATAATAGCAGAGATATTTTTTCATACTAGTATAGTACTCGTCTGCCAAGGATCAGAATATCTTTGCACTCTGGCTTCTATCAATGTATTGCTCTCCAGTCTCCTGTCTATAAGGAAAGGGTACGATTTCTGCGCTTTGGAGGATGTTATAGATAGAGAAAGAAAAAAACAGTTAAAGTTCCCATACTTCTCATTATATAGGTAGGTGAAGTTTTACACCATTGGTATCTAAGTTCTTACACTCAGGATTCAGTGACAGCAAGTCTCTTCAATAGTCTAGTATACCCCCACATTCTTACTTAGTCCAATAAAGATGTGAGCTGAATAATTTCTTTTATTGCTTTAACTTTCATATCTTGATGTATTTGAAAGAACACGTTTGACTGTTTCAAATCTCCCAGTAATTGTGAGTACAATCAATAGCTCTATAATCTACAACCAGTTTTAGGTTTCCCTAAAGTCCAGGTGTTTATTCTCTCCTAGTTATACTCTATGGCCCGATTCAATGTCAATTATCTGACTTTTACGATGATTGAATCTTTATGTTGTGGTCTGGATTGGGTGATCGCGTTGAATCTAAAATCATGTAGAATTACACTTTTCTATTCTCATAGATGATTACACGTATGATACTTCGCAATGTATTGTTGCACTCTATCGCACTAAGGGACGCAACTGTCATAAAAAAAATGTATTATCTGCGAATATGAAATGCAACATATATGTATATACAAGTATGTGTTGCTCAATGTCCTTCTGCTTAACGCCAAACCAAAAAAACGTCTGAGGTCCTATAAGGCTTAAATAGAGTCTGATCGGCGTAAGGAACATAGAGAACATCACTTAACGTACTTGCTTTTAAAATCTAAACAGGGCAATTACGCCTCCAGACGTATAGTTTCACTGGGTATGTACACAGTGCATCCAATACCTAACACTAAGTAGCTGTATTAAACATATACGCCAGTAGATTATGCATTCACTTGAATTTTTTGATCGTCATTTTAATGTGAATTCTCCTTACATATAAATAAAAAAATGTTTACTTTACTGGCACTGTAGGTGGCTCAGGGACGAGTTATCAATTTGTGAAATCTCTGATACCCTATCTTAAGACATAATCAACATATCGAAAAAAATTTTTTCATATTCTGTATAGAAATAGAAATGTCCAACGTCTTTTAAATAAAATAGAAAAAATGAAACTTGCTATTGACCTTTCTTACGTGTTTTTGTCCTGATGAATTCCTGCATGATTTTTTTGTGAGGAGGTGGCATGATGATGCATGTTATATATACTATTTAACATAGATTTTATTTTCAAATAAACATCTTATATGAGACTATCTGTAATATAGTACATACTTTGGGCTATTCGGTCAGTAGGAGGATTATAGCTATGTTCTGGTATACCATAATATGTTTTTTTCAAAGTATACAGTATTGAATGATGTTTGCCAAACATCCTAATGGCTTAACGTTCTATTGATCGGAAAATAGACTGAGCGTTAATATATGTATGTGTGTGTGTGTGTGTGTGTGTGTGTGTGTGTGTGTGTGTGTGTGTGTGTGTGTGTGTGTGTAATAAGAGTGCTTCTAAAAGCACTCTCATTCAAATGTTCAACTTTTAGAGCAGTATCTCTCATTGTCTATGGAGAGAATGAGAGAGTGAGAGGGAGAGAGATTTTACCAAGTCGTATGGTTGATCTTTCTAACTAGATTAACTTTCTAAACCATTGCTTCTTGCCAAGTAAAAGTTCACTCAACACCTTTTTTGTTGTTTTTACGAAATCAATAGCGAAGTGCGGAAACGGGGTTCGTTTTCAAGCAATTCGTTCCAGTGTCATAATGCACGCTTACCTTCTTCCCCTCTATATAACAGTGTCCTATGTACTCCATCATTCTTACTTCGGACAACCTAACGGAGAATCATCACTACTTTCGGGGCCTGACAATGTACGATAAATTTCCAATATAAATCATTGGTGATTACTTCATGCTATTTTAGCTCTGAAAAGGTTTTATAGGATCTATCTACCTTCGAACGGCATGGTATTCAAACACATACGCGTACACAAAACTGCATACATATAAACATATGTATATATGTGTATACAATTAGGTATGATGTATGTGTGTGTGTATGTATATATATATATATATATATATATATATATATATATATATATATATATATATATATATATATATATATATATATATATATATATATATATATATATATATATATATATATATATATATATATATGTCCACTTTCCCTCTCTACCTATCCGTCGTTTCCGGGTTTACATCCAATTATCTATACCAATAAGCAAAGGCAAAGGTTTGCGAATTCTTCTCCCTTTGTCTAGGCAAGCCAATAGCAAGACGGATGAACCAAATTCACAGCTATCTAAGATAAATTCAAGTTTCTCGGAAGGAATGACCATCGGCCCGGGAGGGCACTGTCCGATGAATGACTTCCTTCTATCCATATTTTTCCGCATTTTCAACCAATGACGGAAACGCCAGTTCTGCCCTGGCTGACAAGATGCAAAGGTGAAATAAATAACCGTGAGGCCATTATTGGTTTGTTTACTTCTTTAGTCCGGATCGAATTCTTAAGGGCTCGGTCCTCTCACACTCTTATGTAGCATACACAAAAATGAACTCTTGCAAAGGATAGAAATGACTCGCTTAGGCACCGGTGTATAGACTTCTGCTGTCTTTCTCCCCCCCTCTCTCTCTCTCTCTCTCTTTATATTATTTATCTATCTTCACACATGCACATAAACACACACACACATACACACACACACACACACACACACATATATATATATATATATATATATATATATATATATATATATATATATATATATATATATATATATATATATATATATATATATATAGTCCCGGCAACATCCACACAGCAGAAAGCCACTACAAAATCTACATAAGTTTTTCTCTCATCTTTGTACCATGCGCTGAAGAAGGCAAGAATATTTGTTGGGTGAGATTTAATTGAACAGATGACCCTAAATGTTTAGCACGTAAGTTACTGTTCATCATTTGCCTGATGTCAACATTTAATGAATAAATTTGCAACCCTGAAAATAAGTAACCGGAATACTTCGAATTTTCAGTTTTTTGCGCCGGAAAAAAATTATTTTACATGTCAATCATGGTAGGCTTCTGTATACATCATGAAGCCCGGCCCCTTCCAAAAATTTCTTTTGGATCGAGCACTGCCACAGGATTCCATCAACATCCCCTATGTTATAACTTTCTTATCATACCATTTATAACGCATACGTATTTTTATGTTTTACTCTTAACTAACATAAGATCAACCTGTTTTTTTCAAAACACTATTTACACTTACGTTACACGAAGAAGATTCATTATATATGTATGAGAATAACACTGGATCTGTTTGGTAGATGATCAAATGGTGTTTTTACCATCAGTATTTGTAGTCTGGGTTTGAACCAAAGTAATATTTCAATATTCAAGGCAGTTTTTTGAGATTATGTGACACATGCATGAACACTCACATATATTCACGAACTTCCACGGATACACGGACACCGATATATACATACACACTCAGCATCGCAACAGAAACAGCAATATTTAGTTATTTACATAAATAAAAAAAAATATGCTATTGTTATCTTGCCTGTTTCAAAATGATGAGTGTACTTGGGGTCTGAATTATTATTTTCATGGTTTGTTTCAGGGTTAGGGTTCACGTTATTGTCATCTGCTCCTTTGTCTTTAAATTAAACATTAGCGCCCCTCCATCCTTAGTTAAGGGGTATATTGAAACGGGATGGATAACAATCACCAAAAGTATATTCATAAAACAAAAAAAGTTCTAAACATTCAACTCACTTTACTACTCAAAACCAATCACTTTATGACAGAACACACACACACACATTTATATATGTATATACAATTATTCAATCATTATTGTAATTATATACATATATGTATGTATATATATATATATATATATATATATATATATATATATATATATATATATATATATTATATATATATATATATATAAACGAACAGTTGCCATGGGATATCACAAAACAGTTATTTTTCACATTGGGTTGTTAACACTTCTTTCTTCACCTCGTTTATGACTCAAAGATATCACTACGTCTCTCCATCATAACCACTATGCTAAAAGAATGGCTCAGTTAGCATTTAGACTCGGGCCCTTGCTCTCACTCTTCCATCCTTATTTATACCAATATTTGCCTGATACCTTCGTGCAATATCCCCATTTATCCCATACATCTTATGTACAGATACTTCCTTATTCATGATGCAGAATAATAAATGGACGGGAAGCTTGATATATTGGTTTATTTTTTCCGAAAGCGTTCGATAAAGGCAACAAAGAAATAATAAATTGGATAGATGAGATACGACGAAATTCATATTCAGAGAAATGTGTATGGATGTGGCCAGTAAAGAATACAATTTATTGTTTGATAGCATATATTTACGGCACCCGACAAAGACAGTAATTCAAAGATCCTTCTAACGTTAAGACAGCGTTGTTTGTTATGTATCAAGGAAGAGAGAAAACACGTGGATGCATCAACAAGTTTGCAGCCTAAAGTGGAAAAAAGCATTTACTCGATATACAGATCTTGTCAACATAATCTCCTTCATTTTCACTGCATACAATTTTGCCTTAAGTTTTCTTCATAACGATCAAACAAATTCGTGAACATATAAGATCGAAATTCGGTTGATAACTTCTATCATTTGATCCCTTCGAGAATATATATACATATAAATATATATATATATATATATATATATATATATATATATGAGTGGGTGGGTGGGTGGATGGGTGAAAGTGCATGGGATGGGAAGAAAGAGATAGTCTATGTGTATATTATTTGGATATAAACATCCAACACTATCTATATCTATGGAGAGCTCCTATTTTCCCCGCATTAAGCTCAACCTTATGTCATATTTTGCTGTGGTAGGACAGCAAATAAATAGCCCCCCCTTTTTTTCTGGCCGTTTCAGCGGGATTAAAGTGTAGTATATGTTCCAAGGCAGAGCCCGTGGAATCGGTACTGACACTTGCCTGCCGAGTGGACCAGAGAGAGTGTGTGTCAAAGACCGAGTGCGCCGGTGCAATGCGTTAGTCAATGAGGTTTCACTGAGGCTACGCACTGCTACGTGCATTGGGGAACCTTTGGACTCGTCTTTGGGCTCTCCTATTAATACTCAGCCCAGCTGCAGGGGATCCGTTGCCCCGGGGCAGCACTGCTCCATTGTAGTTAGAGGAGCAGGTCCCAAACTAGACGCTTTCGTGACGGAAGTTGTTTTAGTTTCTGCGTTCGCTTGGCAATCAAAGTCGCGTCGGCTGGAGCCATTTTTGTAAGGGTGGTTCCTATTCTTCCCTCGTTAAGCTCGACCTTGTGTCACATTTTGCTGTGATGGGGCAGCGAATAAACAAACCCCGTCTTCTGGCCTTTTCGGTTGGATCAAAGTGTAATATCTGTTCCACAGCATAGACTGAGGAGTCAGTACTGACACTTGCCTGCCAAGTGGGCCGGAGAGGGTGTGTGTCAAGTCCGAGTGCACCGGTGCGATGCGTTAGCCAATGAGGTTTTACTGAGGCTACGCACTGCTAGGCGAATCGGGGAGCCTTTGGACTCGTCCTTCGGCTCTCAAATTATTACTCGGGGCAGCACCGCTCCATTGCACTTAAAGGGACACGTTGGGATAGTGTTGACACTTTCGTGACTGCGATGGCTTTAGCAACCACGGTTGCTTAGCAACTAAAGTTGTGTCAGCTGGAGCTATTTTTTATGTGCTTCTCCCATTTTTCCTCGTAACCCCCCCCCCCACGTGGTGTTGAATTTTGCTCTGGTGAGAGAGTGAATGAAGATGCGCTTGCAACTTATTTCTCTCCTCTTTTTACAAAGAAATCGATGAGGTATTGTAATGTTGCAATATTTATGCCGGATCTGCTGATACGTAGACAGAATATATGTCAAAGTATGGGTTAACTCTTGTACTCTAGGTACTCTATTCTTCGGATATATATCGGAAAGACATACTCTGGATGTGTTTCGTAGGATCCTACTTGACTTGTGTGAAGAAAAAGTTTTGTACTTGACAAATTACGTTAATAATGCTTATTCAAGTACAGTATTTGAATTAACCCAATCAGAACACCCCAGTATCCTAATTTTCAAAAAAGAAAAACTCAAATTTACTGATAAATCATGAGTTGAAACGTTTTAGGGATCTTAGAAAATCGGAATCTCTTTTTATATTCATGGTTGAACACGAATATTGTAATTTTCAACCAGAGATATTTAAACGGAATCGGGTGTGTATTATTTCCTAGGATTATATCAATTGAATGCTGGCTTTTTGAGAAATATAATTGTTGGAGGACTTTAATTTAAAAGTTGTCAAATTATATATACATATATGTGTGTGTGTACATTTAATTTTCTTTTATACTTCAATTATCTTTACAAACGTCATTTTTATCTTGCACAATATGTCATCGTCTAGGATTTTTTTCTTTCCGTTGTTTTCAGAATTATCGCAGTGTGAAATCGAAAGATTATTAAAAGTTGGATGAATATTTGACAAAACGCGCCAAATATAAAAATGGTGTCTGCAGCCATTATTAATCGATCGCTTGTGACGGTTTCAAAACTTTAGATAATTTGAAATACGAAAATAGGAGAAAGTAAAAAAAATATACGATTTGTTATAGTTCATCGTTCACGTATTCCTGTCTATAACGATACACACTTAGATATGTGAATAATAGAACTAGTTACCGGGATAGTTGAAGCAGTTATTTTGGCTTTTGTATTACCAATGGTATTTAGCTCAATGGCAAGGGCAAAGCTACGTTGACGCAACTGCACTATCAGTCACAGGTTTGATTCATACAACATATTCTTTGATTGTTCATTTTCTTCACCTTCTTTGGGCCAAATGATACATTCATCGTGAAAAAATGGGAGATGATTTTAAAAACAGTTTCAATACGATATAACAGAATTTACAATCATTCTTGGATCATATGTCAACCTCTTAATCATATGTGTATAGAGAAAGAGATATTGTTATATACATATATATATATATATATATATATATATATATATATATAGAGAGAGAGAGAGAGAGAGAGAGAAAGAGAGAGAGAGAGTGAGATACATTTTTCAGTTAAAACTTTAGGGGAATTTGAAAGAAAAAGATCACTTTGATAAATGATGCTGATTTCATAAAATTTCATTCCGAAAGCTCAATACCTACAAAATATGTGAATAAAAAGAGGAAACTCAACATCGTGTTTCACGGGAGATGCCCACAATACACTGTTTTTCTAATATCATTTATATAAGTGTAATCTCTCTCAATCCCTCTCTCTATCTATAACAGTACAATACTCTCTCTCCATGCACAACGCCAGAATGGAAGGATATAAAATCGACAACACCAAAATCATGGTCACTACCGGTAAACCAGTGCACAAAAACACAAATGGGAAAATTTTGAAAAGCTAAGCTTACAGATCGATACCAAAATATCCAAAACCTTCAGAGAAATAATGTTAAAACCTTGAGGCAGCACGAGCTCCAAGGCAGTATATTATGAATATACAAATCTTCAAAAACACTCAGAATAAGGGTATACGGACACTGACAGGCTATATTATTGGACAACCGTCGAAATGTTTGTGCGTGTCACCCAATAGAAATGGGCCATAATTTTGATGTAAAACAAGCCACGTTGGTCAAGCGTATTCTCTGCAAAAAGACACGCTACATCATCGAATCGGCAACGATCGACATAAACAGTACGACGCAACAGTGACCAGGGTTTCGCACCATGTCCATACACCAAGTTACTTACCAGGTTTTAGCAAGACAACAAGATATCATCATACAGAGAACCAATCGATACAGGTTTGTGCACACGCACTATATACACACCTCACAAAACAACATAATATACAACCGTTGACAATCACAAACACCTATTTTGATAAATACTGTGGCATTCACATATAGCCACAATATTCAACTAAAAGTACCCACACATACACAGTCGACCGGAACAACCCATCAAACGAAAACTTTTCTGCCTCCCCGCAGGCAACGATCATAAATCTTTTCTTCTTTTTTCCACGTATTTACCAAAAAGACATCTCCAACCAGTCAAGTAAAAACCTTCATTTCTTGGCCCAGCAGAACTTGCTCTACCAAGAGGAACACGTCACCAAAATAGGAATAAAACTTATCCTAAATTAAACTTGGTTCCCATATTGTCTTTCATATATATATATATATATATATATATATATATATATATATATATATATATATATATATATACGTGTGTATACATCAGTTAAAGAGCTACATTTTGAACTCGAAAATGATGCATAGTCAATCAGGAACAGTCATTCTTTTGTGATCTTATCAATTCGATGTAAATCAATGAAGTTTCCATTGGTAATTCCTACCACAGTAATTTTCACTCTTTAGAAATACATAATGGAAACATCATCTGAGGATGTTCCGTTTCTGTTGATTATAGAGCTTGAAACAATCCTGTACAGCACAAATATAGACGCTGATTGTCACTTCAAGGGGGTATTCAACAATGATTTCTCTCTCATTAGCTTGCAGGATGTGCTGATCCCTATGGATCCAGCTGCGTGAGATAATATCACTGGCTGGACTTTCTCTCAAACAGCACGATGTCTCCAGCAGCCTGGACACAAATTTTACTCACAAGAAAAACCTTTGATTGTGGAATCTGATTCCACATGAAATCTTTAACCCTCCCTCCAAAACACATATTCACACAGCACACACCATTGACGATGGGAATACATCCCCTAAAATTCTGGACCATTAATAACAAAAATATCAACAGATGAATAAACCTTACTTCAAAACACTTCATTCCCCAGTCCGTCTCACTCTTTACAGTTCATATTATATATATATATATATATATATATATATATATATATATATATATATATATATATATATATATATATATATATATATATATATATATATATATATATACTCTTGTGTAATTTTCTTTGCTTCGGACTACATATATATATTACCCGAGTTGAAAACTGGAACACACACACACAAACACCCATATATATATATATATATATATATATATATATATATATATATATATATATATATATATATATATATAGTACTAAAGTTAAAGCAGCTGCTTTATAGAAGAAGAACCAAATATTTAGCAATCAGCATAACAAAGCTTGCATTTAGTCATGATCTGAATGTTAAAGATTTCGAAAAAGAAATCAATAGAATTAAATTGTCAATGGTTTTTGTTTGTTTCCTTCTAAAATCTTGTTAGAATTGACAAAATAGATGAAACTGTACCCTGCTGAAAAGCTAAAATGTGCCCAACGATCACAAGAAATGAAAACAGATTTCGTGTTTGTTTGAATATTTATGAAATATACTTATTTGCATCGATTATCATTCGTATATTGAAAAAGATTACTGATTACTTATTTGAATAAACGATTTTTTTTTCATAAATTGCAGGATCCAAAATTAACTTATTTGTTTGCAAATTTTTCACGAAGAATTATAACTTTGTCTTTTCATTCTCCCTGGGCAATTATGAGCAGGATTTTCAAAGGGCATAAATATATATTTTTAAGCGATGGATATATGATTCGACAGAATGATTATAAATTACGTTATATTATATTTCAACTCTCATTCGAAATGATATCACGTCATTATACGGTTGATATATCCCTGAGCCTAGACACCATAAATACCAAGCAGCAGCCCCATTTTCTTTAATTGTCTATTCTATTTCTGATGTCTATGATCTAGTGATATATCTACTGAATAATGACGAGATAGCATTACCCCCACCCCCAAAAAGATTTGATATAACACAATATATACGTATATATATATATATATATATATATATATATATATGATTGTGTCCGTGACTGTTTTTGTGTGTGTGCCTGCATTCTGTGTGTGTGTGTGTGTGTGTGTGTGTGTGTGTGTGTGTGTGTGTGTGTGTGTGTGTGTGTATATGTCTAAAAAAAGAATGAAAGAAAAACTTGAAAATGAATACGTTACTTATCTGGCCTTTTGTTTGTAAGTGATTATTGAAAAAGTTTGAATTATAAAAAAGGAAGCGGATACAAAATAAATTATAGATTTAACATAAACTTAGATAAAAGAATTGACCTCCCAGCTAAAATCTTCTTTCGGTGGGAGATAAAAAAACATATCTTCTTATGAAAAAAATGCTGATATTTTTAGCATTTTAGCTCCATTGGTCGAGCTGGTACGCAAAATGCATAAATACATAGCCAGTCAATCAGTCAACCAAACTTTTGATCTTTAGGAACCTATGTGAACAGTTTTGAATGAGAGTTTTAGTTGCCGGTTTCCGAAATACCTTAGCGATGTGTCATTAGTTTGAAAAGCTAAACAGGAGAGCAAAATGGGAGAGCAGAACGGGAGAGCAAACATGAGTGGTAAAAGGCAGAGAAAGATCAAATCATAAAAATGGTGGAACACCGACAGAATTATACATGCTCTCCGTCAAGAATGACACAGGTTGTTATCCTCGCCATGAAGATATTAGACTGTATTGAAAAGGGCTGATAACTCTGTAAATGTGGCTGTCAGTTATATCAAGAATTCAGATTTACAAATTGTGTACTGGTGGTTTTATTTGTTATTCACGGAAAAGGAAAGAAAGATTTGAGAATAAAAAGAAATACTGAATGCAAGAAATAAGTGCAGGCAGACACTTTAAGTGACGATATAATTAACCAACTCCCGGTGACAATAAAAGCGACCCTTCGACTCGATAGACTAGGTGGAACTAAGAAAAGTGACTGTAAAAGCTTTCAAATTTGACCGATTGTTGGAAAATTCGTCTCACTAAAAAGAAACAACCATTATTGACCGGATGTTCGATCTACCTTCCTTCCTTCCTTCCTTTTTGTTTCTTTCTTTCTTTCTTTCTTTCTTTCTTTCTTTCTTTCTTCCTTTCTTTCTTTTTTTTCTTTCTTTCTTTCTTCCTGTAGTTCTTTCTTTTTTCTTTCTTTCTTCCTGTAGTTCTATCTTTTTTCTTTCTTTTGATTTTGCTTCTCTCTTTGCATATTCATCTCGCCGTTTTCCGTGTTTCAATTTTTTTCTCTTTTTCTCCCTTTTTCTTTTCGATTCAGTTCCCTTTTTTTTATAGGTCTCTTTCCCTGTGTGCTTTCTTTCTTTAACGACTTTGAACCGGGCGTATCCATATCAACTTCAAAAGACCGACTCTCATGCTTAAAACGTCAGTAGGGGGAATTTTAAAAAAAAAGGAAATTATATAAGAAAAAAACAAACTTCAGAGATATAGAAATATAGTAACAAAACTCAAATAACGATGGACTGGTCATGTTGCAAGAAAAATAATGAATAAACAGATATTTGGATGATGACTTACACAGCTTCAGGAGATATTGTCGTTGCGACAACCGTGATAAATAGAAAAAATATTGGGGGTGACCAAGACAAACAATAGAGGGTAAAAAGCTACCTCTGTGGATGATGGGTTTAGCAACTGTTTCAATGTGACATATGAAGACGGAAATAAGTTTTTTCATTTATCAATCTAATCCCTTCAAGTTCCCCCCACCTGATATAGCATTCAGGGCCACAAAACGTGACAAAACCATGCATATTTACGCTGATTGCATAATAACTAACATAATTTTTCTGGATTTAATTCTAGAAACCAATCAATTAAAAGTGTTATATCTGCTTGTTCAAAAAACATATATATATGTATAGCCAACACAATCTAAATAATGGATTAGCCTAGACTTACATTACAAATTGACCCCCAAAACATTTAAATTATTTTTAGGTGGAGGACGAAAAGATGTGTCTATCAATGATAAATGCTGATTTTATCAGCCCCCCAGGTCTTTCGATTCTTCCCATACACAAATCACGTACGTAGCCAGCCAACCAGACAGTTTATATATATATACGTATATACACATATAAAACTCTTCGATATTGAGCGACAATATGTGGTGTTTAAATATCATATAGGGCTGTTTAATCATTACCTTCTCAAATTTCGACTAATCTTTTGAAAAAAGCACATAAGTCTGGGGAAAAAATCAAATCTACTTAGCCCCTCACCCCGAAAGTCTAAAATAAGTTTTTTTCAGTTTGATGAAGACTAGAAGAAATGGGAAACAAATGTATTTTCCAGCTTAGGCTGTACGTCGTTGTTTCATCATCTTTGTTTTCTTTAGTTTTTTGGTTTGACTCAAATAATTTTAGTTTGTGTTCCACACGTTTTGGTGGAAATCAGAAATAAATATCGATAACTTAGATCGAGTGTTTGTTCTAAAATCACCTTCCAAACGAGGTAGGAGAAATTCGATGATGCAAAGCACTGGAATTCAATTTAAAATGAAAAAGTTAGAGAATTAGCAATTTTTTTTTTAAATTGTTAATCTTTCATATTAAATTTTGCGCCTGATGCCTGTGCTTCAAATAAGAAAGCCCTGGACTTTCTGATTATGGGGGTTGCCGTTTGCCTTTGGAAAAAATCCCTGAAAAAAAATCATGAAATTAAAGCTTAATATCTGTTTTCATGGAATGGCATGAAGAGTGAACTTCATTGGAATATGAAAAAACAAAAGAATGAAAATAGCAATTTCATTGATTTTTGAATATTTTCCAATAATAATAATAATGGTCGTAATAATGATAATAATAATAAAAATAATGATAATGATAATAATGATGAAAATAATTACTACTATTATTATTATCATTATTATTATTATTATTATTATTATTATTATTATTATTATTATTATTATTATTATTATTATTATTATTATTATTATTATTAATATCACTTTTTTTCATTATAGACCACGGCACTGCCAGTAACCGCACTAATACTGAGGAAAGTACTAGAAATATAAGCTCCATGACACTTAATGTTAGCAGTGGCCTAACAGAGGAGGAAGGAAAATGGTAGCAGAGATGTGAACTTCAGTACTGGCGTGATTGACAAGGGAGAGATTAGATGTGGGCTAAACACTTAAGGAGACTTGCTGTCACTCAGCCTTCAGTAATAACCACCGGGCAACTTATGTAAAACTGTGAACCACAATTTTGCCGTTGTCTATGAGAGTGTGGAGAGGAGGGCTGGAGACTTGAAGAGACTTGCTGTCACTCAACCTCCAGCAGTAACCACCGGGCAACTGATGTAAAATTGCAAATGATAATGATGATAATAATGATAGTAGTAGTAGTAGTAGTAGTAGTAGTTTGATATGGATAGCTGTGCGTTTTGATCAACTACCGTTTTTCCCTATTGTACTTTGCTGTCTCAGGATCTATTCATTTGAGGTTCAGCATGAGTCCTTCATTTGCACGTTATATGATTCTCAGTTTGAGGATGAGTCTCTCAGTCAGGTTCAATGTTTCAGCCCTATAGGTGACAACTGAGGAGATGCATTTTTTGTATACTCTCTTTTTCAGAACTAATGGGATTTTCTTGTTCTCGAAGGCTCAGCTTGCTCTATCGAAGGTTGCCATGCTAGGCTTAATTTTTTCTTGATTTCATCTCGAGCCTAATAGAAGAATGCAGAAATCTCAATCGACAGCAACAAGAGAGAAAACTGAAGAAACTGAACTAAATTAAACCATCCAAAAGAAAAAAAGAGAATGCAAAAAGAATAGATGACAGTGATAATCGAAACAGTCCCTGAAAGAGGTTGAGGCTTAAAAGCTATTAATAAAATTCATAATACAGGACAAAAACAAATTATTAGCGTACTCAAAGATAATGGAAGCCTAACAACGGACAGGGGCCGGGTCGTCGAACGTGCCAAAGAATTCTAATAAAAACTCTTTTCTTTGAAACAAAAACCACGAAACAACGAACATGATGTGCGAAACACGAGCAATCTGTTGAAAGACTTCACAGAAATTATTCCATGGAAGGTTAAACAATTCATCAAACAGAAAAAAAAAGGAGTAGCCCCTATACCAGATAACATCACCATCGACCTACTCAAAAAAGCTGGTAAAGTCATCATTAAGAATAGTCAATTTCTTCAATTTATGAGTAAAACAAAGTAAACTTAACTGACCACCCTAACCAAGTGAAAAAAAAAACTGACTTTACAACCATGGTCAACGGAAGGATGATCTGATGGATAATAGACATAGCTGAGCTTTACAGTAAATACAAAAAAAGAGTGGAAACTAATGAAATACCTGGACTTGGGAAGGGAACTGAATAAAATGAGGAACATGAAGATAATGGTAGAACCAGTGATAAATGGTGCAATTAGAACGGTACCAAATGCACTGGAAACGAAATTGGGGAAATTGGCGATGAAAGGAATGATTGGGACCATTCAAACCAATATTTTAGTGGGGACTGTACGAATACTGGGGAGCATAATGGAAATATGAGATCTATGATCCCCAGCTGGTAGCAGCGGCTCAACAACCAAGAGAAAGGCATGATGGAGACAGTAAAAAGCACAGCCTTGCTGTGCTATGTGAGGACAATATAAGAGGAGGACTAGAGATTTGAAGAGACTTATTATCACATTTTCCAGTGATAAACACAAGGCAATCGGTGTAAAACCGTCATTCACAGAACTGCTGTGGACTATGAGAGTGCAAAAAGGAGGACTGGTGATTTTCGGAGACTTGCTGTTACTCAATCTCCAGCAAAATGACTGGAGTGAAAATGCAAATAATAATGAAGAAATAAAATAATGAATGGCATTCTTCAAAAACAATTTCAGAATATCCATGCATCTCCGATAAACTGTTTGGTACTCAAAGATGTTTCTTAGCCCAACTTTGAGAAGCCGTAGCTTAAAATGGTTTCCAAAAATATATCATCATCATCATCATCATCATCATCATCATCAGTCTGTTAGTGTCTATCGTCGGATCTTGGCTTTCCCGAAGATTTGCCAAACCCCTCTATCCTGGGCATGATTTATCTAGCTCATCACACCATCTTCCTCTCTGCCGGGCACAGCTTCGCACATGATCGCATGGGATCCATGTTGTGAGTTGTGATGTCGAGTGGTTATCTACCGTTCTTGCAACATGTCATAACCAATGTCATTTGAGTTTTCAACAGTTTTTATGATGTTCGAGACTCCTCTTATTTTTTTAAATATACTGTGCTGCCTTGTGATTTTCCATCTGAGTTTGAGCATGATTTTCTCTTCTGCACGTTGCAGGGTTCTCAGTTTAAGGGTCAATCTTTTTGTTAGGTTCCATGTCTGAGCTCCGTGTGTGACCATCAGTCGGATACATAGCTTCTATACCCTTTTTTGGGCGGACGAGTGAAGTTTTCTTGTTCTTAACAGTCGAAATTTTTTCTACCAACCTACTGTGATTCTTCTCTTGGTTTATTCTCTAAGTCATTTTTTTACCTAATTTCGTCTGCTGGAAATTAGTAAGGAGATGTATGCGTACCTGTGTGTACGCATTTGCTACTAGTGATGCTATTCCATTTGTAAAAGCAATACTTTTTTTAGTCACAAGGAAACATTTTTCACAAAATTCCGAAAAAAAACAAGGTGTATTCGTATGCATTTACAAAGTTGTCAACATATATTTGCGTTCAGTAAGACGGAAACGAACTCAAAAGAAGACAAATGGAGAAAAAAATTTCCAGAAGAAAAACCGAAATCTTTTAAATCCCGATATTGGGTTCTTGGCCAAATACTGAGTCTGGTATCTCTGACACAAAATATGAGTGAAAAAGCAAATAATACCTCGCCACTTTCATTCCGTCGTGTTGATGGTTGTAAATGGTAACAGAAATAATCGGAGGAGAGTAAATTGGTATGCAAAGCAATGCTGGAGTCGTATTCAAGGGACGAACCTGAATATCTGCCGTTTTGTTGACACTCAATTCATAGGATTAGAATCTTTGGTGTGAAAATTCAAATACAAACCAAGATTTGTCCGAATTAAATCACCAAAAGAAATTGATATCGAGTGTTTGAGAAGCTCTTTGATGAGAGTTTCTCATTCTTAGAGACGATAAAAAAATCGATCTGTAACGATGTAAAATGTAAATCAATCCCTCCGTCTCTCTAATATATATGTATATTTATATAAATCACATGGATATATACATATCCAATGAATGTTAACATTTCGTGCCTTACACTTTCATCAGCAACTGGCAACATGTTCACTACAGAAAGAAAAAGCCAATTTACACTTGAACAACGCAGCTCTTTATCATCCAACTATATATATATATATATATATATATATATATATATATATATATATATATATATATATATATATATTTATATACAATGATATCTATGCGTTTCAAAAGTTGGTATAAAACAACTCCTCAAACTTGTTCAATCTATCTATAAGTGTTTTTTATTACTGGGAATTGTTACCACCAATATTGTTTGCCTGTCTTAAGAAGCTATTTATACATCTAGGTTAAGTTCGTTAACATCCTTGTTTGCTGCCATTTAATTGTTCGAAATTGATATTTATACCAGTTATGAAAACATTATGTCGCAGGTCAAGGCCTTTTTCATTTTGTTAATCATGTTTTCTGTCTCATCTACATTTAGTCCTAGCCCTCGAAAAATGATATTCAACTTCTTTTCGCAAACCTCCATTATTCACCCACTAAAGTGAGTTCGAAACACAAGAATAGTCTGGCTAAATTTACGTCAATGTGTAAAAATATACTGGTGAAACTAGCAGGCCTCTCAAAATCTGACTCTATGAGCACCAAAAAGACACAGTCAAAGAAGAGATATAAAGATCGGTGATGACCGACCATATCTGAAGAGAGAAAAGCAATAAAGGACAGGGGATGCTGTTGGATATTGAAAAAAAATGGAGGAGATGACCCCAATCAAGATATCAACTGAGTGCCAGACAAGGGTATAGTTTAACCCGATGTGGCTTCCGCCATTCAAAAGAGACAAAATATTGATATCGGAAAGGGAAAGTTAAAGACGATACCTGATTTCAAATTCATGGCTACAACTCGAAAATATTTACCAGCACGACATTTGGATAGCACACCTGAAGAAGACAGTAGATTTGATCAGGACAAACGTCGTGTTAACAAAACAAGCAACAGGAAGGAGTCAAATCATCCTGAAAAATCTTTGGATGTTCAATTTTCATTTTACTTCATTTTCGTAAACGTGCATAAAATCAACTAAACATATTTGAAATGCTTCTCAGCCTTCAATGTTAATACGTCTTGTACAAGGGAATCTTGTGTTTATTGCTTCATATTCTCCATTCTTATTTATTCTTTTATTATTATTCTCCACTGTTTGCATTCTTCTGCAAGACTATTGACACAAGAATCGACTGAGAGTGCTTCTTCCTAATTCCTTATTCATTCCAGCCTATCGAATGTCAATTCGTGTGTTCGTACGGTGGAAGTATCGTCGGCAATTATGCACTCAATACTTATCGTCTGCCCAGTAGCAGTTGAACTCTCACGATATTCAAACACAACGAAACACGGATCGTCGTGCAAAAAGTAAATTTTGTCGACTAACGTGTCATGGCCAATATTTGCACAAGGACACCACAAGCGAAAGAAGGGAAAAAAAGTAAAAGTGGAAGAGAAAAATCGCTGGTGGCTGATCAGTTAACGGCGAGGAGAATAGACTCGGCGAATCGAGTTCAAACTGGACTGAGACTGACATTGATGCGCCCTGTCCATGAATTGGCAGAGTAGCCCAAAAGTAAACGACGTTGCTGAGGGTCCATATCACTTTCAAGTCTATTTTCTCATGTCACAGAAACTTTGAATAAAATTAAGGAGGACAAGAACCTACTGCAATGTGAATCCGTGACAAGGGCGATGGTTACTAAAGCCTGCATCAGGGAATTTACAAGAAAAAAGAAAAACTGGGAATTACATGTACAGGTCTGGTTAGTAAGTAAATAGAAATTCTCATGCAGCCATGCTGTGATAAGGGTGAATAATAAGAACATTAGATAGAGGAGGTCGTCAATAAAAAGGTCATTTCTTTCGCCCTTGGTTGGTATAAACCTCTGAAAAGATAAGCATGAATTCAGATGAAACTCCATTCCATCCATAAATCCTTTTTAGGGGCTGGTTTGAAAGAACAATTAAGTGTAAGCGTTGAATTATCCTGCATTCTGGATTCATTGATGTAGCCTGCATACGTCCTTACCGTCTTGAAAACTGAAAGAACCTATGTTGAAGGTTTTGGTGACAATTTGGCCTGAAGGTCTCTGATATACAGAAAGCAATAGCAATACACACCTAGGTATTCATGACTCTTTCCTATTTATATGAGCGTGTGCTTATGTTTATATATTCCAGCGTCCCTTATCGAACTATTTTGTCTGAAATCTTTGACACAGTCATAATTGCTCTATTAGACCCTTTCCAAAATCTTTTTTCATTAATTTTCAAAAGATTCTTTCTTGACCGTTTTGTTGCCCTATTCTGATGGGTTTATGAATAACGTATGTTTTTAAATTCCAAAGAATCTGGATATTCTTATATGTTTTATTCCGTTTATTTTTTTTATCTTTATTTTTTTTTCTTTGTTTCGTTTTTTGTCTATTCTAGATATGTTACGGTGACGAAAACTAGTGGGGTCATTATTGCATTTTATTTTGACAACATATATTCTTCGATCGAACATCTTTACATGAATTCAAATTTTGACGCAAGGGTAGTCCAATTATTGACTGTGACTGTAATTGTTGGATGTCGAAGATATCTCTTAAAAAGCCTGTCGTAATGCAATAGGCTTCAAGGTTGTTACGGCTTGCTCTTCGGCTGATATTGCTCTTTAAGACATAGTTCTATCGATTTTGTGAAAGACTAAGTAGGAATCGTAATTTTAATCATCCAAACCACAAGATTATCATACCATACCTTGGTGTGTTGGGTTGATAAGTTTAGGAATTATTGGCTCTGCCACACCCATGGTACGGAGATTTGCCGGATCTTGGCCAACAGTAGATGCTAAAATAATGATGATGATGATAGTGATGATGAAAAAGTCCCATTTGGTGAATATCATAGAGTTCGATGAGTCTCTTTGATGAGACTACACTGTTTAGTCCCTGTCTACAAGTGAGTATAAACATATGTAAATTGAAATTGGCTTCTATTCGATTTCAACGAGACATTTGTAAAACCAATGAAAAAACAAGAATGTATAAATAATTATATGTTTTTTTCTGATTCAGTGGTTCGAATTAATGATGTCCTGATAGATGCATTGGAAATTAGAAGTAGTGTTTGCTTGCGGACAGATCAACTTGGTCCATTCACAGCAACACAAAGCTTTTGGTGCGACATTATTTTATGGTTCCCTTCTTCCACTTCTGGTTATCGCAGATCAGCTTGAGTACATCAATGATCAGAAGAACACGCCTATACTTACTTTATTTATATTTGTTAGCACTGAAATAAATGGGATGAAAACTGTAGCAGAATTTGATAAATCTCTATCAAATGAGATTGGACGCATCGCTTAACATCTAATACCGACTGAAACGAAAGGTTCTTTGTTGTGAAAATAACAACTTCCCGATCCAGTAAAGATACCTTATCACGCATATAGTGGGAAAATAACTAGAAAGAGACACGTCTCGTTGTACCAATCGCCCGAATAACACGAATATATTGTTGTGTGCGTCCAAACAGCATTATTTGATCTTTGACCTTTGAACTTCTGGAATAGCAAACCTGATCCATTGGATTTTCATTCCCCGATCTGTTATGCTTCTTGCTGAAGAAAATTCCTTCAACGAGCGGTATACTAAAAGACTTAGGGTCTGCAGTTAGATAACTTTTGTCATTAGAAATCGCTAGAAATGTATGAAGTGTTATACTCTAGTGACAAAAACACCATGACCGATGAACATATCATCTGAATAGTACTTGACAGCAGTTCATCATAATGCTACCTTTTGTTTAAAGTATATTCATAGGCAGGAATTCTCCATAATTATACTTTGGAATTCTGACACGGAATGTATCATTTAGTTAAGGCGAATAAACTTAGAGAAATACGTATTAAGAATATGCAATACAAATCGTCAAAAAGAGTATGTGCGTATAGCATACGATTTTTCGTATGCAGTAAGAGACTTATACATGGACTTTTGTTCAAATATGCACCCATAAGTGTGCATGCATTTGAATTTGTGTACGTGTCCATGTTTATATATAAATAAGTACCAATTTTATTGAAATGCGTCCGTTATTGTGTATGTGTGCTTATATGTATCCCCCTTCTTTCTCTCTCTCTCTCTCTCTCTCTCTCTCTCTCTCTCTCTCTATATATATATATATATATATATATATATATATATATATATATATATATATATATATATATATATATATATATATATATATGCTCATAAATTTTGTTAAATTGAATTGAGACTCTTATCTAAAATGATCTCCCGTTATTACACGGTGAATGTATCATTTAGCCTGGACAATGTAAATAACCTAAATAATTAAAGAAGATGTATTCCCCATTTCTACCACTAATCTCAACAAACCCAGACAAACATAGCATAATCACCAAGTTTGAGTCTGAAAACAATCAAAATATATCCCCAGGTATTCTAATGGAATCGCTTTATTTCAGCAGACGTTTATAAATATTCTTATATAAAAACTCATTCACAATGTTTGATAACCGTGATAAAGTTAATACTATAGATTATAAACAACTATATATAGGTAAATCATTGACTGTTTTAAGGACATCCTTTAGAGCACAGTAATAATAAGTATATATATATATAATGAAAAGAATGACTAAACAATTATGTCATAAGAATAAAAATTCCTCAACTACAAATTTTGTGACATTCCAAATTCAATTTGAAAAATGTGCTGACAAGCAAAGCTAAAATATTACGATATAAAAAGATAGATGAAGTGCTTCTGCTAAATGAAAAGTATACAAGAAATTGGGAAATAGATATTGAATAAAGTATCGATTGTGAGTGAACGGGCCTTTTCCATGAGAAATGAGTTTCCCTTCAATATTTTTTCCAACGTGACATCAACGTCTCAACTCATGCAACCATCAGTTCAAATTTAGAAATGACCCATTTGATTGGAACTGTCGACCAGAATAGCCAACGTACGTACCACGCATACAGGAGTCACCAGCAGAGCAAAAGTGCCGAAAATGTAAGCATTTTTTTTCATTATGACTAGTATTTTTCTTCAAATCCCTCTCTTAGCCTCTTCCGGGGATATTTCAAATTACAACGTAAGTTCGAGCTAAATTGGCTTTTTGGTTGCGTCCAGCAGTATCAATGCTTCTTCTTTTGGAATTGAGACTCTTTTCAATGGTCATCAGACATAAGAGGGAGGGTGAAGTTACTTCTTCATTGATCATCCCTTTTCCAAATTGTTAATCAGTTACCCTAACGCGACCACCTTAAATAAGACGTTAGTCAAGAGGCAGTTTCTATCTAGTGACTAACTAGTTGAACCAGCATAGCCATCAAAAGTGTCAAAGGGATCTTTTTTTTTTAAAGTTTGCGTATGTTTTTGCCTATGTGTGCTTATTTACGTGTTATGAATTTCTGTAATTATTGACCCTTTTATCTTCATTTACAACGGTACACTACTACTCCCCCCCCTTTATAACGCTGTTCTTATTTTTGAAAAAAAAAATTATGTCTTTTTCGTCACCCTATAGAAGATGTTTTCCGATGGGAATTGCCAGTGGTGTCATAAAAAGGATTTATCTTATCTATTTTTCGGTGGAATTCTCTTCCATGACCTCAAATTTTGACCCTAGTGTTGTCCAATCATTGATTGTGATGGCTTTTTTTTTTTTTTTTTTGCTAATCTTGATAGAAAGTGCGTTATTAGATTGTTATCGACCGGACCATGTCCCATCCAAAACTCACATCATCCTCCGACAGCGGTTAAACGACACCTGTGACTCTCCTTGGCCAGCTACAAATCCCTAGTGTATTCTAATACCGGCATTTAAATGATTTATCCTCAAAAAAGACACAAAATAAAAAAGTAACAAACAGTCGCAAAAAAGATGGTTGCAATATCAGTTGTATGATGCATCGCGAGCAAAAAAAAAACACCATGAAAATAATATCGAATGAATTACGAAGAATTGTTTGGTACAAACAAAATCATAGATTTTAGTTCTCCTCCACGAGACAGCCAATCAAATTCATTGTCCTTTTATGTAATCCATAGCTCAATGACAGATTAGACTCAAACTATAACCCTGATCCTAACCCTTGACCACAGCATTGACCAGACAAATAATTCAAATGACACTGTTGCTCAGAATTCGATAAAGAAGCTGATAGAGGCCATCATTCGAGAAATATAGATAGTTTTTCCCTTCACTCAGATAGGAAGAGCTCAACCAGCGTTAGTCTGGCATAATCTCCACCCTTTTTTGCCAGCTCATCTGTTTTTTTAGTTTGATTTTATAAACGCACACATTTCAATGCCAAGTCATATTTCAAATGCGTGTCAGAACCCCAGCTTGTTCTCTTTGTTGAGGTAACAGTTTTCCTGATAAACCTTATTAGAAACAACTAAACTAAACTGTCTTTAAACTCCCCAAATAATCATTTTCAGTTTTCAAGAGGACCTGACCGGATATGTACATATGTATAACAGGTACAGACCGGCTCAGTAGTGGTAAAGGTGAATATTTACTACGAATTACTTTCCTTTTTGTTTTTGGAAGATTCACTCGGCTTTTTTTTTATCGGGGGTTCAACTGACAATGAGTTTATTCTAAATTAATCCTGTAATTTGCGTCTGTTTCTTCATTGAAAATCGAGTCTTTCTAATGATTACTACCCGAAAAATAGTCATACTAAACAATTCATTCTTTCTTGTCCATTTGGTAATTGATCACCCAAATAAGGAATGCTTCCAAAAAACATTACTCAGATGACGGTTTCTATTAAGTGACTTGCTGTTTTTATTCCAAAAGCATTGATTTGAGACCATCTGATATTCATTAATCTCCCAATGTTGAAAAGGAAAAAAATGCCATTTATGTTAAAATGTGGATTTTTTCCATTTTATTATTCGTGGCTTTTTCGAACTGGTTTTACCTCGATGTCAATCCTGATGGTTTTGTCTTTTCTAACTGATTTGCCGGATTAGTACGATTATCCCAGGAGCAATTTGAATTCTCGAAGATTTTTATCTCGGATGGAAAGATGAGTCAAGCTATTTTATTGTTCAAAAATGTTGCTCCCAAAGATAAGAGAGTCTCGTAGGAATTATTTCTGATTGGTCTTCAACAGGAATGGAGACCATTTTGAACTTGCGTTTGAGAAAAAAATTCCCAACTCATGCATGCAGTTATATCAGTCAAGTTAACGCATTGTAACATCTAATGATATTTCATTCACTAACATTACACTCATTTATACGGATAAATCATATACGTGAAGACCAACAGTTCTAGTAATTCGTGCATTCTGCTTACAATCCAAGTCTTGCTCAACGTTGGTATCTGAGCTCTCATTACCACACACATATATACATATATATATATATATATATATATATATATATATATATATATATATATATATATATATATATATAAGTTTGTGTACGTGTGTGTGTGTATGTGTGTGTGTGTGTGTGTGTGTGTGTGTGCATGCATATACATATATGTACATATATAGTCTTGACAGCTTCACTCCCTGAACATTAAACAAGCTCTTCAAAACATTTTTGGGTCACTTTTTTCCGATATCTGACAGTGTATTTTGTATAGTTTTCCTTCAGTTTCTCTCCTGTTTTAGCAAATAATTTGTTATTATAGTACGAAATATTTTTTTCTCTTGGGATCATCAATTGTTTACCATTTAACCATTACAGGGATTTTGAAAAACAGAATTGTTTCATCAAAATGGCACACAAGTAGTGTTGATTAAACACCATTCTACTTTCAGCTATGTTTTCAAATGTTGCTTATGTCATACATGAAATCTGTCATTTTACACAGGTTATTATTGTGTGTATTTTACCTGGATATTATTCTGATCTACACATAATACAA
Organism: Thysanoteuthis rhombus; assembly: GCA_963457665.1. Taxonomy (NCBI): domain Eukaryota; kingdom Metazoa; phylum Mollusca; class Cephalopoda; order Oegopsida; family Thysanoteuthidae; genus Thysanoteuthis; species Thysanoteuthis major. The sequence goes on from OY735221.1 coordinate 42,227,282, forward strand.
TTTTTGAAATAATGCTTACTTACTTAGTTAACCCGAAAAACTTGTTCAACGATGAGGAATCAGTAAGTATCTAAACAGACGTGACTCCCTGTTCATGTCACATCTAATAAGTGTTCACCCCTGTGAGTATTAAATCTGTTGAGTCGGTTTCAATCTCAGACTGTATATATACCAAATTATGATAACATTTTTGAGAATATATATGTATATATATATATATATATATATATATATATATTATTTGCAATGATTATTTGAACAGATACTTTGCTTGATTCTCGGATAGAAACCGGTACATTATGGAGGAACCATTTTTGTAATCAGCATAATAAAGCGTGCCTTTTGTCATGTTCTGTTCTGATTGTTGAATTTCAGGAAAGGATTCGTTTTTTGTTTTTTTTTTTTTTTTTGATAGATTGAAGTTGGTGAATGAAAAGAAATCGAATTCAGTATTTCTTTCCTTCTAAAATCTTGTTAGACTGCAAAAAAGGCTTTGGTGCCCGTTCAAATACTTAAGAAAAGTACCCTGGAGTATGTGATTCTCATGAACAATCAAAAAGTCCTACTTTAATTAAATTGATACTTTCATAAAACTATCACAGTTAATTACAGCATAAGATAAACATTTCTATACAACGAAAGTGCTGGTGTCTTCCATCCTATCGTTTGTTAATCTTCAACCCAACGATCCCTTATTGTTTCTTTTACCCCCAATACTTCATCTAATCCGAACATCTCTTTGGCTTGACAATCTCTAAAAGCAAAACTCCAAAATTTCTAACTAACCCCATATTTTACGATTTTATGTAGGTAGAATGAAGACAATAGTACGAAAATACATTCTTTATGCACAGCTTGAAAAAGATCCCTTTTGAATTGATGATACGGAGTTTATCTCAGAAATATTTATATTGAGCCTGCAACTATGCAAAGAAATTCAGTGTTTGTATTTTATTGCTGATTGACTTACTGTTCCGCCGTGTTAGTATATCAGGAGATCCAAGACTAATATTTACTTCATTGAAATTCAAAACCGAGGAAAGAATGAAGGATAGGAAAATAAAACTTGCTTCCTTTCCATTCAAAAATTTTGATATAAAAGAGAATTCTGGAAATTTATCGTCCAGAACCACAAACATGACTAAACGCATGGCTTGTTTTGTTTACTGCGGGAAAACGTTCTTCTCATCTAATTTTCCTGTTTTAAATCCCCTCTCTCTCTCTATATATATATATATATATATATATATATATATATATATATATACATATACGTGTATATATATATATATATATATATATATATATATATATATATATATACATATACGTGTATATATATATATATATATATATATATATATATACATATACGTGTGTATATATATATATATATATATATATATATATATATATATATTTCTCTCTATATATATATAATTACTGTGAGGATAGGAGATGATCTGACAGAATCTTATCTACATATGTGAATTTACAAATGGTATAAACAAGCATAAAACGAACTACAATTTGTAAAAATATTACAAAATAGTTGTCTTGAAATTCTCGTTTCAAAACAGGAATGAGAAGCTTTTGTATGTATATCTCTTTTTTCAAACTCATCCAACATAGTTTTCAATTCATATTCTTCAACCTTTATCTGAAGTCAATCGCTTCAACTTGAGACTTCAGTTTCTATATTGTCTTCCCCCAAAACTCTCATCTTCTTTTTTTTCTCACATTAACTCCCCTCTTTCTTTTTATTTTCCCTGAAAACCTTGATTAAAGAATCATACTCGACATTGCATGGAAAGATCACAAAAGAGCTCAATTTATTAGGGGGGAAAGCAGGAGTCTGAGACGTCATAGGATCCATTACGATACTCAAATCACGATTGATTCGACATGTCACAAGAATGGTAGACAACCGATGGACATCCCAACTCACAACATTTATCCACAGAGATCAAATACCACATCGAGGCCGGCAGAATATAAGATGGTGATACGAACTAGACAAGTTCAGAAATTATTGGCTCCACGATGATGATGAGGATGATGGTGATGATGATTTGTTCACATTTTGATCCATTATTTCGGCTCATTTGCATGATATACACATGCATAAATCAAATACATATCAATCCAACAAATTTATAAGCCAGCTGGACCAACTTGAAAACTTCAAAAAACCTATGTTGAATGCGTTGGTGACAGCTTTGGTTGAATTATTGATCGCTCTTATCCAAATTTTCTCTATATTGTCTTAAAAAAGATAGCAACGTTGTCGTTATGTCTTCCAACCAATCATGATAAAATACAAGAAATCAATTTCATACCGTTGAACAAGATTAAAGATGACCTTAATTAATCTGATTTTATTTTCTCACTCAAGTTGAAAGACACATTCTCTCGAGTCATTTTTCTTATTCAGACCTACTTAATTGAAAACGCTTTGAAGTAATTCAATGAAGTTTGCTGTCTGTCTTAGGGCTATGCATTATATCTGAAAAATAAGAATGCAATATTTAAAACAACTCTTTAGAAGAAACTTTGGAGTTTACTCCCTTGAATTTGCAGTCGTCCAATCGACTGATATACGTACCTGTATTCTGTTTCAAATTTTTTTTTTTTTCTTTCTGTAGAGTTTTTTTGTAGACACCTTGTATAGTTATATTTGATTTTCTGTACCCGTGTGCTTTCGTTGTTCAAGCAGTTGAGCAGCTTTTACATGACGGAATGCTTCCTGAGGAGAAAAAGATGCGAACCCTTATTCATGATTTCAGATGCACACTATTTGCTGATGAACGTAGAATGATGGCCAGATAAGTAGTTATTAGAAAAATGTAGCCGGTAAAACTGAAGAATTAATCCGAAAATATTCTTAAAATGACATGCATAATTCCACACCTGTCAAATGTCACGTGACCAATGCCTTTTTGCTGCATGCCATGTTAGGAGTGATGATTTATAAAAATGGAAAAAAAGGTGACCAATGAAAAAGTTACTTCTGTCAAATCTTGTTCAGCGGGGATAGAGAAAAAATTCGAATTCTTGAAGACTGGATGCTACTGGACACAATGTAAGTGACTAATTTAGCATACATATACATTTCAAATTGAATTAATTTCCTGTAATTTCGAAAATTTTCATTTTTTAGCATTAGTTTACTGCTTCTGATATTGAATTAAAACTAATATAAAAATATCAAGCTCGAATTACTAGGAAAAAACACATTTAACGACTTCATATTTTGTTCTGGGATCATTTTTGTTCGGATATGGTTAACAAAAGTGAATGAACTGACATTTTCTGCCCCTTTTTTGAATTTGAAAATCAATTAGTCTTGATAAAATAAATATGTTATAAATCAAATGTCTTTAAAGAGTTCCATTCGTTTCTCTTGAGCAAATTGCAAATACAAACACTGCAATCAATGGCTTAAAGTATAGTATATCGTGACTTATAGTCTACAGTGTATATTCCCTTTTACTCAAGTAGACTTTCATGGTGGACTGTAATTCACTTGAACACAAATCACACGCGTCATTAATTTCTCACTTGGTTTGCCAATATCTACGAATTTATCTATCTATCTATCCATGTATCTATCCATCTCGCTATCTACTCTTATTGGTATTTTTTACATGGTTTTCATTCTTCTTTGTTTTTTTTTGTTTTAGCTCTCTCTGTCTTTTTTCTCCCTATCTCTCCTTATTTGTTCCTTCCCTAGTTTCTCATACTTTATAACATCTGCTCTTCGTCACTTCTGTTTCTTTCTTTTGTTTCTTTCTCTCTTTCTTTCTTTCTTTCTTTCTTTCTTTCTTACTTTCTTTGTTTCCTCTTTTTTTTCTTTCTTTCTTACTCCCTTTCAATCCACCATTTTCTTCCTCACTCACTCGTATTTCATTCATTTTTTTCTTTCTTAGATGTCAGCCTAGATGACCCCTTTCAACTCTGCTTTCATTCGAGCAACTATCTTATTGGCAGCTTCTCTCATCCCTTGAACCTATTCACATCTCGTTCAAAGTAACTTTCAACGTGTGAACATAGGTATCATGGCGAGAGTTGGCACTTTGAATGGGTCGAGCAGAAACAAGAAAGAACCCACTGAATGCAACACATCACAGCCACTCAGTGATGGCTTCTTCGCCTCGAATGAACTGGGTGTTTTATCGTAAACAAAAGAATCTTTGGGCTTTAATCAAAGAAAGGCTGAACATAAGAAACAGACGTGTTTCCAATTCATGGCGGAAGGAGCTGTTCATCAAATCCTGCCTGGCTTCAGTAGACAGCGATGTCTATTTGGAAATATACATACATACATATATATATATATATATATATATATATATGTGTGTGTGTGTGTGTGTGTGTGTGTGTATGCGTGCGTGTGTGTGTGTATATATATATGTGTGTGTGTGTGTGTTTATATATATATATATGTATATATGTGTGTATATATATATATATATATGTGTGTGTGTGTGTATCCATATATGTATGTATGTATGTATGTGTATATATATGTGCGTGTGTGTGTATGTGTTTTACTTCGGTTGTATTTTTAGGATAAGTCAAAGTGAAATCGTAAGTGGCTTAATGCCTGTCATCCTATGTCAGTTTAATCTCGTTACAAATATGTGCCAACGAGGGAAGCTTGATCTGATACTTTTTCCTTTGACTGATCGATCGTTTTCGGTTCTCGTTTGATTCGCCCTTAGGTTTAAAGCAAAACCAGGAAGCACCCGGAGAATGCATACCTTTGCTAACACCTTTGGTAACACCTTTGGTAAAACTTTTGCAAAGACGGGTATTTTTGCATGGATCAATACAAAAATCTAATCAGTTCTTCCTTGGCCTATTGTCCCCCTTTCCACTAAATAGGGATTGACGTAGAAGTTTTTGAGGATATTGTTTGGACAGACAGGAAATTATGCTATTATTGACGGTATATAATTGTACATTGATCCGCTCCAGGATTTGATTGACCCCCCTTCATGGAACATCGTTCACCCTCTCCAAAAATTGAATATAACTGCATTGATTAGTTTTGGAAGTGATGTATTAAGAATCATGAGCGTCAAGATAAATATAACAAGAAAAAAGAACGGAGAAATATCTTTCGATTCAAAAAAGATCATTGAATCCGGCCAAATATGTCACAACCTCCTTCTTAACAAACTGCCCATCCCCCCTTCACATAATCTTATTGAAATCCATCCTGCTTCTGGAATATATTGCATTGATAGACATGGCACTTTAGCGTTATGATATTGTTTGAACATATAACTACGATAATTTTGCATGGATCTGTTCCACGATTTAATTACATCTTCTGTAACTTTTATTACATCCCTCAGTAGAATTCAATAGAAATACTGAGAGAGCTTTTAGAGACATCAGGTAAATCACAAACATACATATAAATGTAATTATAAGTGCGTTATATTCCTTTGAAACTCTTTTTGGAATTACTTCCCGTTATTACACGATGGATAAATCATTTTGCCCAGGCAAATATATGTATTTATCTCTCTCTCTCTCATACTCTCATATATGTATGTATATATATATATATATATATATATATATATATATATATATATATATATATATATATATATATATATATATATATATATATATATATATATATATATATATATATATATATATATATATACTTCCAATGGAAAAAAAGATTTCCTAAACAAACACGTTTATGTCTCAGCCTTGTTTGGGCTCCTCAAGGCGAATGATTTGATTTTCAGATCCCTTTTTCTTTCGGGGAGGGTTTTCATTTTCTTGAAGATCCTTCTTCTTCTTTTACTGATATATATATATATATATATATTTTTCCCTTTCCTCTTTTTTTTTTTCGCTTGTTAGGTTGTTGGTCACTGCACGAAATGTTTCACAAAGAGGGGATAATCTAGTGTCAACTAGTTGTAAATTAACAGGGATACAGTAGACATTTTTTTCATCAATGTGTTATCAAATTATCAGCTTCTTATGGTATGTTACCTTTGTGAGAGTATATTATCCTTACTTTATTCTTCTTCCCAGTGTTGGGGTTCTCATTCACATGAACTTAGTTGATAGTTCAATTATTTCTTTCATTCTAGGTTTGGTATGGATATATATATCCAAAAAAATCATGAAAAAGTCGTTGCATTCTTCTTGACGGAGCTACAGATATAAAATATTGATGTCAATGTTGGAAGTAATGTTGCTTCTACTATTTATGATAATGAAGAGGATAAAATAGATATGATGGTTAATTTTTTGTACCTGTATATGGGATGGTAAATCACGTTTTTATAGAAATTGCAGGTGGTCCTGGCATTTCAATGTTACTTCATTTTTTGTTCAAGTTTCTACTTTTTTTCGTCATCTTAGCAAAGGTGAAAACCTCAATTGTCCATTAAGAATTAGTAACTTCGGGTTTTAATTTTTTTGCATTTGCTTGTTTATTTGAATATATTTCATTTCATTGTTGAAGTCCGGCTGCTATCTCTTAATCTCCAGTATTGTAGGGTATTGTGGTATTGTTTTACGTAATTTTTGCTTGTAAAAGATGATATATTGTTTGTTTATCCTAACTTGAATTGTGTTTTATACATTCCTCTATAGTGTATAGCATCTGAGTTTTTTTGGGGGGGGATCGATATTTCAACTTGATACAGAGCATTCGATTTGACACTTCTGTTTTGCAGAGGGCTTCTGTCCATTGCTGTGGAATCTAGTTTATTTGAATTTTATTCAACTTATATCAATTGTTATTACTGTATCGTTGTATTTTGTCGTGAGCTGGCAAAATTATCATTACAGCTGCAACTAATTTTCAGTTTGTTCTCGTTAAATGTTTTACAGTGTGTGTCGCTCATTGGAATTGTTTTTCTATTGGTTTTTATTGATAAGTTGAAATGCAAAGTACACCAGATTCTTTTCTTTCCTCTATTTTTTGTTGTTGCCATGTTTTACTGTATTGAATTTTACTTTTTCAACAAATTCAAAGCTAGTTTTGGTGAGATTTTGGAGCATCAATTTCTAACATTGTTGAATATTATTTCATAATTGGAATTGTATATTAGCCTAGTTTTTATCGATGTAAGGGGTCTTTTTGATGATTTTGTTTGGGCAGTTCGATGTTGTGTTAATGTATTAAATTTTCTGATTTTTCCTATGTGGTTTGCAGGTGTCATTATTCAGATTAAAAGGTACATCTGGAAAATGTAGAATTTTAATTTCAACTCCATTTAATTGAATAATCAATGAAATAATTTGCTTATGATGTATTTATCTGTGTTTCCTCATTTTTGTATGTTTTAATTTTCTACAATTAGTAAGCAATCATGTCAGAAGAGTCCTATGTTTTTAGAATTCAATATCTTGGCTAAAACGGAACTACGCATAGAAACAACAAAACTGCAGCCAAATCTTTTTTTAGTTAGTTCCTAGTTGTTGAACAACACCATCTGTTCATAGTGTTTTATTATCTTATGTCTTTATTGTTAATTTTGGTGTAGTTTTTCGCTAATTCTATGGCTTCCTCGAAGATTCCTTTGTATATAGTAGGGTAAAAATCCATAGTGTCGAACCGTACAAATGCACAGGAATTTTTTTGGTCAACGCTACTAATAAAGGTAATGGCATCGTGTGTATTTATCAATTGGTTTAGATGTAGTTGGTGTATTTAATGTCCTCTTTTATTTTCTTGCTAATTTTTTGTACCTGGGATTTAGTTGGGTTAATAAGTTTGGAAGTGGGGTTGTCCATGAAGTCCTTTTTTTTTGTCTTCCATGAGTACATAGGTATTTTTTCCGTAATCTTTCCACTTTCTTGCTGATACTTGATTCTTCATTGATTCTTTTGCTCACCTTATTCATAGTTGCTTCGTTGTTATTCCTCTTGATATTTTAATTTTCTGATTATATGTAATTTTTTTTATCAAATGTTTGTTGTAGGTTTAGTAATTCATTTCGTATATATTGTTGGTCTTGTTCCTTATTACCGATTATGTTGATGATTTGTTCAATTCCCTTTTTTCAATTTTCCCTAATATGTGCTTATATGATTTTAAAAGCTGATATCGGTGACTGTTATAGGTAGGCCTTCTTCGAAGTTTTCCTGAAGCTTGCTATGAGTAGTGAAGTGTATTAGGGATAGGGAAATCCTCTAAAGGATGTTTATCGCTTAATTTCTCCATTTGTTTTGCTTTTAGACATATTGTTCGTAATTGTGCTCTACTAGTGTGTCTGGTTAGGAGCTATATTTCTGAGTACAAATCATGAATACAATATGATGTAATATAATGCTATATCTGATATATGATGAGTTAATCTTATTAATTGTTTGATAATTTGACGATAACGTTTAGACTCGTTAGAGTAGAGTTTGAAATATGATGGAGTTATGGATTTTCCTACTCGAACACGTTTAGCTTTTTGTCCTGTTTTGGTTCCTTCAAGTGAATAATTTGTCAACGCTTGTTATATTTTGCATCGGGCAGATAATTTACTGTCTGGAAGTGAAGGTTAACGGGGAATACTGTACAAAATTTCTTCATCAATGTTTTGGTGGAACGTTTCCTCCGCAGAGATATATTACCCTTACTTCAATGTTCTCTCAAGTGTTAGGGTTCACTTTAACATGACCCTGGTTAGTAGTTTAATTGTTTTACTTATTTTAGTTTTATCATGTATCTATATATCTAGGACAAGTATATATATATATATATATATATATATATATATATATATATATATATATATATATATATATATATATATATATATATATATATATCGTTGGAGCTGAAATTTGCTTCTCTCAATATTGGTCAACTAAATTTCCATGGTTTCGAAGACTTTAGAAATTCAAATAGGCTTTTTTAAAATTTCAAATTCAAGTCTAAGATCTTATTAAACAGCAAAAAGGTGATCGCTTCAATAGATCCATCTACAAAAACAATTCACTTCTTTAAAGATAAGAGACACTGTATTATAAAGTGTAAATTCGGAAAATTGAAGTTATCGTTTCAAACAACTACCATATACTGTATTTGTGGTGATATTTTCTCTTGAGAGCTTCCACTAAAATTCATTTTTGTTCATAATTCATTTTTGATAATATCAGCAGCTTTACGTTTCCTGAATGACAATTTCATGAATTCGATGGAGGGAAAATATCAACACAAATAAAGTACATGAATACTAGTTTGAATCAATGAACGCAATATCCGTATTGTAGTACTTCAACACTTACCTTTAAAGAGGGGAAATGTCACAGTGTGTAGTGATAAGGGATGAGTGATAATAAGCAAGCCATTACTACAATTGTTGCAAGCATAGACACCGAATATTCTTGTTGAATAAAACTCTTCGACTGATAACTCAAATAAATTTATCCAATCGGATGCTTCAGGTCCTCATACATCCAAGACTCTACGTTGCCAATATTTTGGAACCGACTGTCTGGAATGAAATCCCCACAACTAAAGAGATGCAATATCTGATCCTTTTTTTTTTTTTTGGCAGATCTACAAAACAGGAACCAATTCTGTCACCTCGGAACAATATTTCTTCATATCGTAATCAATAAGATCATGACTCTAAAGATCCATACCTTGTCAAAAAATTAGGTTTATGTTAAGGTGCGAACGCTGCAGCCACAGCACTATGAATATCAATGCAGCGTGGTATATCAGCACAATAAATCGCCTGTAGTTTCAGTAAAAGGATATTTTCCAGATATATCTCGTCAAGCCATTAGAAGTACTAAAATCGTGTGCACTTCTAGAGGGATACCAAATTGAGAGTTTCGGGAAATTATTTGAGCTTTTTTCACTTGAAGTGAGTTTTCTGCCCATTGACGTAAGATGCTCAAACTGAAACCTAACTTCACCAGGGTTTGAGCTCTTATCATTCAGTCTAATCTAGATGTATGATTTCTAATTAAAAAAAAGATTATGTAAAAGAGAGAACCTAATTTATACTCCTATTCCATTGCCAAATTTTGTATGGTAAAATATGATCTACACTAATGCAACGTCTTTTCAATAATTTTTTTTTACAAATGGTTGAGGTTACAGGCTTAGTTGTGATTGTACTCATCTTTTTTTGTTAATTTTGAGTTCCTTTTTTCCCGAGGACTGCTATCTGATGTCACCACACATCGAATTTTGGTTTGGACAGAGTTGAAGGAAATGAGGCTCGGTATTTAAACTGTTTTGAATGAGACAAAATATCATTTATTTGTGGTTAACATCACTCTCCAGAATCAATATTTGATGTCTTGAACATCATTTTTTTTCTTGTCTTTATACGTCGTCATTGACTCTTCAGTTTAGATTTTATCTAAGACGAACGAACCAGGGGTCTGAGGAAAACAGACCAACCAATCCGGGCGAAACACTGTTGAATTTCGGGCAGGTAAGTATAATTTAGATTTGATCGCGTAAAACTTGGACCAAATCAAGTCTTCTGCTCCAAACCCGGCTAAACGAGATAATTCCCGAACGTCTATGCCCCAGAAAGAGATTCTGTCAACATTCCACCCCCTTAGGAATATCACTTCGACTTTTATACAGAGAAATTCGTTCAAATATAAAATTGATAAAGAAAATAATTGTATTTATCACCCTCACCTTCATGTATAAATCAGAGAAAGAAAAATTGATTTTAGATATGTTTTTTAGATGAATTTTCGAATGACGATGAGCATGGCAGAGAATGGAGAATCTTTGTGAAAAATTAGTGTTTATGTACACGCAAAAAGGGATATAACGTATGAATTTTACGTACATTCAATAAGTAAGGTTACTTACATACATAAAGTAACTTATGAAGTTTACGTACATTCAATAAGTAGGGTTACATACATACAAGAAGTAACGTATGTAGTGTACGTACATTCAATAAGTAAGGTTACGTACATACATGAGATAACATATGAAGTTTACGTACATTCAATAAATGAGGTTATGTTCATCCATGGAGTAATGCATGTAGTTTACGTACATTCAATAAATAAGGTTACGTACATACATGAATTAACGTATGTAGTTGGTATACATTCAATAAAAAGAGTTTACGTACGTACATGAATTAACGTGTTTAGTTTACGTACATTCAAAAAATGAGGTTACGTACATCCATGAAATAACGTAATTAGTTTATGTACATTCAATAAGTAAGGTTACGTACATACATGAAGTAATCCATTCAGTTTACGTGCACACAAAAAGTAATGTATGTAGTGTACACACACAAGAATCAAGGCAAGTACTTTATTTGATGAAAAAAATGATTTATTTTTTATATATGTTTTAGGTGAACTTTAGAATGACGATAAGCTTGGCAGTGAATAGAGAATCTTTCAGGCAAAGAAGGAAAGTTAGTGGTTAAAGTACATACACGAAGTAAAGTAAGTAGTTTACGTACATCTTGGAAGTAAGGTAAGTGGTTGAAGATCTTACAAGGAATGAGGCAAGTAGCTCACGTATATACAAGAAGTGAGGTAAGTAGTTCATGTACATACAAGAAATGAAGTAGATAGCTTACGTACACACAAGAAATGAGGCAAGTGGTTTACGTACAAACAAGAAGTAATGTAAGTATTCCACGTATATATATGAAATAACGAAAGTAGTGGAGATACTTGTAGCAATAAACTGGCTATTCAAGGTCCGTACGTACAATCATCAGAAACAGAACAGAGTGAAAGATCCTTTGACAGGTGCGAACAATACGGACACACTGTCAACCGAAAGTTGACACGCAAGCAATTTTGAAATTTGGCTAAAATCAGCGTATGATTTGATTTTGATAATATTTTCAATACTTATTCATTAAAGGACAAATGAGAAATTTTCAAATTTAAGTATCAAAAATATTTCTATTTCAATATGATTCTTACCATATCGATGATTTATTTTTCCTATAGATTACTGGTATAAATGATTCTTAAAGAATTTAAAGAGTAATCATCCGAAATATTAATAACTTTTGTTTTTTTCTTAGAGAAGTGCTATGAAATAGCTTTAACTTGGAGTACTGCTTAGGGAATCAAAAAACATGGAAAAGAAATTAAATATTTCCTTTTCAGGATTTTTTTTTTTTAGTTTCATTTGATCGATGATGATTTAGCTCTTTGATCAAGAAATGTTTTTTTTTTATACTTGATTTTTTTTATACACTTTTTTTTTATAGATGTTTCTTCATTTTATCGAATATGCTCATTTCGAGCTGATTCTGAGTGGTTTTCTAAAAGAGGCAAAAATATAATTGATACATCAAGTGAATTATCTGTTATATATGAAAAAATTTATGAACACATAAATGGATAAATAATATAAATCATTAAAATAATCAAGATTTGGGGTAGGAATAATTTACAAAAAAATTATAATAATAATAAGAAGAAGAATAAGAATAAGAAGAACAAGAAGAAGAAGAAGAAGAAGAAGAAGAAGAAGAAGAAGAAGAAGAAGAAGAAGAAGAAGAAGAAGAAGAACAAAAACAACAACAACAACAAAAACAACAATAATTTTTTAAAAATGATTCCGCTTTTAATGGATAAGTATCGAAAATTGTATCGAAATTTAGTAATATGCTGATTTTTGCCAGATTTTTTTTCGATTTTGCTGACGTCGATTTTCCGGTGTACATTTTCTCCATATTGTTCATACCTATCAATTGAACATGGTTAGAATTCCGATGGGAAACAATATTTCAAACATTCCTGAATGAAAAGCAACATTCATTTTGTATTTTTCCTTCGTTTTCCCTTCAACACAAACATACACAACCTTCTTTTGACAAACTCGGCATCATCCTCTTTTTGACAGGCAAAAAAGAATCCTTTAATATTGGAGATTCGAAAAGAAAGATTTAAGAGACAGACCCGTAAATTGAGAACCATGCAACGTGCACATGAAAGAATAATGCTGGGCCTCACATGGAGAGACCACAAAACAGCACAGTACATCCGAGAAAAGACAAGAGTTAGAGACATCATAGAATCTATAAAAAATCTCAAATGGTGGTGGGCTGGCTATGTTGCAAGAATAGCAGACAATCGATGGACATCACGACTCACAACATGGATCCCCCGAGACCATTTGCACAACCAGGGCCGGCAAAATGTTGGATGGAGAGACGAGCTAGACAAGTTCAGGAAGTACTGGCTCCGCGACGCCCATGATAGAGAAGTGTGGTAAATCCTGGGGAAGGTCAATGTCCAACGACGGACGCTTCAAGACTAATGATGATGATGATGATGTCCGTCTATTTACTTGGTATCATAACCGATTGAGCAAACCATTGAGGACTATACAACGTGTGCATGGAAAAATAATTTTAGGCCTCACATGGAGAGGCCACAAGACAGCACAGTGCATCCTGAAGAAGACGGGGGAAAGGGACATCATCGAATCCATTAAAAAACTCAAATGGCAGTGGGCTGGCCATGTTGCAAGAATGGTGGAGAAGCGATGGACATCACTACTCACGATATGGATCCCCGGAAATCACATGCGCAACCGATACCGGTAGAGTACAAGATAAAGAGACGAACTAGACAAATTCAGAGAGTGGTGGCTCTGCAACGTCCACGATAGAGAAATGTTGAAAATTCTAGGGAAGGTCCTAGTCCAATGACGGACGTTGGAAGACTGATGATGATGATGATGATGATGATTCTGACCATTGTTTTGATTGTTTTTTTCGGTTATGGTTTGGGTTCTACCCTTTTTTCAAATAATACAAAGCCCATTTTGTTCCCAGATGTATGTTTTATTATATAATGTTATTCTGAAAGTCAGAAAAAGGAGGAATCTATATTTGCACTGTACCAACTGAAAAGATTTTATCATTATTTGAAACATCGTCTTGAGACCCGGCACGATTACTTCAATACCTCTGGTGTCGAGTACATAGGAGTTTCATTACATAAATGAAATATTAGCTTGATTAAAAAAAATGAAGATACCTTTTTAACCCGTCCAAAGTCAAATGCTTAACGATTTTAGAAGTAGATGAATGTTGGTAAAAAGTCAATGAAAACATTTGTACTCTTTAGATATGTCCACTCATCTCTATTAAATGCTTTTTGGTCCGTTGGTCGGCCCCACTTTCGTTAAACAACGGAAATAGGAAAGATGGAAGAAACGTATGTTATTATGTAATTGAAGAATGTATGAGATTGGCATTTTTGTATCTAGAGAAACCATTTACGATTTTCATTGAAAAATATTACTCACAGAATTTCCATATTTCAATACTTCACAAGATTGAGAATCAATTGGCTCAAAAAACGACTACTTCCTCCTGTTCCCCCTCCTCCTTCTCCTGCTACTACCACCACGGATAGCAGATGTCTCGTTCTATTTCTGTTCCTTGTTTATTGTTCTAAAATATGTTACCACTAATTTACTTTTGCGTTAAAATGTATTAACCCATTATATATTCCGTTTGCTTCTAAATCAGCCGTGGTAATTAGTTCTTTTGTGCGTTCATCCTCAGATAAGAGTTCACCGGGTTCTTTTGTTGAATTTGTTTATCACGATCTTCATTGCTCACGGTGTTTGCTCATGCACTGCGAGATCAAAGTGCTTTGTTTGGTTTAACTACAATAGTCGTAAAAGTTCCGCTCTTTAAACACACTGAACGTCTTCTCGAATCCGGGGTGATAAACTTGAAATTCATACGAACGCGCTATTACAATCAATAATTGTGCAACTGTAGCGTAAAAATATGAAGTCATAGGGGAATATTTCATCGAAGGAAAAATATGGTCGGAATATATCCAGGACAATAGTAGTGTTTCGTACAGAAAAAAAAAACATTTAAAAATATACTAAAAGAACATCTAAAGATATCTACATTCCCCCAAATCTACATGTTAATAACGAGCCCTTCAAAATAGGACCTTCAAAAAGTTCAAAAAGTTCAAAAAGCTTTTATTTACAGAAAAAAATCGGTGAGATTTAGTGGAGTACTGATGCCATTTTCCGAGTTTATAGACAAAACAGTATGGTCAAGAGCGCAGGAATGTACAAATCTTTGTTTACGGATCCTCTCTCCCACATGCACTATGTTGGTGTTAGGGCAAATCTCGTACTCTTCATGATTAATTACCTGTCTTTTTCTAGTTCAGGTTGACATTTGATATATATCAAGTTAAGGCCCATGTTACACTTCCAAAAAATAAAAACTAAATCAGTGTGAATAAATATAAGAGATAAGTTCGTAGAAGGCAATTGAAAAATGATTTTTTTTTATCGTGGACATTGTGAAGCAAAAAAATTCAGAATAGGTGTTTGATCACGGTATAAAGATATAGCAAAAACACCAATAAAACCCATTATACTCCATCAGTATGTCTGCATCTTTTTTCACTTTATTTGCCACGAGATAGACAGAAAAGAAGCCTGAGATATCATAGAATCCATTTAAAAAAATAAATGGCAATAAGCGTGTCATGATACGAAAATATGAGAAAAAAACAATGGACATCATGACTCACAACGTTGATCCCCAGATACCATATGCTAAATAATGTCGATAAAAGATAAGATGGTGTGACGAATTAGATAAGTTCAGAGAGCACAGGCCCCGTGACGCCCACGATGGAGAGGTCTGGCGAATTTTTGGGACAGTCTATGTCTAATGTCTATTGCTAAAAAGCTGATGAAGATGATGATAACTATCATACTAATTATACCAATTTTTTGTAGTTTCCCTTTTCATTTTTTTGGCGAAAATCCCACGTCAACTGCATCCATTCTAGTTGACAATGCAGAAATCAATCGAGAGCAACATAAAGTTTTTGGTATTTTTCAAACTACGAAGCAATTGCATTAATATTCAGATATGACTGACATTCTCACAGCATGGGTAAACAGGTATATCAAATGAAACTCAGTGTGCAATCACAGCACCCAGCCAGACGTGTTAGTGTTGATTTTCAAGGAATGTCTTCCTTATCTTGAGGACAAGTGTGATACAATCTTTCTACTCTTAATTGGGCTTTGCACCAGGCTGAACTATATCTCTATTAATTGCAGCACAATAGAAATCCACGCTCACAAGTCATCTCTTTTCATATCTCTGTGATCGTTTAGGGTTAGGGATCTCAGACGGCTCTCAAATCAGATAGGGGAATCTCCAATTAACCGGGCGTTCCGTTTGATAATCTGCGCTGCGGGCGTTTATCTGTGAGCCATGCAGAGTTGATTAGATGGCTTTGCGATGCAAAAATCTCTTGAGCTTGCAATCATTACCGCTGAATCATCTCGTAACTCAATCTTTGTCTTAATCGTTTATTAATACTTCAGACTTATCTCCCTTTCAGCAATCCACACCAGGAATTGAGTATTAATCCATGTCCCCCCGGGGAGTTCTTTAGCGGAAACATAGATGTGAAGTGACAGATATGAACCTTATCGACCTTTGTGAGGGATTTATTAGAAAGATTTATTAAAGATATCTGTCGTGAGAATTTGACTATATTTAATATTTCTCCTTGTACAAATAATGTGTTCGGTGCGTGCCCTCTTGTGTGTGTAATAAAATAATAAAATAATTTATTTGTTGATGTCTTTATGATTATTTGTGTTACTATAAGGTCTTTCTGGAACAATTTTCAAGCAAACTATACGTGAAGATAGTGTCTTTGAACAGGGCCATCATATACTTTTATCTGATTTTGTAAAACAATTTTTTGTAAGAGATAATCCTTATTATACTACAATTACTCGTTCTGAAGTCCGTATTTAAGTTGTTAGAGTAACGAACTTTCGACAACCGATCCCTGAAACCTCTTAGAGTTATCCATCATAGTTGATGACTTCTGCTGTATTACGAACTAAAACCTCCGTAAACTGTATTCATAGGCATACAAAAGGCACATTAATTTATTTGTAAAAGATTCACCAATACTACACAGCGTCATATGCGCTGGTTTTACGAGTAGAGGACTCTCTACTAGAGCTTGATATCGATATCCATGGGGGTGCTTGCTGCGAGATGATCTTCTGAAATCAAAACTAAACGAATCGGGAGAGATGACTAATAACTAAGTAACCTCAGATTTGCTGACTATATCGTTTTCTCTGTTGAGAACCGTTATGATCTCCAAATAATGCATGGTGAACAAAATCGAGGAAGCAAAACAGTCGGCCTTTACAAGAACTTAAGTAAATCAGAAGTCATTTGCAACTAACATATTCAGGACGAAGATACGACGATCTATATTGAAAAAAAAAGAGTTCAAGATAGTAAACTACTAAATCTACCTGGAAGAAGAAATCCTATGAAATACCTCTGAAGAGAATAAATCAGATGCAGAATTAGGTTACCAAGCTTTCTCTATAGCAAGCTCAACATTCAAAAGCAAAACATATCATGTTCTAAAGAGGACGATAATCAATCAATGCATCCCTCCCGATAGTCACCTATGGAACAGAAACAATCGACACTGAAACCAAGAACAGTGCATTTTAAACAAGATAAAAATCATACTCAACATCACATCGATATCTAAGAGCTGATTATGATCGAGTCAGTCATAGAAAACATAGGAAAACACAAATGGCCATGAATTGATTATGTTTCAAGAATGGCAGCCAACCACCGGAAATCACACTTCACAACGTGGATCCCAAGAGATCACTTTAGCCAACCAGATTCAAGAAAGAATGATGAGCAACACCCTTGAGAAATATTGGCTTTGTGATACGAGTGATAGAGAACTTTGGGAAGTATATTGCAAACGACGGACATAATTACGTAACATAGACTTGCATTATTCTATTGAGTAAAAAATTCAGGAGAACTTTAATTAATTTATTTATAAAAAATACTAACTCTGATATTAAGGTCATTATCATCCTCTTTTTCGAATTTCAACAATACTTATACAGATACTCAAAACCAGGGTTAATTAATTCCAAAATCTCGATAAGCGATGAAAATAAGTAAATTTTAAATCAGATAAGGAATTTTATAAAATCATATATTCTAATTACAGTTGGTATAGAGTAAAATGTATCCTTCATATAAAGTTTGTTAAATGATAAGTAGTCAGACATGTAATTTTTGCAATAAATTTTACGTAGAAAATCTCAGCAAAACCTCAATTTTCTGAAATTGCAAACTTTCGAAAGTTTGAATATAATTTTCACATTTTTTTTTTTTCAAAAATGGATGTGTTTATTTGTAACTAGTTTTTTAAATGAAGAATCCACTTCCGAATTCTGTTTGGATAGCGTTGTGGAAATCCCAGAACAATTGAGCACTATCAATTATTCTTGTCTTTGACAATGGCATGTGTAGGAGAGTGTTCCGGATTTGCCTCAGTGTTCATGCCATTAGAGAAGTAGATATCCAGACTCAACAGTAATTACCATTCTATGTAGTTTCCGATGAAAATATCTAGCACTTAAGTTACTGGGAGAAATCATTGCTGGACTGGGATATTTACCTTCACTTTACTAAGATTTTATTGGCCAATTTGCGTGGATGTAAAAATAAACCCCATGGCTGATATAAAACCTGTTACACTTCTACACTCGCTTTCACTTGAAATCATATCAAATATAACCTGTTTCAATCGTTTTCTCTATTTTCTTCACCTTACTTTGTCCTAACTTCTTGTTAGCTTTCTCTTATTCCTTTTTTCTCCTCTTTTCATTTCTGGCGCCCATTTCGACGCTTATTTGTTGTATAATATTACTTTCATTCCTCCAACATTGAGGACCATCTCTTGTTCTTTTGTGATGATTCGTTCTTTTCCAGCATTGATATCCTCTTTGCATTTCTCTCTCAGATTTTCTCCCAATCTTAACATTATTTTTCTTTCCTTCGCTCTTTCTAGTGTTCAGCTTCCTAATATAAAAGATTGAAACAGTTTTCCACAAAAGCTCAATCGTAAATTTCTCTGCTTATCTTCAATGTTCATGATCGTATTTAAGCAGGACCCAATCATACGCGTACCATAAGCACCAACAATGCTCAGGCTTCAAATTCACAAGACAGAAATTTGGGTTTCAGATAACGATTACACCAGTATAATATAATCCGGTGATTTCAAATACAGTTTGAAATGAAATAAATGAAACCAACCTTGATATTCAGACGATGGAAACCGTCAATAAAGCCTATCAGCCACACACCAACTTCAGGGTGATCACTCAAAAACCAGGAAAAATAGAGTGATCAGGGTTCTTGCCCTCATTGTTAACTGGCCAGTGATCATTTAAAAAAAGATTTTCATAGAACAAGCGCAGCACAAATTAAGGATTGAATTTGGCAGAACTTTAATTGCAAATGAAAAAGACTAAACATTAGGTGTTCTTATGTGTGAAAAGGAATATATGTTGATATTTACAGCCCTTTAGCTCCAGTTGTGCAGCCTAAACATGTGATACATGCCAACGAACATAGCCAGCCGGACCAATCTGAAAATCGAAGAAACCTGTATTGACTGGTCACTTGACATGAAAAAAATAACTTTCGGCTATATATACGAATTTAAACAGTATACTTTGAAAAAGAAATAATCATTTTTTTGTCAATCCATTCACTAATTTCCCAATATCCGTCAATGCAAGTTTATGTTATTTTTTTTTTCAGTGATCTTTATCCTGTTTTACATATACTTTGCTATTATGGTACAATGTATGAATTGTCTCTAGTTGGTATCATCAGTTGTTTACCATGTAACTGTTTTGGGGATTTTAAAACAAACACCCACACACACACACACACACACATATATATGTATATATATATATATATATATATATATATATATATATATATATATGTACATATATGTATATATATATGTATATATATATACATGTATATATATATATATATGTATATATATATATATATATGTATATATATATATATATATATATATATATATATATATATATATATATATATATTGTACAAATCAGGCTAGCAGTATAACATAATATAATAATATATCAATAATATAAAGCCACTTCTGAAATGTATTGGATTTATTTCATAGAGTGCTCGATACATACAACATTTTACTCACGGAGTTGAGTTGTTTTAAAGTAGAGCTGGAAATAAATAACAGGTTGCGGATTGGCTACACAAACTAGCTCACGTTCCTGCCCTCTCTGGGCCTATTCAGGCGAATGATTGTATTTTTTTCGGGGAGGGGGTCTATTTATTGGGAATTTGGTGAGAATGTTGTGAGTGTGGTGGTGGGTGGTGTGGGGATATTCATTTTGTCAAAGGGGTATGAACTCCATATTGGGGTCATTCCTGCAAGGATGCTTTGAAGTGGTCTAAGAGTATTTTCTATTTTGACCTAGGTATCTTAGCATTAGGTTGTATTGCCCCCGCTGGTGCAATAAAAGAATAAAGAAATTCAAAATCACTTTGTGTCAATCCAGTTACTTATTCCCCAATATATGTCAATGCAATTCATGTAATTGTCATCAGTTTTATTTTCATACGTTTCACATTTATGAATACATGGATTCGAAACTACATCCGATTCCCATGGTTCTCCTATGTAGCCCAGTTCTGCACTTTTAGTTCCTGAACTGTTATACCTAATTACACATTGCCGGATATTAATATCCATTACTTATCATAGTACTGACATATGAACATTAACATACATAGAGATAAGTAAAAATACAAGTACTTCTGAGACATACAGAAAACATTAACG
Organism: Thysanoteuthis rhombus; assembly: GCA_963457665.1. Classification (NCBI taxonomy): domain Eukaryota; kingdom Metazoa; phylum Mollusca; class Cephalopoda; order Oegopsida; family Thysanoteuthidae; genus Thysanoteuthis; species Thysanoteuthis major. Next base: position 42,248,012 of record OY735221.1, read on the forward strand.
CAACCGGCCAGTGAGCGAAAAAGGAGAGGATATATATATATATATATATATATATATATATATATATATATATATATATATATATATATATATATATATATATACGTGTGTGTGTACGTGAGTGTCTGTTTTCTCTTTTCTTTTCTCCATCTCAACAAATTGTCGACTTTAATGGAGGTTTTCATCCAGACATCTTCATTTACTTACATAGACTAAAGTTTTATGTACGTATATTTGCTCCAGACATTCCCATTTTAAATTACGGCGCAGACAGCATCTCCAATAACGTTTATTTCACAAGCAATTGCATCTCCAATTTCCTTGAGGACTTTTGCATGAAATGGCTTCTTGCAAATTGAAAATAGTACCACTGTTGGGAAAGGCGAGTTAGCCATTTCACCACTTATAAGTGTCCAGCATTCAGTTAAAATCCAATATTGCTTAGTGTGCAGACAAAGTACGTTTTATCAGAATACAAATACTGTGAATATTTTTAAAAAGAAGCTTGGAATTATTCTCCTAATTCTTTTTTCGAGATTGAGTTTTATGGAAAAAAAATCATTAGAAAAAGTTATTGGCTACAATCCTGCAAGATTACTGACGTATACGCTTGAATACACCGAGTGCAAAAAATAGTAGATATATTTTTAAAAGATTACTCTAACACACATATACAGCTTCGAAAACGACAAAGTATTGAGCTAAGATTTTTTTTTCTATTCTGTCTATAACATTTCAAATATCTCATCAGTTTTTTGTTGTTTTGGGGATTTTTTTCCTTCCTTGCTTTTGTGTATCATTCAATACTTGGTTCAATTTCTATCAATATTGACTCTGTATAAGGATGTTACTTTCCGAATCTTAATACGAATGGTGAAAAGACTGTTTTTGATAATTCTGAATTCATTGTATTATTTTGATGAAGTGTAAAAGTGATAAATGGTTCTATATGGAGCAACTATCATAAAAATGTACCTACTAAAATGTCAATTTGGAATGTAAATGACTTATATTGCGTCATTAAGTTATATGATGAGATTCCCAGAATGGAAAAAAAATTAAGGTATTAAAACATTCGTCGGTACCTGTATCTCTAGGTCAGCTATGAGCCAGACTGTGAGTTATAATATCGAAGTTCTGATTTTTATTGATATTACTAATTTGGACAGTATATCGATGTTGAGTTTAAACCATGAACGATTCATATAAATCTATTATGAGAATATTTCCCACATTCCCCCGTGTGCAAAGAAGGGGCAATTAGTCCCTGGGTCCCTCCCTCACACACAAATATGGATGTATCATAGAAACTATTGAAAAACTAAAATGGCAATGGGCAGTCCATGCTGCAAGAATGAAAGACAACCGATGGACATTGCGATTCAACACATGAATCCTCAGATATCACATGCGAAACTGAGGCCAACAGAAAACAAGATGGAGAGATGAACAAGGGAAATTCGGGAAATACTGGCTCTGCAACGCCCATGATAGAGAATTGTGGTAAATTCTGGGGAAGGTCTATGTCAAACGACAGGCGTTAAAAGACTGATGATGATATTGCAGTGTACATTTCTGTACTCGATTTGAAGTCAATTCTGCCTTCAACATATTGAAAATAAGAGAAAGAAAATTATGATCTAAAAGTCATCTGGCCTTTTCTGTGCTGAAATTCTAAAGTTCACCTCCCATATATGCTATTCTATCTAAATATATCCTATCTTTCCTTTGAATATCTATACGCCTGGAATTGTTTCGGTAGAGTAATGATCTCTATATACATGTACTTGTTGAATGCTCAACCCTGAACAAGAGAGCGTTAATTGTAATAATAATTGATGATTGTGTCATCCACGGACAGCTGTTTTGTTGCATATATATACATATATATATATATATATATATATATATATATATATATATATATGAGAGTACAAATCAAAAATACGATATTCGATGTGTGATGGGTTTCATTCATAAAGTGTTCGATACATTCAACATTAAACATTAAGTTAGAATAAAGCTTCAGATTAAGAATTTTCCACCTTTGTTTCCGCCATCTTTGGGCCCAAACTAGATAGAAACATAAACGTCTCTCAATCTCGAACACAGTTCATTCCCTCACACATGCACAAACATGCATATATATATATACACACACGCACACATATATTTATATACACATGCACATATAGATATGTGACTGTGTGTGAGTGTAATCCATGTAATTCAGTCTATCTATCTATTCACCACCTATCCTGCCTTGATTCAATTATTCCCATCTTTTTTCATCAGTCTGTTTATCAGTAATCATGGATATTTTTGGCACGAGTACAAGCTGGAAATGGTGGTATTCAAGGGGCTTAAAAGAAGGAGTTACAAATTAAGTGGAATTCTTATCAATATAGTATACTCAAAGTGTCAAAAAGTAACGGTAGTAATTATGTTTCTATGGAAGCACTGTACCAAAAAATATCGATAACATGACGTTGTTCTGCATTTTTTCTTATTTTTTTTAATGTTCAACCAGAATAGCTCGTAAGTTTTCACGCATTGTAAAAAAATTATCAAATGAGGGAATTTACTCTTCAATAACATTTTATTTATCTCTGTAGACAATTGATAGAAGTTGAAGCAGAAAATAGAGCCTATCACGAAATGAATTATATAAGTGGACTAGTCTGGAAAGTTACTTAATACAAAACGTCAAATATCTAACGTCTTTTGACTGCATACCATGTTGGAGGTGGTACATTGAAAATTATTACGAAAGAGTTATCAATGAATAAATTAGCTTTCTTGTCTTTCGTTGGGTAATGATTACTATTGAAACTCTGGATTTGAAAAATTAAGAAAATAAACATGAATCTTTCTGGACCCAATATTTGGGGCTAACTTTACAAGAACTCTGATTACGAATTTAAACCCAAACTTTGGGGGCTAAAAACACGTTTTCATATACATAATAAAGAGAAAATCTATTGATTGCATGCTTTCTCTCTCGTTTCATTGGTTCAATATGCACGCCTGATAGCCAGTCAGCTAAACCATCTTGGAAACTGAAAAATCTTATGTTGTCAGTTTTTGTTGACGGTATATAATCCGCTGTGGCTATAAATATTGCATTGAAGCAACTGTCCCCAATGCGTTAATATGCATCTCATACGACTGTGCACGGTCGGGTAATTCAAAACAATTTGGTAAATTGTTCTGCAGCAGTATGCTTGCCAAGGATTCCTGGTTGTTGGTCATGTATTGTTATTTATGTCATAGCGTCTGACGAAATTTGATAGCCTGAAGTGAATAATTTGCATCTAAATAGGTATTTGCAATAATTTATTTCAAATTTGCATTGAAATCGATATTCACGCGAATGGCTTCGTTACATGAGTACGAATATGTGAGCATTCACAAACTCGGATACACGTACAATTCTGTCCAAGCAATTTGAGCCCACTAGTGTTTGGAACGTATCTTGAGCGTGCTTTGTCTATGCTGGGTACAAGAGGATATGTATTTAAGTATACATAACTTGCAGTCAATGAATATTTATATATATGTAGAGTAGAATTTAATCTGTGTATCTTTTTGAAATAATTTTATGTGTCTTGGCGTCATTCCAACTTTGCTATCAATTTTTTTTCATGATAATGAAAATATAATAATTTCGATCAAAAAGGCCGAGGTCTGGAGGTGTGGACTCAAACTCATAATATAGAAATAATTCAATTAGATACACTGTTTGATAGTTGATGTCTTTCTAAATTTTGTTTAAACTATTTTTGAAGGTGTTGAGCAATGATGCATCTATGATATCGATAGAGAGATTATTCCAATCATTAGCGACCCGTTGTGTAAAGAAATTAACTCTTGAAAGTCTAACTACATCATTCTTGAATAACCTTTGAGAATGTCTCCGATTATGAGACATTTTGGGGAAGAGAAGGGCAAATTACATTAAGTTACTTGAAACGCTACTTATTCTCCTCAGACTTATCCAGCTCATCATGAAATGCTGAACTCAACCATCTATCGTGTCTATCAAGAAGCAGTTATTACATTAAAAAATATTTCGATGGTCTTTCTGAATATTTTACTTGGTTTGTCTTCCAATTGGAGATAGAGCTAGTTAATACTGATAGTATCATTAGTATCATGCTTGCAATTAGGAGATTTACTATCTATTATGTTTATAAAAACGTGCTTTTGACCCTCAATTTTTTTAGTTGGGGTTTGAATTTGTAGTCTGAATTCATGCAAAATTAGCCCCACAGATTGGGTCCAGAAATATTCATGCTGGTTTTGTTTTTTGTTTTTTTCAAATTGCTCCTCCATAAGCTTCTCACCAAAGAGACCATTGTTTTTTTTTTCTTTCTTATCAAAGTGTTCATTTAAATGGTTCTCAACCACGCGAGGATTTCAAAATCACCAGTCAGGTTCCATTCTATATCTTATATAAATGAGCCATGAGTGTTGGTTTGAATTGCCATGTCTCTGACTAACTTTTTTTTCGGAATGGAATCAGCCAGAAATCGTGCAAACCCCTGAGACTCACTGAGACTGAACAATAATGTGCAGTGATATAATTTTAAGCCGGTTGAATTTGATTTTTGGTGGATGTATTTGATACACGTAATACTCTCGTAATACACAGCAACCAACGGTGTACCGTTTTAGAAAAAAACAAAATCGAACTCGTGCAGGAAAACGAAAAAGTATTGCATTGCAACCTTACATTCACTGACTCTTATATAATTTTTTTCTATACCAAGTGACTAGTATAGATCTCTAGTACTGAGGGAGCAGTGACATTTTAAGTTTTGATCAGGATGTGAATCAATTAAAAAAGAAACCATTAATTTAGATGAAGGGAACGAAGGCAGTTTCAAATTGTCGAAAGAAAAAATAATCTGAGAATAGACTTTTAAAAGTGAGATAAGATGATAGTTTGAAAATTCTTATGTCAAACACACTTAGAGCAGAGATCAAGGATAATTTTATCATTAGAAGCGTTTGCCTTGTCGAGAGCTACGCTGCATGTAACATGCCGGATAGAAAACTTGATGTTTCACTATTTTGGTTCCGTGGCGGACTTAGTTAGAATTTATACATAACAATATTTAAAAGCATAGTACCTACCAAGAACTATCGGTAGTGAGCTAGTGACTAGTTTCTGTTTTTTTAATTGATGATTTCGTGTTCAAACCTGCCTTGGTTCTTTATCACACTTCGGCCAAACAAATAAAAAAAAAATAAATATATATATATATATATATATATATATATATAATTATATATATATATATATAATTATATATATATATATAATTATATATATATATATATATGTGTGTGTGTGTGTGTGTGTGTGTGTTTGTCTGCATGTGTGTATGAGTGTGTAAACATTTGATTGTGAGAGTGTACATGGATATACATGCATATAAAAACAAACACCCTGTGAGCATTTTCTAACAAACCTGTCTCAAAAACTTGTGTTGTGCTATTTAAATAACAAAAAAAAAACGTTTTGTTGCAAGGGATTTGAGCTGGGAATGTCTTATCTCAGTCAAGCTGCAAAGTCAACTATTATTGCAATCATCTCTGGACAGTAATAGTTCACTCAGTGAGGATCGATCTCACTACATTAGCAAAATGTACTACAATCGCTGGTGCCGTATTTATATATACGCAACCATTTCGAAAACTATGATACATGCAATCGTATTGTGGCTCGAAGCATTGTGCAGTTGACCCCAGAAACTGTGCTTTCAGTAGATAAACTTATAAAAGCCCTCGTGAATCTATGAGTGCAAGACTTATCGTTTTCGATTGCGAGGTAAGAAAAGTTCTGAGTGCCGATATCCACTCTTTTCGTTCAAGCATCCGGCTGCTAAAGCCGTTGAGATGCATGGTCGAGCGTAAGAGAACCGGAAGCCAGCACTCTCCATTACATTGTCTAACTAAAAGCCACGAAGTCACTTTCCGGAAGTTGCCCCGCGGCGTCTAACACGTTGCTGGTAATGTTTGTAGGGTGAGGAGGGAAATGATGTCGACGTGTTTAAGAGCTAGCTGAGTTATTACCTACGTCGATATGTACGAGTATATCATTGGCTACATCATATACGAACTCATTCACTCATTTGAGCGCGCACACACACTCATATATATATATATATATATATATATATATATATATATATATATATATGAGAGTTGTTCAGGCGCACACATACTTATAATACGCACGCACATATACACACATGTTCACGTAAAAAGATATATGTAACCGAATCTACTTTACAAAGTAGACGAATGAGAAAGCAAATTTATTCTTGTAATGAATTGTATGAGTAATCCATCGTAATGATCAGCAAAAAACAAGTCAATCCTCTCACATGTGTTTTTATATATTCGGATGCTTGTACACACACACACACACACACACACACACACACACACACACATATATATATATATATATATATATATATATATATATATATATATACATAGAGAGAGAGAGAGATAGATAGATATATATATATATATATATATATATATATATATATACATATATATATATATATATATATATATATGAGTACTGGAAAGGATATCAAGTATATAGTCAACCTAAAGATATGTAATACAACGGAACAGCTGTCTATAAATGACGCAATTATTAATCATTTATATATATGTGTGTGTGTGTGTGCATGTGTGTGCATGTGCATGTGTGTGTGTGTGTGTGCGTGTGTATTTTCAATATGAGCTCACTGGTACTGAAAGATAAAGATATCAAGGTTCGATTCTTGTAGCTGCCCTTTTCTCTAACTGCTCAATCTTTATACGCTTTATTGGCCAAATATACATTATATGAGTGAGAACAGGTCGTCATTTGAAATTTGATTTCATATAATATGACGATATATACCTATATATATATATGTGTGTGTATGTGTGTGTGTGTGTGTGTGTGTGTGTGTGTGTGTGTGTGTGTGCGTTTAAGTATATATGAATGAAAAAATACGTTTGTACTTTTCCTAAACTATTTTGCACCTACGTACGAGTGCGTATGTGAGCGATTTTTATGTCCGTAAAACATATTTTGACTATACTCAACTGCATTCCACCAAGTGACAACATGCATCCGTTTCTCATTTCTGCAGTTCACAAGAGCTTAAACTCAAACACAAGTAAAAATTAGGTGGTGTCTGAAAGCGGGAAACAAGCAGTAATAGTTCAGTATGTATTGGGTTAAATTTGTGGAGAAAGACAGTCAAGATACTTTTGATGATTTCGTGAATTGTGCTCTTCAAGAACCATCAATCAAGACTGTAAACGTTGTTTACTTCAAATTCAAGTCAGAAATATCTCTTATATATATGTGTGTGTGTGTGTGTGTGTTACATGTACAGGTCACATCAATGGAGCTATCAGGTTGAAAACATATACATTTTTTCCCTATAAACTTCTGAAAAAAGGCTTTTTCTCTCAAGACCCCCCTAACAAACAGTTGTTTTATTAGCTGGAGTTTCAATTTTCAATGTTTATTTATTCATCCTTGCATTTGTGTTCTGTAGTGTTCACGTTAGATTTTTGAAAATTTTTCACCCTTTCCAGTGCTCACCATCCCCAAAAAGACGAAAGAAGTAACTATTCCATTGGTCATACTTTTTTTCTATTGATCATTTCCAACAAGACACACTGCTATAATTTGATGGTCACGTGACGCTCCCTATCGAGTGATTAACTTTTTTAATAGTTCTACTGAATCGGGAAAAAGAAAGAATGAGGTGCAGAATCACCGTCGGTGGGAAAGATTCGATAAAATGATCTCAACTTTCAAGAAAATGAAAATCCTATTATTCCCAAAAGAAACGCTATATCTTTTGAAATCAGAAGACGGTAACGAACACAGCACAATACAAGTAATGATACAATGGATTGCTTCAAATATGTTAGTAGCACAGGGAACAGAATCTGCATACCCACTTTGGATAGTTCTCACTTTAACAAATCAGGGTGTATGATTTTGAAATTGACCTTTGTTTTGGGGATGCCGGTGGCGTATTTCGGCCCAAGGCTGAAAACCACCTGGTCACATGATGTGAATATTCTTCTGGGTGTGTTGTGTACTAGGTATTGACGTCTCTTTATATGCCAGTTTTACATAGGGATTTGAGTTTGTTCTATAATCTGGTAACCCGTGTGTTGGGTGATCATATAGTTTGATCCAGTATGGTGTTTTCTGTGCTTGTGCTGGGGTTTTAATAACATACGTTTCTAGCTGTGTTCCTGGCCTTTTCGAAAGCTACTATTTGCTTTAGTCTGAGTTCGTTGGCGGAGGCTGTTGAGTAGTCCTTGAGGTATTTAGGGAATATGTGGATGGATGTCCTCAAAATTCTGTGAGAGCTTTTATTGATAAATTTTCCCTCTATGGATCTAGTGAGGATGTTCCTTCACGATTCATGAGTGAGTGGACCAGAAGCAGCGGTTTTCTACAAGTGCACTCCAAAAGGGTGTTATTCATGTCAACATCGTAATTGGTGTTTGAATGTTCGTCAAAAAGTCAATTGGGAAATGAAGAGAAATGCATCAGAACATGCCGACGTGAAAATAACAATTTTTGAGATGTAACACCTGTTTTTTTCCATTTAATTTCTCTTAACCTTCCAATTGGCATTTTACTAAAATACTGTCAGATTACCTTACATCCACATAGCAAACATATATATATTTATATATACGTTTGTGTATGTGTGTATAGTAAAAGACAAAGAGACTTGAGAAAAAAAAACGATACGGTATACGTTTAACCAATCACTTCGGGTGAATTATTCTAAGTTTTCATCGAGAAAAATCAATTGACTGATATGTGAAAACATATATGTTCAATGATACCCATGGATTTATCACAAGGAGATATCACAGTCTTACGCACACTTCAGTCAAGCTGAATCCTTTTCACACACATGGCCACAGCAATGTTGATTGTCATGCTGTCCTTACTTCAACAATATAGCTTTGACGAAGAGATTCACAGGTAAGAACAGAGACGCTGGAGAGTATTCTCTTTCAGTTACATCTACATACGGCTGTGCATATATATCTGATATACACATGCTGCCGTGGCAGAACATACTAAGAATTGGGCGTAATCTAGCCAAACCTCAGCTGCATTCACCTCATTTGCATATTTTCGACCAATAAATCACGATTGAGAATTACTCCCATAACATGGACCAAATGTAAACATCGATTCTCATAGTGTTCACTATTACGAATTGGCCGTCAAATTTTGGCTGTGCCTATTCCGGTCATCTATTCAATGATAGCCACGCATTTATTTCGGGCCAATTTTTTAGTCTAACGCACACTTCAGCCAAACTGAATCTTATCACGTGAAAGGCCACATCAATGTTTATGTCAGGCTGTCTTTACATCAGCAATATAGCCTTGACGAAGAGATTGGAAAGTAAAAAAGATACGCTGGTGGGTACTCACTCTTTGTTATACCTAAGTATAGCTGTGCATTTGTTATTAGTATACACATACTACCCGGGCAGTTCAAATTATGAATGCCTGCATTTGTTGATTTACTAGGGCCAAATGTGAACAAGAAATGACCGGTGCCATCTCATCTATATGTAACTGATATATCGATAGGTATTATCTAAAGTACGTGATCAAAACCAAACGTGATAAAGGGACGAAAATCAAAAGACCATGATACAGGGAAAGCAAAAAGTGAGACAATGAACAGAAGGTCAAACCGATTGGGAGAAAAGTAGACAAAAATACAATGGCATGTTTATAAAAACAGCAAAAATGGCAAATAAAACGAGAAGGTAAAGAAGTTTAAAGATTAGAATAAATGAAAATAAGGTTTTTCTGCAGTCTACGGCCTTTTCTTCTTTTTTCATTCATCATTCCACACAAGAGGAAAGAAAAATTGAAATTAAAAAAGATAACTTCGATTCTATAACAGGTTCGAAAATGTTGCCTCCTTATTGGATAACAGGTCTGGTTGGACATGCAATAGAAGTTGTACCATGACCAATGTCTTCTATTAACATTTCACGTTGCGGTTATCATTTTAAATGTTGGTAAAAACAGTGTTCAATCAATTAGCTTCTGCCCCCATCTTTCATTGGGCAGTGATCACCAATTAGGTTCAAATTTGAGAAATCAAGAATGAATTTCTGACATAAATTTAGAATGAACATAAATTGCAAATTCAATTCCCTGCCACAAGCTATTTGGTGATCTAAGGAGACGATATATCAAGGAGTAGATATTTCAATTTCTCTCACTATACCCCCACTCGAGCTTCCTGTGCTCGCCATAACTACGTATTTTGCCAAACAGACAGACCAACCTCAAAACCGAGAAAAAACTGTTGATAATTTTGGTGCCTGTTTTCGTTGACGGTATCTAATATTTGAAATAAGAAGAAATAAAGCATGTTATATGGTAGGTTCAGATTTGTTTCCAACAATGTTGAATGACTGTCAAATTGATAACAAAAGGTTTCTGCATCAGTGAAACAGAGTTTTTTCCACCGGAAATAATCATCTGAATTTCACTATTTTTATCATCACTAATTAGACATATGCCCTCAGGCACAAAGGGAAGCACACAGGCTTGAACTCGAATTCCCTACAATACACAAGTAAAAGTGAATCAAATCTATTTTATCTTTTATTCTCAATATGTCTGTATATAAAGAACAAATAACAATGTTGCAGTGAAAAAATGCGGTATACTGAAAATGTAATTTTTGATGAATCAGAAATAAAAAAATAAATAGTTCTGTTTGGTTACATAGTTCAAACTGTCAGGTGGCGACTGTTTAACAGCACGGCAAAATGCTGTGTTGGGGTTGATCAATTAAATCATAGTGAAAAAGTTGATCAATCATTTCTATTTCATATTTCCATTTCGTGTCCGTTTTTTTTTTTTCTTACTGGGTTTACTCCCCCACATGCACTAATCAATTGGCCTTTCGCTGCATCTGTTGTCGTTTCTTTTCGCTAAGTGTCCTGCCCACATCCATTTTTGCTGCTTACTCTCCAGTAAGATACCTGCCAATGTATTCCCCTCTCGGATACAGGTTGATCTTCCCCTTCCCCAGCATTTTCCTTTCCACAATCCTTTGTTGCCATTCAGGGTTCGTGGTTTTACGAGATTCAAAGTTTTGCATGCATATGCCATAACTGGTATTATGCATTGATTGCATACTTTGCATTTTAAATATATTGACCATCTGTTCTTCAGTATGTCTCTTTCCATACCCACTGCTTCCCAACCAATCTTTATGTGCTTTAAACCATGGCTAGGTATGATGGCACTACTACACTTATAAGTAGAAAATATCCTTTGCTATTACAATCCTATTATTTTACTACCTAACATTTATAAACTATTCTCTAAAATACTCAGTAATAGATTCCAAAATCATCTTAGATGACAAACAACAGTACTAAACTGTGAAAGCAGCTACTCGACAATAGACCACCTACACAAATTGAATCAGCAAATTGAAAGAACATCGTGATGCAACGACTTTGTTTGGCTATATAAAGGTTCTCATTCGATGAAACTCTTGACAGTCTTCAACTCAATGCGATGAACAGGGTATAAATGAGAATCAAGTGAAAGTAATTCAGAAAATGTACACAAATGGCACTGCCATGATTAGACTTCAGAAGGACATTATAAAGGAGTAAATAAAAATCAAAAACTGCAGTGAACTACGAAGCATGTTGAGAGATTTAGATATAGAAAGACAAAAACAAGCAAGCATAAATATATGAGAACACACTCACACACATACACACACACACACACATATATATATATATGTATATATATATATACATATATATATATATATATTCATTAATGAAAATATAATGACAATATCAGAGGGCCAAATGAACAAAAGAATACTTCACATTTTTTTAAATAATCAATTTGGGTGGCACATTGAAATAAATATATGAAGATATCAGTTCGGTCAACCATTTTATGGAGTCAATTTTCTCATTTAGTCCGATTGAACATAATCCATACTAATATGATATATATATATATATATATATATATATATATATATATATATATATATATATATATATATATATATATCAAGAATACAATTTAATGTCATGCGATTTGTGATGGGTTTATTTCATAAAGTGCTTCAACATCAGGCATCAGGTAGAGATTAGGAGAAAAAACCCAAACAACAGAAACATATACCTGTTTGTATAGCATATCATTTACTTTATTACATATAAATTTATTGATAGTGATATGATATAGGATTTCCTTTTAGTTACAAGAGCAGATAGATCGATAAATTAAGAAAGATCCTCCATTTCGAGAGGGACTGTAATATTTGTGTATAACTCCTCTTTTGATATTCGCCACATCTCAACAGAAATAGTTCAAGGGTCTGAATGCCAAATACTTTTGCTATCAGCTTGTTGAAAATTCAGATGAGAAAAAAAGGAAAAATATGAGTGTAAATTCCGAACCAGCAAATGGTACGAAGTCAACGCTAGATGGTGTATATGCTCAGTCAGTTACATTTTTTAGACGGAATAACAATTAAATGCTAGTTGCAAAGTAATATCCCTTGCTTATTATAATCCGTCTGTTTTTTTTTTCTCTCTTCTTGTTGGTTTTGTTTTTGTTTTGTTTGCTTTTTTCCAAATGCCTAGTTTCTTTCGAAACAAGGAAATACAGTGAAACATAATGTTTTTGACATTGCAAATTATTTCAAAACTGCTGTTAAACACTAGAAATAATCGTCACATATCATTCTTTTATACGGTATTCCACAATTAGCCCAAACTCAAATTCTCTCTTTAAAGGAAAGACATGTTAGCTTTCCCCTAGCCGGAAAGTGGACATGTTTATTGGTTATCGATTTCAGATACTGCAGTCCAGTTTTAATTTGTAAACGCATAACTTTACCCAACCAATCGGAAATGCTTTTCTTTTCAAAAGAGAAAAAATTAACGAGGGAAAATAACCCAAAACAAATGCTATTAATCATTGGCTCACTGCAAAGCCGGAAATTAGGAACGGTGCGTAGAATACAAATCAAACTTTGAAAAATTCTTGTGGAAACGTGAAAGTAAATCTCTTAAAAGTGGATTCGGTTTGACATTCGTTCTCACACACATTTAAATACACGTTGATGTTGCCCTTCTTTATATATATATATATATATATATATATATATATATATATATATATATATATATATATATATATATACAAGTTTTCATAAATGATTGTAAATAAATGCACATTCACATACATATACTCCATATGTATATATATGTGGATTTTTTTTTAAATTTATCATTATATATTTGTGTTTTCGAGGAACACGATGTTCGGCATCAACAAAAATAGAACTCTATAAATAAAAACACCGAAATATTGGGATATATCCCTGAGACAAATCTGGTCCATACTTCTATCTGTTGGATGAAATGCTCCTATATTTTTTTCCACGGCTTACATTTTAGAAATTTCAATACATATATGCATATTGATTAGCTAAATAATAGGGATTGCTTGCTTGATAAGATTTTAGTGCTCATGTGAGTATAGAACAACCCTTATCTGATCTGACACTGTAAAAGACTTCTAAAGGTTTTATCTAACATTCAGTGCTAGGCTCTCAATAGGGCTCCAATCAGGAGAAATTCGGGGATAGAATACACTTGATATTCGTGTTTTTCAACCTCATCCTGTAAAGCATATGCTGTGTGATAAGGTACATTGATGGGTTGCATTTTGCCATAAGTAATATTCTTAAATTGATGGTAAAAGTCAAAACATCTTCCGAAAGAATGATATGACTCAGTGATACCCAGAATAATTTTGCCCAAACCATCACACTGTCTCTAACTGCTTATTATTTTCACACAGAACACTTTGGTCCTACCGTCTCACTAGGATAAGGACACCCATGTAACAAACTCTCAACTTCAGTCAGGGGAAACATTGGTCAAGGCAACTTTTATTCATCGTCAAAAATGTGTATATTTGATAAACAATATCAGATTGGATCATTGCCTGCAGAGTGAACATTTTTGTATAACCAAGCCAAGGATACTAACAGATAATTAGATGGATGGCAAGTTAGATAAACATACAGGTAGGTCTGATATAGGATATTTCACTTGGCCAATGTCGTTTCGTGGTTTGCGTGATGGGGGTGATCAATGAATGAATCATTTCTCGCTCGTTTTGTCTATGCAGTGACCACTGAATCTCCTGAATTTTCAAAACTGAGGGATCTTTTTGGCATAAACGTACATTGCAGATTGAACCCCATATCAGAAACTTATTATGGGAATGGAGAATAAGAAAATTATTTCCTGGGCATAACAGAGTGTAAATATCGAAAATTACAGCCCTGTAGCACAATTTTAGGCGAACTCGACACGTGATACATGCATAGATACTTACATTTGTACATAGATAACCAGCCAACCAGACAAATTTGAAAACTGAAGAAAACTATTTCAACACCCTTCGTGACAGTTTGGGCTGACGGTTTCTTATACATAATCAAAGATAGGCAATAGATCGATATGAGAGACAGTTGATGGAGAGAGACAAATTGGCTGAAGATGGAAAGGTAAGCAGATCATATGGAAATATATAATCAGTCATAAATCTAAGGGCTGGTCAGATACTCAATGAAAACTGGCAACCACCATTGCCTTTCGACAAAACCTTTGTTGATATGATCGATTGAAAAACTGGGAAAGAGGATGATGAATGTTTACGTTACTTCTGTTTCAATGATCAGGGAGAGTAAAAAAGGTGGACACAAACTAAGGGATCAATTTAACATAGAAACACATTACCGATTGAACTCCCCCAAAAAATCTCAGGTTTGGATTTAGATAGAAACATAATAATAATTCGAAAATACTACTTCTGCTAAGAGGGGAGTGCAGTCTATATACCTTCGTCAGTTAAATAAAGGGTTCGGTTCATTACTTCCCCACACCTACTAGATGATACCTGATGAAGGCTGTAGAGTACAACGGCTGAAACTTTGTATGAAAAACAACCAAGATGAGGATTGTTTGAATAATAATAGAATTCATAAATAATAATAAAAATTCAGAGAAACACTAAATTGAAACAAATTAAAACTTCTGAGTGGACGTTTAAATTTTCAACCCCTTAGCTTCATTGATGCAACCTATACGCGTGAAGAAGAAACATAGCCTTAAAATCTGGAAGAAACTTATGTTGACTTTTTGGTAGATAATTGTGGTTGACGCTTTCTAAAATAAAGCATTTCTTTTAATCATAAATGAACTTATTTGAAGCTTGTGTTAATTGCATTGCTGTGTGGTTGTAGTTCATCCAAATATTCATTGGACTATCTTCTTCAATATCATATCTAATTAATGCAGATGCTACAATGATATATTGATTCTGTCGGATTCCTTACATTTAAGATATTCAGCAAGACCTGACCACTAACTCATGTAAACCTGTGAGAAAGGATACGAAAACAGAAAAAAAATCCGTGAAAAGACTTTGAAATCTGTTTTGGCTGATCCTATATTAATTGGCGGCGAATGGCTGCACAAAATCAAATAAAAATAATTCAAAACGACATTTATAGATGAATGTTACAAAATACAAGGATTGGCAAGAAGCAATGCAGCGGCAACTTTCAAATGCTTTATCAATGCATGTATATAAACTTATTATCAGAAAAAATATCTGAAATTTATCAGGGAATGATATGTATTCCATCTAGAATTACCCAAAGTAGCCGACTATAACCAAAGAAACCTCACAAATCACTACCTTTATTTAAAAATTAGATTCCGTTAAATGTCGAACGTGCAATATAGTCAGACATGACACAAAATTTTGCTTTGTACAGGACCGGCGAGTAGCTATGGTGTAATAAACAGTTTGGTTTAAGTCAAGAAAATGGTATCTGGAAAAAAAGCAGAGAATAAAAAAAGAGTGAGAAAAAAGCTGGTCAACAGTTTGAAGAGGTAAAATAAGGGGTAAACATTCGGATAGAAGAAGAAAAATGTCGATAGGAGGATTTTTACGAATTCAGGGATTAGCATCATGTATTGAAAAGTCTACTGAAGTTCATAGTTAGACGTTCAGTCTTCTATTTCATACGGACACTAACAGGCTAACTATCCCTATTTTTCCACATCCACCAGCCGACTACTGGCAAGTGGAGAATCGCCAGCTGCACTGTCTTTTCGCCAACTACCACAATACAATCTGAGTTCGCAGCTGCTGTTACTGTCATCATAACATCTCTACTTAATGATTCAACCTATAAGGAGAAAGAGAGAGATGTTAAAGCTGTATGTGGATTGGCTAGGCGAGACAAAACTTTTCTGTAAAGGGAACAACGATTGGCCAACCGACCCCGCAACCTATTCCCACTAAAATCAATCGTTTCGTTTGTTTAATGTGTAACATGTTTTTTTCTTCATATTCATGCAGATTTTTAATGTTATAGCCCAAGAAATATAGCAACAAGAGCACAGAGACGCAGATATTAAAAGGCAGAAAAGGCTGCAGCCCACTTGGCTGGTAGGTCAGTCCTGTGCTTTTGCAGTGATTTCATATATGATCTCTATATGATCCAACACAGAAAAATCTTTCACGGAACTACAACTGGTTTCTAATTGTCTCTACTTCCAATTCTTGTGCCTCGTAATTCAAATATACACAACTTCGTCAGAGGAGCAGTAAATATATGTATGTATGTGAATATATATATATATATATATATATGTTTGTGTGTGTGTGTTTATGATTGTGTACGTGAGTGTGTGTGTGACGAAAAAATATACACTTGATCTGCAAACTGAAGAATTTGAGTTGACACGACAAAATTGTTCAGCAGTTTTCGACTAAATTTGCTTAATACAAAGATAATTGCTGGAAAAAAACACTATTTTACACACACACACACACACACACACACACACACACACACACACACACATATATATATATATATATATATAACATTCTCTATCTCATCAGTAGGAATATGATAGTTGAAGATCATCTCATGCAATGAATCCTTGATGATGATCAAAGAAGTATTGGCAAAAAAATTAGAAATATAAAGATGAAGATACTTGTTGGAATGGAATTGACTGATACTAAGCTGCATTTCCCAATAGTGTAATGCAGCGCTCACTTTTTTATTGTATCCTGTTGAAAATGATATGTACTTATCAGGAAGTCAACATGAGATAAGGCAAATAGATCTGTTCGTCAATTTTTTTTTCTCGAGTTATATGCATGATGATTTCCTCCAAGTTATCTTAAAAGTTCATTGTCTTGTAATTAGAATGTAAAAGTAAATTGAGACTAAGACTCAGAATCTTTTGGGAATCATTTAAAACCGTCAATTAAACCTGTATTCAAAGGAATATTTAATTTGACAAACTTTTTCAACTGTTATAAACAGTCATAGCAAAAGGTTCATTTCAAAACAATGTTTAAAACCATTGCACGGAGTGAAGATTTTACAGAATTTGAACTCAAGATTTCTGATTAGTAAGCATAGTTTCTCAATGCTGAGTCCCATTTCGATATTCCTCTTTGATGTTTGCATTTCTCCTATATCCGATCCTAATTCAATCAATTTAGAAGCTGTATGAAAAAATCGAAATAAATTTCTTGAGATGTATCCGACACATTTTGAATCTGCTGTATCTTACCATCCAATGGTTAGTATGCAGCTAGTAATATTTGGGGGAGATATCAGATTAAAGTTTATTGTGACATTTTTATAGCACATTTTAGAAAGTATTTGCCTACTTTTTTTTATTTTAAAGATAACAATCTTTGACTTCGCAGCTTGGAATATTTTTTTCAGTAATCTTCACATCTTTTCGTTCGACATGGTACTTGGTTCTCTTAAGATAATTTTTGTAGTGCTCAATTTCTTTCAGACATGTTTTCTTTTCTTTCATTAATGGCGTGTCTTTATAACTTGTTTGATAAAATTCATTCATTTTCTTTATTCCTACAAAACGTACATGCATACAGTCATTTCGTATTCATTACATACGCTTACATACAAATATACATATCTATGGGTGTATGAGTAGACATCACATATATATATATATATATATATATATATATATATATATATATATATATATATATATATATATATATATGTGAGTATGTGTGTGTGTGTGTGTGTGTGTGCGTGTGTGTGTCTTCTGCTTTATAAGCGACAATTTGGCATCTGAGAAGCTGAACTTCAGCCTTAAGGTGCATCTTTTGGCGGTTGTGAGCATAGGCTATCTGAAATTAACCTCAAAATTCAATCAGGGTCACAGGAGTTCCTATATGAGCAATGAAAGCAATTGTACGCTACGATTCTGCATCTACGAAGCTGACTTTCAGCATAAGGGTACATCTTTTTACAGTGGAGGACATAAGCTATCTCATGTTGATCTTTCAGATTATTCCAGGTCATCACAGGGCTTTCATGGTTACTTGTAGCCAATTGGAGCAGTTGTAGGTTACCATTCGGCATGAGAGAACAATCATCCAGAGTATAGGTTATAGATTATACGCAGATGACCTAAGGGGGCATTTGAAGTTATCAGAGAGGAAATATGTGGCCTATTCTGGCCATTTAAAACTTCTATTAGAGCAAATATTAGACAGGCTTCCTGTTTCCTTTCGAATTTCATCGAAAACCTGTGAAATTCTCTTTTAAATTTTGTTTTAGATATTTGTCTCCTAGCCGATTAATATATTTGGTGCTCAATATTTTCTGGGAAGATCCTTTTTTATATTCAATTTCAAAAAGTATTTCAAAATGTTTTTCTTATTTATTACAGTACTAGCTGGGTTTTATGAGGTTATTTCTCTCTTATTTTTTTTTTCATTTTACTTAATACTTATAGTTATATTCTAAACTTATCTTCGTTCAAAAACAAGATACAAGTATACGAGATAATTGTTCAGAAAATTGTATTGCGTTTATTTTGCAAAATCAGAATTTTGAATCCCGGCTTTTGTATAGCTTAAAACACAAACCATTTGCATTAGTTGAAAATACATAATTATTTCACAATGAGATTGTTTGAATATAGTTACTAATTTTATATATACTAATATATCTGCTCATGAAAAATAAAGGGATTTTATGTGTATGATACCGAAAGATATTTCATGAGGGAATTTATTTTTAATAATCCAAGTATCAAATAACAATGTTTCCCAAGTCTCAACTAAACTGAAGCTGTTTTGAATCGAAAAAAGTCTCGAATATTAAGTATGTTATTAATCAAACATTAAACACACCCATTTTTTTTTCTTTTATTACAATTTCAAACAATCTGCGTTTCTGTGACGTATCACTCGTTATTATGACAATAGACTATAAGATTTTATTTCCACACTCTTATTGTTTATTTTAGCTCTGTCAAGTATGTCAAATGGACCTATCCATCATAACTTCTAGGTTACAACAGGACTATGTCACTGAAGACAAGCAACTTGATAAACAGTAATTTGTACACATGGCTTCCGTATTGATGGATCAGCTTTTTTCCTGACGATGCCAAATGATGAAAAATACAGATTGTTTTGTTCAAATACTTATAAAAGGAATTGTCCATTTTCCTTGCAATTTAGAATCCAATTTTTTTTTCTCTGACCTCAAACACCACCAACTGCCGCCATAACTAGTTCTTACTTACGTACCTTATGAGACCTTTGTCTATTTTCGTTCATCTCCGACAACTGTTCGGTTGTTCACATTTTTTATTTTGTTAAATTTATTCCTGGCTGCATCTCTTTCCTTTTTTTCGCTTCTTCAATGGTTCATTCCTCTTATCCCATGTCTAAAAAGTAGGATTTCTGTTTCTTTTATTAGAAACTGCCAATCAAAACTATCAGCAAACCTATTAACATATATTTCTGTCAGTTGTTAAGCTGGTGTGGTTGACTGGTTAGCAGAGACACCTATTTATATCTTGTGTTTTTCAATTTTTCGATTGTAGAAGTCACTCTCAATTTGAGAATTCTTAATTTTTTTTTCAAAGGATCACTGGCTAACAATGTGTGGGTGCAGTAATCTATTATTAGATAATCTTTTTTTTTTTTTCAATTTTGAATTGATTACCCCCGACACGGCATGCTGTCAAAAGACGTTGGTCACGTGACAGTTTTCTATTGAGTGGCTAACAAAACCTGTTAAGTTTTATTTCTTTTCTTTTATTCCTTCCATTCACTTCTCTTTCGTCTTTTGTTACATTTTTCACCTTTTAATCTCCTCTGTGTTCCGTGGTGATCATTTCCCTTTCACTTTCCCAGCTCGCAGTTATAACAGCTCACAATCCAAGTCCCAGCTCTACGTCATGTCATGACCAGCCGACTCATTTTCAAGGGTGAGTATATTACAAGCTTAATTCTCCAAGAATGAATTAATTCAGCGTTCTTTCACAGTATCTAATAAGGGATACCGAAATTAGCCCCAGGCAAACATCCTCGATAGAGGACCAACACAGTTAGCCGGATCTTTATAAACGTATGGCTTAACGTCGATTTTCTCATACGATACATCAGAAATTGAAAGGTGGAGACAGAGAAAAAACCTCACTCCTTCCTTCTTCCTTCCCTTCCCCTCTTTCATTTTATTTCCTCTTCCAACACAACCGACATCACCAGATGTAGAACTTATTCAATAACACAAGGAATTCGGGAAAACTTTCTTTGGCGAAATCAGACTAAAGAATAAAATTAGTTTCAAAATATAATTAATCAATATCTGAGAGGAAAAAAAGTTTCTTTTTTTTCTCCGCATTTATCGAATGATGGAGAGAGTAGAGATGAGAAAAGCAGATGTTGGTAGCCTGAAGTAATTTTTTGGCAAACTGATTTTGACAGATTAGGAATATCACGTAGCTCTGTTCTAGAGAGAGAAAAGCTTTTAAATATCCTGTACTGTATAAACTGCACACCACTCAATCTGAATGTCATTTTAAAACTGTCCACAATGGAGAATCCGTGGACACACACTCATCGAAATGTATTGTGAACGTAAACCACAAAGCCATTCCAGTTCTCGATATTAGAAACTGTTAACCAGAACTACCACACAAATTGTCAACATAAGTTTCTGCAGTTTTCAATTAAAAGAGATTGGCTGGCTGACTGCTTATGTGTTTTTTAGATCATGACTATAGACCACACCAATAGAGCTAGAGGACTGGAATCTTATACATCGACGATTATAACTTTTTTGTTTGTTCTTTTTTATTTGTTTATTTATCTCCAATTCTCTGAGTGAGGTTTAAGATGGAGGGGGTTCAGTTTTCAATGCAGGTTTATGGTAAATTGATCCTTTAGTGTGTGTCCGGTGGAATTCATGTATTTTTAAAGATGTTCAATTCTTTTAGCGATCATCAATAACCAAAAGCTGAGAAAAGTAACTCATCTGTTGATCACTTTTTTTTTCCAATTTTATCATTGATCATCCCAACATGGCATGCTGCCAAAACACGTTGGCCACATGACAGTATCTACTGGATGATAAATAAGACTTATTTTGTATTCGATCTTCAAAAAATCGGCATTAGATTGAAATATCTATGTTATTGCTATAAAATAATTTGAAGCCTTTTCAGGAAATACCACTTTGGTTGAAGCAGTTTGATTCGAATAGAATACATCCTTTGTCCCTTTTGCGTTCTCTATCTTTAAGACAAAAGGGTTTGCTGCCGTTCATTCTTCAGTCCAAAGACTTAACCACTGTTTTCCTATTAATAGGAACAAAACGATCCTTTCTAAACTGTTTGTGGGAGGAAAACAAACATAATGTTTTATAATCCACAAGAAAATGGAAAAACACAAATGATTATCTCCTTTTTAAATGATTACATTTACACGAAAAACTCGTGAATTAAAAAGTGTTACACAGGATCCGAATTAATAATCTACCGATGAAGAATCTCGAGATGTTGCAATTATCATTCGT
The DNA here is from genome assembly GCA_963457665.1 of Thysanoteuthis rhombus. Classification (NCBI taxonomy): domain Eukaryota; kingdom Metazoa; phylum Mollusca; class Cephalopoda; order Oegopsida; family Thysanoteuthidae; genus Thysanoteuthis; species Thysanoteuthis major. The sequence continues at coordinate 42,270,069 of OY735221.1, forward strand.
ATTTCAGATTTCAACATGAGAGCCATTCGACATTTCTTTCCTTTTAAAGAGTACAAAATATCCCTTCTATTTGAATAGCAATTCATTTTTCTGATGATAGATCATCAATTGTTTATTTTATTTACTTTGTCGAAGCCGAATGATAATTCCAGGAGAACATTTAAAACATGAGATTCAATATGATATAACGCAATTTATAATCATACACTCAGTTCGTAATCCGTTTTATAATAACATAATCGTCGCCTTGAAAGATACACATGTATCCGATACAGACCATGAATGAGCAAAATGGAGATTTTGAGATGAAACTAATATTTTTGTTTTTGCATTATGGGTGGCTGCTAATAGTAATGCTCCGTTGAAGTGGCTACCCTAACAATTGTAGGTTTGATTCCTTCAACAACGCCGTTTCTTTCATTGCTTATTCTATTTACCTTGTGTAGGCCAAATGATACATCCTTTTAAACAGAGTTTCTATATAATATTATGCAAAGTATGATTATGTATTCAGATATAAACATTTTTTCGCTGCTAGAGCTAAATATAAACAGATATAACATAGATTCAGAGATTGAAAATCTAGCCGTTGATTCTTTGAAGAAGGCAGTTGCGCTTGGAATTGCTTCACGAAACATACACACCTGCATGCACGCATACACACATAGATGATGATGATGATGATGATGTAGTAGTAGTAGTAGTAGTAAAAGACTCGCTAAACAAATACGTTTATGTGTCTGTCCTGCCGGGTTTCTCGAGTCAAATGAATCCATTTATTTTAGGTCGTTGACGGGGTATTTTTCTAGTGTGTAGGATCTTCCTCTCAAATACTCATGTTTATTTTTTATTCTTCTTTCTTTTCATTTTTTCAGTCGTTGATCGTTGCTTATTATTCTTTTTCAGTTCAATATAGTGGAGATACTGTGCTTGGTAGTTTTTTTCTTTGTACACATTTCCTTTATCAGTTTGCTGTTAAACCATCAGCCACATGTATTTGAAGCTTTACTCTTACTCGACCTAATGTTTGGAGCTGGATGCATGGAGAACTATACGGAATAATCCCATCACACATTGAACATCGTATTATATTATATTGATTTGTGTAATATATATATATATATATATATATATATATATATATATATATATATATATATATATATATATATGTGTGTATGTATATATATATATATATATATATATATATATATATATATATATCGATAAGGTACCAGGTCAAACGTCGTGTTGCTCTAAATCGTTGAGCTAAACAGCCAAACAGGAAGGCAAGGCTCAAAATAATCGTTTTATACACTCACACAAACATACACAAACACCCATATATATAATTATTTTTAAACATTCATATTTGATTCCAGCAGCAGCCCCATTCTCTATACTGAGAGATTCATTCTCAGTGCAACAACGGGGGTCATTTCAAACAGAGTTTCAAATTATATAACGCTTTATATATATATATATATATATATATATATATATATATATATATATATGTGTGTGTGTGTGTGTGTGTGTGTGTGTGTGTGTGTGTGTGTGTGTGTGTGTGTAACCAATTACTGCGAAAGAACAATGAGATATTTTAATTATCTTCATCGTCCAACATATCTGTTTTATTCCTCAGGGTGAATAAGTTAGAGTTCACACCAACCAAACATTTAAAGGTTTTTCATCAGCCATTCTCGTTACTGAACAACTTAGTAATTGGAAAGAACAATGGCAACAAGATAGAAAGAACGTTAATCTTTTCATAATTAAAATGCCATTAGCGATTTGACAAATGAGAAACTTCAGATCCGTAGCTTCTGAATGGAAAGTAATTTCTTCGCTGACTATTTTGAATCCGTTCAAAAATTGCAAGAATTCGAAATTATTCGAAAACGTTAACGAAAACTGCCAGCATAGTTTGTTTTGTTTTGTTTTGTTTTTTTTTCAGTTTTTAAGCTTGTTTGCTGACTAGTTATGTATGTATCATGTGTCATGCACATGGTTGCAAAAATTGAGCTGAAATTTTCAGCATTTATTCCTAATTATATTGACAAAAAATAGTTCTTTATTTAGTGCAGGTTTTCTATTCGTTTATGACGAATTGTTTACTTCGTTTGAGTCCAGCAGAATTCATGCTTTTTTTCGGAAAATCAGACTTTTTCAGTGAGCTCTATCCAGAGAGAAGTACTTCTCAACATCGATCATAGTCTTTTTATTTATTTTTTATTTATTTTTAAATTTATCACCCCAACGCTTGTATGCTTGAAGACAACATTAATCATGGGACGGTTCCCATCAAGAGATTAACCAGACTTTCATTTAAATTCATTTTTTCTATCTAATTGCTATTTCATGTTTCTACGTAGATTCCTCCTTATTTGTTGGACCCAAATTCATTATTTTCTTTTAAATGTTACATTTTCTTTTTCAATTAATAATTCATTCTATTTTTCTTCCTTTGTTTCTCCCTAATTTCATCTTTCGTACTTTTATTTATTTATTTTTTTTTTTTTGCTTTTTCATTCATTTATTTTTCTTCTTCATTTCATCCGTAAACCATTTGAGCTTCTTATGGTTACATCATTATTTCATTACGTATATCTACCAAGTAACAAGTGCCTCCAAATATTCTTTTACGATGTATTTCCTCGCTCAGTTTTTTGCACGGATAAGAGTAAGTACAAAACGACATTCAAATGTAATATGGACGTTTAAATATTTAAAACTGGATCAATAATAATTGTCCCTTATCAACAGGGGATGGCTGTGAAGATGACAGGAAAAAAACCCAATACCTCCCCCGTTGGTTCTGGCCCGAGGAGTAGACAATATCCAATGATTTTATTGATGGTATTGAATATAAATCATTATTAGAGAGTCGTCGTGTATGCCTATGAACTATTAACAACCACATCAACGATGGATTGATTTTCACATTTTTCAAGAGATAGAGTCTCTCTCAATACATCCATTGAAAATATATTCACATACACAAATATCTATCTATCTATCTATCTATCTATCTATCAATCCATCCACTCATGCATCCATCTATCTATCTATCTATCTATCTATCTATCTATCTATCTATCTATCTAATTATCTATCTATCTATCTATCTATCTATCTCTCTCTCTCTCTCTCTCTATATATATATATATGTATATATATATATATGTGTGTGTGTGTGTGTGTGTGTGTGTGTGTGTGTGTGTTTGAAGAAAACTCTATCTCTTAAGATCTCCCCGCTCAGTTAGGTTTTTGCTGGGGCTTCAATCTGCATTTAATCAAAGTTTATACCAAGTTGATCTTTTGTTTGTGTTTAAAGTTTGTTTCTTTTTCTAATTTAGACTTTTTTTAGGGATCACTATCCAACAAAAGGTAAGATTCGTTGATCAATCTTTTTTTCCAATTCCTCAGCATTGATCACATGATGGTTTTTATTGAATGACTAATCAGACCTGTTTATCATCTATTATCAGGAATGATACAGGTAAAAATGAACTAATCTGATTGGTAGGTTAATGGGTCCTATCGTTTAGTCATAAAAAATCACCCTAGTGCACGAATTTAACGCCGAAGAATGCATAGATGTTCTTCCCACTGTCGGTACGACAGCCCTGAATTGGAGTTGAATAATTAAAGTCAGTGTCATATTTATCATTTAGCAGTACAGCAAGCAGGCTGAACATTTAACAATGCTTGGGCCTTCGTGACGGTACCATCATCATCATCATCATCATCATCAGTCTTTTAACGTCCATCGTTGGGCATAGACCTTCCCGGGATTCGTCACATTTCTCTATCATGGGCGTCACAGGGCTAGTATTTTCTGAATCTGTCTAGTTCATCTCTCCATTTTGTGATCTGTCGGCCTTGGTTTCTTATGTGATCCCTGGGGATCCATGTTGTGAGACGTGATGTCCATCGGTTGTCTTTCATTCTTGCAACATGGCCTACCCATTACCATTTGAGTTTTTGAATAGTTTCGATGATGTCAGAGACACCCGTTTTCTTCCTCATATAGTGTGCTGTCTTGTGATCTCTCCATGTAAGGTTGAGCATGATTTTCTCCTGCACACGTTGCATACTTCTCAGTTCGCAGGTCTGTCTCTGGGTAAGGATCCATGTTTCAGCTCTATAAGTGACTATCGGGAGGATGCATTGGTTGAATACTCTTTAAGGCCACTCTGATCGACTTTGGTACTAGGCATCTGCAAATCAGAGAGTACTTTATTGCGCTAAGAGTGAAGATCCAAGGATACTTTCTAATGCTGAATACTAATTACAAAACTTTTTTTCAGATACTTATTGTTAAATCACAATAAAAAGAAATTACTAGGCATCAATTTTTGCATTAACCGGTGGAGTTACATAGTAGCCGTAACAATTCATCCAAACAAACCCATAAGCAAATGCACACACATATACACACACGCACGCACACACACACACACACACACACACACACATACACATATATATATATATGTATATATATATATATATATATATATATATATATGTGGGTGTGTGTGTATGTATGTATGTATTTGTGTGTGTAAGTGTGTGTGTGTCGATTATTTCCAGATATCAATTACTAAAATTAATGTAAGATTATATGTGCATTTAACCTTACTCTGCCAAGTGTAAATGCCGAAGGAAGATGATCAACTTTTTTAGAAGTGAAAGGGTTTCATTGTGAGAGGATATTACTTTTAACTAAATCTAGCAAAATACCGAATGTTGGAAATAAGTGCAGTAAAACCTAAGCTATAAAGAAGTAATAGGGTGGAAACAGGTTTTCGTTAAAGCTAAAAGTTCATTATACCTGATTACGGTCCATAGTTCGATGAATAAGGAGTAAGTTTGATAGTTTGCTGCATTTACCGAATTTCGTTTGGTTAATTCAATAGCAATTCAGTTGCATCTATACCTATTCTCAACCTAACTCATCCGTGTTCTATGGTCCAGCCTTTTGCCGCATTCAGTTCACAAGTCAACAAAATACTCAAAGAAACATCACATCAACTCCCTGTTTTCAGTTTTAGATTGTATCACAGTTGTACTTAATATGTTTCTTGCATGAATTTTAATTCAGTCTAATTTATTTTCCTTTTCAATTTACAAAAATTGAAAAGTCAAATAGTCATGGAATTTCAGTGGTTCTCTCAAGTACTCAATCTTCTTGGATTTTATAAAACGGTAATTTACGTACAAAAATCAGTTATTCAATTATAAAAATACAAAACAAACAATAATTCATTTAATACAGAATGTAATAATGATTACTGAGTTTCATAAAGAAAATTATGAAAAGTTGTGAAAAGTTGAAATGATTTAGTGAAATCAAATCACCTTATATTTGAACACTGTGAAATTCGAGTGGGTGATCTTGAAAAACTTAAAAACTGAATGCGGTTTCAGTCACGTGGTTTCCGGTGACTATTTTAAACAAGATCCATCGAAAAAAGCTTTCTTCTTGCCATTTGAAAAAATTGCCCAAATTTAATTAAAATTCATGAAAAAATAAGCCATCATCATCTGTTTTTCATTGTCTGTTGTTGGACAGAGACATTCCCCAGGATTTGCCAACCTTCTCTATCGTAGGTGTTGCAAAGCCAATACTTTATGAACTAGTATAGTTCGCCCCTCCGTCTTGTAATTTTTTAGTCCTGGTCACGCATGTGATCTCTTGTTGTGATCTCTTGTTGTGATGAGTCATGATGTCCATTAATTGTCTGCCATTCTTCCATCATGGCCAGCCCATTGCCATTCGAGTTTTGTAATAGATTCAATGTTTTGGATTCAATATATTCCCCATGATTCATCGTGCTGTCATGTGATCTCTCTGTATGAGATTGAGATTCTTTTACATACACGTTGCATGTCTCTCAGTGTGAGGGTCAGTCTCTTGGGTAGATTCCATGTTTCTGCTCCTTAGGTGATAATTGAGACGATGCATTGGTTGCACATTCTTCTTTTTCGGACTGAAGGGATATTCTTGTTGTTAGGGCCTACCCTAAACCCTCTTGGAGGTTGGCATAAATGAATTACGGTGAAGTCTTCTCAATGCTAAAATCAGGCAGGGAAAAAACTATCGGCAATATAGGAAAGAAATCATTCAGTTATTGGAAAAAGACACAAATTGATTAGAACAGCCAATACTTTACAGCAGAACAGAGTAGTTTAATTCTATTAATGTTCAGAAAAATTCCCTTTGACCAAAAAGATTCCACTTCCGTACAGGTAAGTGTTGCTTCTTACTTCAACTTTTCATTGTATTTTTAATTCTACTGTGAGAAGTGAAGTCTTTCTCATCCCCTCGCCTCTCTCTTTTAAAAATACACTCACGAAAGCAAAAAGGACACAGAAACGTTCAAATTGCCAGCGAAAAGTTAATGCTATCTTTTATCAACAAGAGAGGAACTGATACTACACTTTGATGTAGTTCTAATCATCACGAAATGCTGAATCATAAAACTGACATAATGCCAATTCCATTATTATCCCCGTGTTTTTCACATCCATCAAAATTTGTTCAGTAAATAAGGAGAATTAGATCAATTAAACCCAAAAAAGAATTAAACACAAAAATAGTTATATCGAGGTTCATTACAACGAATGTTTACTGTATTAGTAGACTTTGTAGCTTGACATTCCGAAGTGAGGGGAAAATACTTCAATTGGAATTATAACGCAGAACATATGCTTTTACTTGGGTTTGAACCCTAAATAATGTTATCGTTGGAAAAAATATATCAGCCACCTCAGCCGATAAATATGAATTAATAGATAGATATAAACATTCTGTGGTAGATATACAGATATAAATGTACTATGATTGATAGATAGATACGTGAATAGATTATAATACAATAAATCCAAACTAAGATATGAATGTATTCTCATTTTGCAAATGAACGTAGTATAAGCCATATCGAATCTAATGAGATTTTTTCTCAAATTACAGTATCAAGGAAATAACTTCGGATTTAATATTGAATATTTAATATTGGCTCGAGAAATACGCATCTGATATTAAAAATTGCTCATTATTCAAGAAGAGAATGATTACTCATCTTTGTTAGTGAAAGTCCACCGAGAATATTGCATATGAATCCAAATAACTTCATACTCTTCGATCATTTAACTATATTTATGTGGGTTTGAAAATAATGCACACATACTTCGTCATATATATATATATATATATATATATATATATATGTAATGTGTATGTGGGTACAATATGAATATTATTACGTGTATACATATATATATATACATATATATATATATATATATATATATATATATATAATTATTATTATTATGTACATGAATATATGTATTTGTATATATATATATATATACAGGTATATGAATAATACGTATGTGGTTAATTTATATATATATATATATATATATATATATATATATATATATATATATGTGTGTGTGTGTGTGTGTGTGTGTGTGTGTGTGTGTGTTGCAATAATCCGTGCAATGTCTCACCAGCAAACTTCTCTATATCCTCTCGCCAACTTGAGTCTGATGTTTTCCGACAGCATTTCAGCATTTACTATCCCATGGGCACCAATCACGTTTTGTTGTCCCTTCTCCTTGCTGTACGTCCTGTTCATATCAATTCTCATTGTACATTTATTTGTATTTCGTTTTTCACCCTGGTCCTCTCCTAGAATCAATGTTAACTTTTTCATCTCTAAACTGATATACAGCTCTCCATTGCCATCCGTGGTTTCTTGATTTGTTTTAGATTGGTCTTGCACGTAGATCGTATTCTATATTGAATGGATGCTTTAGATTTTCCAGTACAGTATTTCTCTATTCATACCGAATGCTCTCCAACCAATTATCAAGCGCCGCCTCATTTCATTTCCCAGGTCTTCCTCGAATTTTATCCCTTGGCTTGAATAAACACATTAATCTAACCTCAAGAATTTCACAGTGTAGTCATCTGTTCCTGCCGGGATTTTATCATTTCAATATTGATTTTGTCTTTGTTCTATCCATCCCTGAACCTCTTTTTTGGCTTTATCTATTTTGATCACTTTGCTGAGTACAGAGCCATGGCCTGAACTATGCTAGGGAAAACTGTCAGTTAGAAAATAAGATCAACTTGGATTAGAGAGAGAACTATAATGGAGGATATTACGAAAATAATTAGGTAAGAAAGATCTAGTTTGGCCAGGCACTTAGCAAGAACAGATGACCACAGATAGAGAAAAATAGATTCTGATCGGTGCCAATTGGACAACAGATGCAGTAGGGAAAAGTCCAAGCACAAATGGAGTGGTGGGATAGAAAAGTTTGTCAGTAAGAGTTAGCACATGTCAGTGCAGTCGCAGTCGTCATGGTGAGGCACAAGTCAACCAGTTGATATATATATAGTAATCGATTCTCTTTTCAAAGGAGTTTGAATGCCGAGTGAAAGTTAATGTAAACCTGAATTCCTTGTAGTTATGCAAGGTAACAACGCCTCTCATTGGAAAATCGATATATTTTCTGATCACACTTAGAGCTGTGTGATTAGAGCGGAGGTGCCCTCCAAACGACTTGGATCCTGCCAAGGGGCAAGATAACACTTTATAAATATATAATCCTGGTCTCGAACAGACTTGAGATTGACAGGGATCACTAATCTGACGCATGGAACGGAAACAGGGACCTCGCCAAAGGCAGTAATTAGGAGTGTCACTTGAAAGACTGCTACTTTTTCTTATATATATATGTATGTATATATATATATATATATATATATATATATATATATATATATATATATATATATATATATATATATAGATATAGATATAGATATAGATATATATATTCTTACATAAATGAATATATGTTTACACATACATAAATGGCTGTGTGTGCGTGTGCAGTTGTGTGTGTATCCATCTGCCTGTCTATGGTGTATACATACGGACATTCTATGTATGCTATCAATCACTTTCATCACTTGTGTCCACTTGTAGTGATTAATATTGTTTGACTTTCGAATACTTATAAAAGTTGAGAAAAATCAATAATCAGGTATAAATATCCAAAATTGCCGAATTCTAAATAATATTATACGGATCCAGATGCATTGTGCTGGAATAGTATCGAATCAACATTTTGTTCCGATCAAAAAAGAGGGAAAAAAACAGAACTAAAGGTTGAAGATTCAGAAATATAACAGATGAACTCCTTCATTAGAAATTCTCGACCATAACTCTCAACAGAACCGTCGACATATGCTCCATCAATTTGAATTTGGTCTTGGTGGCTATTTATGTGTCATGCGTCTGGGACCTACCGAGAGATCAATAGGGCTGGCACTCTCCACATTTACTCATAATTGTCTATAAAAGTCATTTTGTTTGTTTTGACCCCCTCCTTGTAAATAGCATTTTAGCAAGGACTTGATTTGCAGTATAAATTTATGCAGAGCTGATCACTTGTTATGAGCCAGCATCCACGCCTGTTCTTAGAAAGTTCAGACTTTTTTTCACTGATCACTGCTCAAAAAAAGCAAGAGAAGTAACTTACTTATTGATCGTCCCTTTTTTTTTATATTTCTTCTCAATCAGATCACCCCCAACACGGTACGATACCAAAAGACATTGGTCACCAGACAGTAACTATTGAGTGACAAAGCAGAGTAGGTTTAAATTCCTGTCATTGAATTCCGGTGATATGAAAAGCGTCACCAAATGGATTGGCATTCCCAGTTTGGTTGGATATGATAACTTCAATTTATACGTTGTTCGGTTCCATAATTAAAGATATTCGAACATCAGATCTGGTTGACTGGCAGTTACCGTTGATTCAACATTTCATTGTCCCAAGTAGTCAAATCTGATTTCCCTTCAAATCTGAAAATGAATATTATGGAATGCTCGATGTGAGAAATCTCATGCTTTTCGTTCACAAAGAGTAAACTTTTTTGGTTTCCGGCTATACTAGAACATGTATTCTTCGAGAGAAACTCTTTACATTGGGTAATAAACAAGCAAGTTGACTGAGAGCATAATCAAATGAAACAAGGCGCATAACATTAACGCTGCTTCAGAATTGATTCAATACCTATGCGTAGTTATTGCAGTTCCTCATTTCTAAATTCAACATGGATTTTTTAAAAAGAGCGTTATTATTCACATATTGATTGTCTATGTTAACATAAATAAAACTTATACTATTAAATATCAAGAGAAGAGTGATTCCATTTATTGACTTCAACAAGTTTTTATCTCTCTCCCATGGACACAAGATTGTTGTCTACACTTCAGAGACACACATTCATCTGCTTTTTCCCACCAGACTGAAAATCAAATTTTCGTTGGAAAACCAGTAGTCATCGACTCGACACTAGATAACCCCATCAATCATACCGACTCGGCAACCACGGTAAGATCGATAATGATATCAAGGATCTGGTTTGGTCGTTACTGTCGTTCATATCAAGAAAATCGTTTTTGTTTTTTTCGAAATGATATTTTCAATGATCATTATGTGGTTGATATACAGTACCATCAGTTATGTTATGAGATTACCCTCACTGTATGTCATAAATTCGTAACCAGGTTCCAGGAAAAACTAAACCGCATAAGTAACATTGTCAATCTGCGTATCATTAAGCAATATTTCACAATATCCTATAAAGCATTGCTGAGCTAATTTTACTATATATCTATATGCATATATCTTGAACAATGGTTTCCAACATTTCAAAGCAGAATAACCATTTATGTGCTAACAACTAATAATTTGTATCCAGTCAGTCACTTAGCGGCCATTTCAGTATCAGCTCATTGAGCACTTTTTTATTTACCAAAGAGAATTAAATCTAAAATTGAAATGGACTCCTTTTTTCTGGGGGGGGGGATCAATTTAAGGGAACATCATTGATACTCTATCTATGCCTCTCTCTTTCTCTCTCTCACTTTCCCCGTCCCTCTCTCTCTCTTTATATATATATATATATATATATATTTATATATATATATATATATATATATATATATAGAGAGAGAGAGAGAGAGAGAGAGAGAGAGAGAGAAAGAGAAAGAGAAAGAGAAAGAGATAGATAGATAGATAGATAGATAGATAGATAGTTGAACTTTAAAGCTTTAAACATCAAAAATCAAACAACTTTTTCAAAAGATTTGTTTGCGTCACTTCAGTCATCTGTTTCCAAATATCTGTCAATGGAATATATGTGATTTTCGTCAGTTTTTTTGTTGTTTTTTTTCTTGTAAATTGTCCCTTAGTCGAACCATTAGTTTTTTTTACCATGAAACCGCTTCAGGGATTTAAGGAAAAAAAGTTACATCAACATGTTATCCCAGCAGTATTGATAAAAGACAACCTCCCTACGTAGAAACAGAGAGTGGGAGAGAGGGAAGGATAGAGAGGGAGAGAGAGACAGACAGAAATACAGACAGACACTGACAGACATACGGACATTTAAAAAATATTATGATCCGTCTCAGGGGTTCTTTGAGCGAAAAAAATTGAGAAAATCCTTATTTGAGGCATTTTTTGTGAAGAAGTATTTTTTCACGATGTTTTTTTTCTAAGCATTGTATTCAAGCTCTAGAGCTTGATATCGGAAAATTCATTTGGTTTCGAAACGCAGCCTAGTGTCTCCACCTAAAACAAACTAGATAACTCCACGATTTTTGTTTTTTATCTTTTCCTTTCTAACGTTAAAAAAAAAAACATTATATCGATTCACTGCTGGTTTGCATCAAGTTTGAACTCGGTGTAAATATGCCTCCTTGTATACGTTCTCTCTCTCCCCCGGGGAGTACACCGGTTTTATTGTTCTTTTGAATAATTGTTTTCGTTGCTTATGATTTTACAGCATTCCCTTATTTGATTATTTGTTGCTTTTTGTCGAAGATGAATGCATGTTTCTCTTTTGAAATTTCCCATGCTCCCCCATTTTTGTTGGAAAACCAAAGACGTCTACGAGTTTGTCTGTTTATTTATGTGTTTCAGCACTTTTAGCCACACTGTTTTACAAACTGGTGCCAATTTTTAAGTCTACTGGCATCAGTACTCCACTGGGACCCTTCTAAAAATATCTTTTTCGTTGTTTGGGGGAGAAATGACCCTTTTTAACCTTATTCTGATGGGTTTATCAGTAATATCTACATTCTACAAAGTTTATATGAGTCTAAATGTTTTTACTCTATTTTAGATATTTTCCAGTGGGAAAGGTCAGTGATACCACGAATATAATTTATTCTGGCCATATCTATTATCAGATGGATTTTTTCCTACATGACCTCAAGTTTGACGCTACAGTTGTTCAAGAGTTGAGAGGTTAGGAGTTTTATTTATTTCATTGCTCCAAAGAATATTATTTTCTTATTTCTACTTCATTTGCAATATTTCATTCTCTTATTTCTACTTCTTCAAAGCCATTTCATTGCGTTGGTTTGCTGATATATCAATGTCGTTCTCCCTCTTTCCTCTGTTGTTTCTGTCAAATTTATGCCATTTCGTATCAGATATAAACCGTCCATCTATCTTTTGAGTTTAAGCAACAAGTAATAAATTCAACTTTCAGAAACCGACAACTAAATGGCAATTTACGTTTCTTCAGTTTTCAAGTTCATGCAGCTTATTGGCCTGCTGGCTATATATATATATATATATATATATATATATATATATATATATATATATATATATATATATATATATATATATATATATATATATATTTAGGTTTCTACTGGGGGTTCAATTTGCAGTGTATTCAAGTTTATGCTAAATTGACCTTTTTAATTTGTGGATAAAATCATTAAAGCTACTTTTTTGAAAATTTAGACCATTTTCGTTAACATATCTATCAAAGGCAACCCTGTCATATGTATATATATGTATGTAATACGCACGAAGGCAGCAGTAATGGTTTTAAAGTCATTCCAAAGATTCCAACATCTACTTCTTATCGTGTCTATAAAAGAAAAATTCCTTTTTTTTCCCCAATACTCCCTTTAATAAGATCTATTATTTCTTTTCTCTTTTGCTGGTCTTCTTTTTTCTGTCCCTTACAATTATTCGTTAATAAACTTGTCGATTTCGTCATCCACCTCTTTCAATCGACCCTTTCACTGTCCATTTATCCTCTCAGGTACTCTCTATTCACTCGTTTCTAATTTCCTTTCAGCATTCATTTTCCATATCATCTTCTTTTTAGCTGTCAGCTTCACATCCTATGTTTGCAGGAAAAGACCTAAAACCTCTACTTCTATATCTTAACCGAGAATGGAAGACTGCAAACATGCAGTGAATGTTCAATGAAAAACGCTCGAAGCATCGTGGCCAACAATAAAAAGGTAGCAAATGAGGTTATAATGAAAACAAGGAAAACTAAAAGAGGGACGCCATGGAGAATTCAAAAGATATAGAATATATCGCTTACGAGGGATACATGAACCTGGTTACACATGAGGACACCTGGAGAGAGAAATATAATTCTTTATCAAGGCAGCCTGGAGCAAATGCATCAGGACATACTATTTGAAATAGATCGACAGGATCCAGAGAAAAAACACAGCGTGTTTATAGAAAGGGACTAGACAATAAATTGCATAACCAGCAAATGTAGCTAACTAGACAAGAAGAATTTTTTAAAAAAACAGATACAATAGCATAGTGATGGCCATAAAGAGAGAACTATGAAAACAACCAATATTGGACCATATAAGCAAATGGTACCAACAAAAATCAGAAATTTGTAAATTAACTTTGAACTTCAAAGTCCAAACCGTCCAACGCATCTAAAAAATAGGTTAGATTTGATAATTGTGCTCAAGGAAGATAACCTGGCGATATTATATACGTGGCTGTACCGCAAAACACAGATAAGACAAAAGGGACTGGAAAACGGGAAAAGTAACAGGATTTTAGAAAGGTTGAAATATTGAGATCAGAATAGTTCTACTTATAGTTACCGAGCTCAGGAATGTGTCAAAGACAATGTGGTCACTTTTGGAGAAGCTGGAGATAAGACTGATCGGGTGGAAAAGAGAGGGAAAATTGGGACAGCAGAAACCACGGAACTGCATTGATATATGAGGTCTCTGAGAAGAAGTGTCGAGACATGAGGAGACATACCGTCACTCAGCCTTCGACGATGAACACCAGACTTCGAATGAGAAACTGCAAACCACAGCCCGGTTATGGAATGCAAGACAGCTGGTAAATTGAGGAGACTTAATGTTGCTCAGTCTTCAGCAGGTGAGAGTATGAAAACGCATTGATGATAATAGCATCCACGAATATCACCTTCACCCTTTTGTATCGATTTGTGTATTAACCAAATCTGTTCATATTTTCATTTCACATTTGTTGACTCTCTGTGAAGCGCAGATATTTTGTCGAATCCTACACCGAAACAGTTGTCCAGTGACTTATTCAAACACCAAACACATTGTCTCTTACTTTTCTGACGAAAAAACCTTCTTTATAATTTCATTTTACATTGGTCTTGTAAATACAGAGAAATGGGAGAAAAAGAGCAGAGTACACGTCTAGTTAGTCACTAAATAGAAACTGTCTTTTGGGAGCATGCTGTGTTGGGGTAATGAGTTAGTGATTTGGTGAAAAAAAAGTTATCAATGGAGAAGTTACTTATCTTGCCTTTTGTTGAGCAGTGATCTCTAAAAAATCTGAATTAAAACAGAAAAAAAAAGCGTGAATTCATTCGGTCACAAACTAGGGAATCATAAACTCATACTGCAAATTGAGCGTCTCTTTAAAATCTGTTTTGGGGGAATTAAAAAAAAAAGAATAAAAGAGTGAATTTTGATAATTCCAAACCTCTGCCTGTATAGATGCAGCCTGGGCACGTGATACATGAAAAGATACATAGTCAGCCCGACAGCAGGAACAACTTAAAAACAGAAGAAAACTACATTGACGTTTTGGTGTGAGTTTTTCTAGTCGGTGGTTACCGGTTTACAAAGAAAAACAAGCGAAAGGGGCATAAACAAAAAAAAATCCAACCTTATAAAATAAAGGGACAATTACAACAAAACAGCAAGAAAAATGATCTCATATAAACGGGAACGGATCTCGCCAAATTATTTTAAAGTGTTCCTTCATAAAGACTCATTGAACTTAGATTGAAAGTAGTTGAAACTGAATACATGGGTTTTCCCAATTTGGACACACTGGCACGACGTAGGACCCCTTTCTACTGTTAGAAATAGTCCATCAATACAGTAAAAATAAGTTCCTGTAATTATTCAAATTGGTCCCGCTTGCTGACTGGCAGGCTATATAAGTATTATGTATAGAGACAAAACCCAAGGAATTTATAGGACTGAAAAGTCTAATATTCATCCCTTCATAAACAAATTCAGAGAGTACTGGCTCTTCGACTCCCACGATAAAGAAGTGTGGCGTAACCTGGGGAAGGTCTATGCCTTATGACAGACACTGAAAGACTGATGGTGATGATGATGATGATGATGTTGATGATGATGATGGTGACGAACAAAAACTATTTTTTTGTGTTTTTTGAAGCCTCATGCCTTTGATAGATTCCTAGACGGGGATTCAAATCGCAGTGTTTATATAAAATTGATTATTTAGTCTGTGTCCACTGTATGTATGAAAAAATCAGAATTTTAGTGATCACTACGTGATGGAATGTGCGAAAAGCAACTCATCACCCCCTTTTTCAATTTTTTAATTGATCATTCCAACATGGCATGCAATCGAATGACGTTAGTTATGTGATGGTTCCTATTCAGTGACCAACCAGCTTTATACATAAAAGTTTGTTTGGAGCTCTTCCAATTGCCAAAACCTTTTAAGATATTTCATTGCATCTTTTTTTTTTAAAGATCGCCTGTCGATGAGATCCATGTTGTAACTTTGAGGACATTACATTGCTGTGGTCCCTTTTTCTTGCAGTTGTTCAATTTCAACTTTTATTTCAATTCTTTAGAGTTTTCATTTCTATTCTGTTAACAGCTAGTGATAGCGTTCACATGCATCTCAGTGCAAAGCTGAGATGGAGATCTAAACATATTTTATGGCTGTCAAAATCTATTCTGAAATCTAATTTGTGATTCTTTCAGTGATCGGTGGCTCAGTGCAGCAGAGAGATCAAAAACGACATTTGAAATAGTATGAATTCTTAATGTTGTTTCATTTTACCCAAGTTGGAATAAACTGATCCACAAAAGTTTAAGGAAAACAGGGATAAGAACAGAGGGGAATTTATAACTTATTTGAAGTTGAAGACATACCTTATGAAGTTAAGTTCATAACAGGAAAGTTTCCAAGTGCTTTGGAATGGCCAAATAGTTAATTTTGGATAATTTAGTTGAGCAGTTATTAGTATATTCTTTGTATCGCAAACAACTTAACTAGGGCCGTGGTCTAGATTCAAGTAGAATCTGAAATAGTTGTGAAATTGTCAAGTTTGATTTTTTGTGCTTCGAATATGTTTCAATTAACCTTCAATTGATCATAAATCATGCATTAAGGAAGTGGTGAAAAAAAGAGAAAACATCATTCAAGGTATTGCATTCGAAATACAACCTGCAAGGCTTTCAAGAAGTTCCGATTTGGACAAAACTTTTTGTTAGAATATCAATATATTTAAACATCAAAGCAATATTCTCTTTCTCACACACACATATATATATATATATATATATATATATATATATATATATATATATAAATATATGTATTTGTATCATGAATTAAATCCGACAAAACAATTATAAATAGCGTTAAATGGGATATAAATTTATTCAAAATGGTCTTTCGACATTGCACAGTTACCCTCACCCTCGACAACGTAAATATATTGAACATTGAGAGAAAATGGGGAGCAACTTCAAACCAATAGGGGAGCCACCTCCATATACCGATGCTATTTTTGTTTTCTGCAGCGACCCCATTGTCTTAAGTTGTTTATTCCATTTACATTGTCCATGGTGAGTTATATATCCATCGTGTCAGGATTCTAGATGATTTCAAATAAGTATGACATGACTCAATTTATAATCACATACATACACTCACACATTCACACACACATATATATATGTATATATGTATATATATATATATATATATATATATATATACATATATATATATATATATATATATATATATATATATATATATATATATATATATATACACACACACACTGACATATCTCTGTGTGTGTGTGTGGTATAGTCAAATGATAATGCCCTGGGTCAAAAAACAAGCTACATATATTGTCATACTGCTTTGAAACAAAATAACAAATTATAGTTGAAAATCGTTATTGGGGGCAGGCAAAAATATCTATTTTGTTTTAAAATCCCCTAAACAGTTCCAAAGTAAGTGACGGATGATCCAAACATTAACATTTCACTTATACTTCTACAAAATCTAATTCTGAGTAAAATTGAGTTCCTTTTGAACATCTCTCATTGACAGTTGATAGTGAATATTTGATTTACATTACGTACTCCATGAGACCCACCAAAGTGGAGGAAATCAAGCGAAGATTCACACTGCAATAGCAACCTTCGACAGAGCAAGCTCAACTTTCAAAAACGATACGATCTTAATGATCCTGAAAAGAAGACTATACAACCAATGCATTCTTCCAATAGTCACTTATGGAACTGAAACGTGGAACCTAACCAAGAGACAGGCCTACAGAGTGAGAAGCATGCAACACAAGCATGAGAAAATCATGCTCAACCTCAGATGGAAAGATCACAAGACAGCAGAGTACATATGAAAGAAAGAGAGTCAAAGACATCATAGAAACCCTTAAAAAATAAACATGACGACTCACAACATGAATCCCCAGAGAACACATGAGAAAACGAGGCCGCCAAAACACAAGACGGAGAGATGGATGAGATAAATTCAGGAAATATTGGCTCCATGACGCCCATGTGAGAGAATTGTGGTGAATCCTGAGGAAGTTCTATGTTCAACGTCGGACGTTAGAAGACTGACGATAATTATGATGTAAAAAGGATGAAAGCATAAACAGGAATAAATAATACATTATTGTGAAAAAGTTGATAATTCTGTATTAATATCTGAAAGACTGAGACACTTCCTATTTTGATGGATGATAGAGATATTAAGCAAACATATTTAGTGCTTAAACTGCAAAGCATTCCAGACTATAATTTTGTTTACTTCATACATACATATATATATATATATATATATATATATATATATATATATATATATTAATGCTCCTCTAATCAGGGTTGAGCACCATTTAAGTAAGGTAACCCATCCATTATAAGCTTATGCAATGCTCTTGCATAGGAAGAGAGCACTCTGGTGGATGGGGGATTTATGTGTAAATGAATATATCACTTAAATTCAGCCTTACTGACTATCCATTTTCATAGCTCGGAGGTAAAATATCGGTCTCCGGATCTGAAGTGAAGGATTCAACACTGCCTCGCAGTACTGGATGGATTCATGGAAAGTCTGTAGCCACACTAAAAAGATGTAATACATAGAAACAGCTGTCTGTGGATGGCACAATAATGTGGATATATATATATATATATATAAACTAAAATTGTTTTATTTTAAAAGTATCTATGTACATTAAAACCAGAAATCCGTTCTGTTTTACGAAAACCAGACAAGATACGGATGGCTATTTGTCCACCATCTTTGATGAAAGATTTATCGAAGACAATGTTATAGTTTTACACACACACACATATATATATATATATATATATATATATATATATATATATATATATATATAGAGAGAGAGAGAGAGAGAGAGAGAGAGAGAGAGAGAGAGAGAGATAAACAGACTGACGGACGGACAGAAATAGAGAGAGAGAATGAGAATATATATATACATTTATATAGTCATGGTTTCTGAAACGGAACATGATGGCTGTTCAACACTGAAAGAAACGATTTTTCAAATAAGTTTCAAAGATTTCATATTGATTTTCAAACAGACTTTGCAAGTAACAGGAAGCTGAAAAACATAATTAAGTCTTCAAAAAACTTTTCAGAATTTCAAGAAATCATGTTTAGAAGAAGTCGATCCTATTAAAATTGCTGTTCGATACTACAGTAAGTGAATAGCAGAATGCATTCATGAAGAGATTTAGATGTCTATGCATGATAAGGAATGAAAAGAAGAGAAAAGCATTAAAAAAAAGAGTTTATGAAGAGGTTTTGGATGAATGGCTCTCGATATTTTGCGAACCAGGTCTGGTTAGTCATTTGATGGAAACTGTTACAAAGCATTTTCTGGTGGTCTGCCGTGTTGGGGGTAACCATCTAGAAAAACTGTAAAAGAATGGATCGATTAATCAGTTGCTTTTCTCGCCTTTTCTTGGATAAAGATCGCTTAAAAACACTGAATTTTCAGGGAATAACACGTAATAAATCAAAAGATCAATTTAGTCTAGACTTTCATATAAAAGTAAGTCTTTCGTTAAGAAGTAATTAGGAGGAACATTTATGATAGAAGAAATTAATAATCAAGAGTAAATTTTTAAATGTTCTGCCCTCCAGCCCAATTGATTTGACCTGTACGCATGATACTTGCATATCCAGTCAGCTAGACCAACTTAAAAACTGGAGACAGTTATGGTTGTCAGTTAAGAATACTTTGTTCTATCCCCATTTTTGTTTTGTGTATTGGTTATCGTCAACAAAAATTTTGACAAAAAATGTCAACTCAGGTTTCTCCAGATTTTGAATTAATCTAGCTGTTTATGTATGATTTTTTTTTAATACATGCATGCGTAAAGGCTTCACTAATAGAGTTTGCATTTTATAAATTCCCTCTCCAGGTCTTTATTTGAGGGGCAGGGAAAATTTGCAATGTAAGAGTAAATTGATACTTTGATTGGTACCCAGTTGAATTCAAGCTTTTTCTTAGGATATTTGGGCTTTTTTTAGTGATAATTGCCCAATGAAAGGCAAGGGAAGTAATTTAGTCATTGTTCAGCCTGTTCTCGTTTCAATCCTTTTTCAAACATGGCATGCTGCAAAAAGATGCAGGTCACATGGTTGTTTTCTACTAAGGGAGCCTACTTTTTTATAACATCTGAGTATGAGTTTCTGAGAGGAAAGAAAACGTTTAAAAAGTTAATCTTTCAATAATAAATTGGTTACTGACTGATCAGGAGAAAAATATTATCTCGGGATAAGAATTCATTCTACTTTAATGTTATAGCAAAACCTGAATATTTTAATATCCCCCCCCTTCAGTTTTATTTTAGTGAAAAAACTATCCGAAACTCAAGAGAAAAGTATTCAACTGTAGATGAAAGGCAACCAAAAGTTCTAGAAATTTTAACACTGCAGGAAAAGTTCCTAATGTTGTCTTCAAAGCAGCTCCCTTTGAGCATGTATACAGTGGTCCTATTGATTTTGCAACTATTCCATGCATTCCTTGAAGGCTCCAAGGCATTTTTCATGATTCCTTTTGGATCTTCTCAAATGAGACTAAACGATGTGCTTTCAGCTGGAAGTTCAACTTGAGAAAAAAATGCTTGGGGCGAGGTATGGAGAATAAGTTGATTCATGAATGACCATCGAGTTATTGCTCGCTTCGAACAGCCGGACAACGTGATAGGTCTTGGTGGAATTTCGCAGCAATGCGCTTCGTGTCCATCACGTCCAACAAACAGTTTTACGATATCAAAAATATCATTGGTAGATCATCTCCGACCTTCAACGATAGCCTTGCTCATTTTTTTAATGTTTTCCTGTGAAGTGTTTTTCAATGATCGTTCAGAACAATCCTTTCTTGAAACGTCTCCCCCCCCCCACAAAATAAACGTTCTGCTCTGTGACATTGCATTGTAATCAACGGCCTCCCTAAGCAACTGCTTGGTTTTGTTTTATAGGAAGTTGGTTCCTAGAAGAAAAGAGTTTCGATTATCAAGCAATCTCAGCGGACAATAGTTATTTAGAGTTCGAGAGGCAAGCAACGAGGATAGTTTGAGGAAAAAAAAAATTTTATCAAGAGCACTCTGTCGCATTTGTCTTGCACTGACTTGCAATGCAAGCAAAGTGATATCAGACCCGTTCGCATTCTACTCAGTAAAAATTCAAGTGTCTAATAAATCGGCAACAGATGATAACTTAATTAACTAAGTGCAAGTTTAGTTCGTACGAAATGTCAGCGGTCTGAGACAAGAAGATGAAAACGGAACTCGGACGAGGCTGCGAGAAAAAAGAAGACCGAAACTAAAAAGAAAGGGGAAGCGGGGGAAAATGATAATCTTGTGAGAGAATGATTGGGAGATGGTAAAGAGAAAGAGTCGAGCGAATCTAGAAGAAAGGAGTAAGGATTAAGATATGACGAAATAGCGGAGAGCAGCGAGTTGAAGATGTTCAGATTTTTGGGAAAAGAAAGGGGGAAGAAAAGAAAGAAAGAAGCAGTGTAGAGAGAGTGGAATAAGAGGGAAGTACAGTTGTATACTTGAGATGAGAACTCAAAGAAAGAATTAAAGGAAACTCAAGAATGGTGCTACGAACGAGTGAGAGAGAGAGGTGGGAGGAATGAGGAGAGTAGTGTGAGAAGAGATGTATGAGGGAAAAATGAATGGGAGGGAAAAAGGAGGAAGTTTTAGGAAGAATGGGGTGATGAAGGGGGGAGAGAAGGGAGGAGTATACGACATTGAGGAGTGAGTGAGGAAGAAAGTAAAACAATAACAGCGAGAAGAAGAAGAAAAAGAAGGAGAACAAGGAGAAGAAGAAAAAGAGGAGGAGGGGGAGGACGGGGAAATGGAAGGGTGAGAGACTTCGCAACAACAACAACGGTTGCATTCGAAAAAATGAGGATGATAATTTGTGAAAGAGAAAAAGTACACGAAGAATGACAACAGTGGCGAGAAGAAGAAGAAGGAAAGAAGAAGAAGAAGAAGGAAAGAAGAAGAAGAAGAAGAAGAAGAAGAAGAAGAAGAAGAAGAAGAAGAAATAGAAGAAACAGAAACGAAGTTTCAGTTATTGAATAAACTGTGTTCTGTGTGAATTATGCGGATTTGTTCACTAGTGGGTCATTTTTTCACATCTGTCATAGGAAATCGATTCGAATATTTCTTTTCTCTTGTGTTCTACAACGGTAGAATCAGAATTCAGATTCACCTGTTTTAGCAAAAACTCTATCGATTCACTTAGGTTTCTGACAATTCAGTGCAACTGCTGAGTTCACAGAACATACAGAGATGTCATACACATCGAGCAAAATTATTGTTTGTCATGAATGAGCGTCAGCTAGAAACAAGGGTTAATGATAATTCTTTTGGATAGGTTAATCGAAACATCATGTCAATATTTTGAAAAGAAGGAAAAAAACTTGCATAGGAGAGTCAAACGTTATTATTTAATCACTTGATTTTAACCGGACAAAATTGTCGCCTGATTCAATCAAGTCTTTCATTTCGAAACAACGCTTTTATTTTTTTTATATCTTTCCATACACTCAGAAAAAATATGAAATCACAACACGTTATCTCACCAATATGTGCAGGAACTAAAACGCCTTTCAAATTAGTGGAAATCTGTGAATTCTCAATCAAAGTAACGTTAAAGACGTAACATCGGCGTGCAAAATCGTGCACCTTGTTTTTTTCCTTTTTGGAAAGACATGGTACTTTTCAATTTCCTGGAACCCAAACGTACTATCAACTTTGATAGTTACAACGCAACGGTAAGTAAGCAAAAGGCCTGAATTTTCAGATTTGGGCCGATAACGCAAGGTTCCATACCAGTTTGGAGATTATGAATCACGTTGATCATTCTGGTTAGACTGTCGTACCATACTTCCAACTCCAATGTATAGTCCGGATTTGGTGCCTCGTGACTCTCATTTGTTTGTATCGAGGAAATATTGACTGACATCGATACGGTCATCGTAGGTGCGATAAATTGGGTTGCTAGCGCAGCCTCTTACGGGTGCAGCGTGCAATCTTCTTCATTGCTGGCAAACATGCAATATGCTCTATCCTATGGTGTTATTGTACTGTTTCTGCAGTAGTTTACTAGGAATTGAAGAGCAGGCATTTTTTTCTTTTCGGTGCAAACTTCGTCCACGAATCACTAAGAGTGGCATTAAAAGAAAAGACCTGTAGGAATCGTTACAAGATAATTGCCAAGGTTTAGGATTTTCGTTTGAAGACAATGATTCAAACCTTGAGAATATATATATATATATATATATATATATATATATATATATATATATATATATATATATATAAGAGTGTGTGTGTGTGTGTGTGTGTGTGTGTGTGTGTACTGCTTCATATATCAACCTGGAAAGAAAAACTTGAGCCTTATTTGGTGGCGGAAGAACCCTGCATGCCCAAACGTTCCAGTTGAAAGATGGAAAAAAAACAATCATTTTTCACAAGTATGTTTATCTATACACTATAAGTTCTTTCTTTGTTCTTGTTCGTATATACCATTTAACTGCGTCTTCCGTTTGTAGAACTTAAACGATATTTGTTCAAGATGCCGTTGGTAATGGATCCAGCGATTTGAAAACGCTTCAGATTGAAATGAATGAAGTTGATATTTAAGTATACACAAGTAACCATCTCAAAATAAAACACTAAACAAGTTAAGGTGGGCGAAAAGAAAATGTTGCCCAAAAATAAACCTATACAAGCGGAACTGGCATCTGCATACATCAGTGATTTAGAAAGTAAATGGCAAATGACAGTTTTGTCAGAATATCTACCAATAATTTTCCATTTCAACAGATTTAATGAAAGAGATTATTTATAGTAACTGTAACGTCAGGGCACATATCGAATATACCATTTCCCTCCGCTTTGAATAGAGTTTGACATTAAAGAACAAAACAAAATATTCAAGTCGCAAGTGTTAGACCAGAATTGATTGACAGATTCAGAACCAATCATCAATGACACTTTATTAAAATCTAGTTAATCTCCATGAAAGAAAAGTCTCTTATATTAAGTTTTCAATGCTATCAAAACAAGATTCCACAGAAAGCCTTTCGTGAAGCGGAATGGGTAAATGCAAAGAATTAATAAGTATTTCCAAAGTCCCCATGTCAGGTAAATGGTGATTTTGCTATGTTCCTATGCTACTAAACTGGTGAGGTCGGTATCTCGGGTGGAGTCATGGAAGTTTTCGTCATTGGAGGTGCACAAGACTCGGGTGTAGGAGAGAAATGGGATACGTTGTGGGCTTCCTCTATGATGCCTCACTGTAAAACAAATCTGACACCATTTTAGCTTTTTGCTTTCTTCAGGAATAATGCTATGAAGCAAACTTGCTGGAAGCAGGAGCGATTCTTTTCTTTTAGGAAAGAATCTCTTTGAAACAACATCACAGAAGGGGGGGTGTTGTTTCAAATTGTTGGTGGGGATATTTTGGTTACCATTGAGTGGAATCGTCCGTGAGCACGGTCGCAGAATCACAATACACACATACACATTCATATATATATATATATATATATAGTCAGGTATTTTTGCCAATTTTGCTTCAATCCAATGTACTCTAATTTAGCCAATGGAAATATATCATGTCTGTTATGTTATGGTTGAGAAAAGGGGGTTCAGTTTACTATCCATTTACAATGCGTCCATATTATGGCCATTTGAAGTTAGATCTTTCTGAGAATTAGAATTTCCGCTGATTATATCATAAAAATTCAAAGAACAAAAGGATCTGATAAGACATTATTTCGATGGTAATTTTCTAATCTGACTTCAGAGTGATTAAGTGAATCACAATGCATTGTAATAATGACCACCGGAATACGGATTCATCGTTGGGTTAATGCCCTTGCTATTGATCTTTTTTGGTGAACCTGATCGAATCCTTAAATAAAAATATTGAGGTTTTGCAAAACATGCAGAAAAAATAGCGACTCTGAATGATGAGTATTTGTGTCTTTGATAAATAGTATTTCCCAAATGTACCAGTGATCAATTATTGATACCAAATAAAAAAAATAATTCAAGATCCAATTTAAAAACATCCATCTTCATTTAGATTTGGAGAACCTTCAAAATCCAATGTGGGCAGTCATGAACAGATACAAATATGTTACAGAAAAACAGCGATATCTCTGGATCACAGAAAAGTTCCCCACCCCATTTCACATCCCTTCACAAAATTCCATTGAGGGATTCGGGAGATAACATATGAACAGTTAAATGTTTCATTTGGAAGAGACATTACCGAGTGAAAATATCATTTTTTTCAGGCGGCAATCTCAATTAAACCCTCTGTGATGATGTCACCTGGGGTGGACTGGCCTCCTATTGTCTGTATGATATGAATTTCGCATATTTGTCTTAAACTCCCAGTTGCTGATAGGAAGTGACTTAGACTTCGCACTTTGTAATTAAGCTTGTGACACTGGTGATTACTACTGTAATGAATTCAATCTTCACTGGGTTCCCCAAACTGAATACTGAAAGAGAATATACTTGATATTTACTAATTATATATATATATATATATATATATATATATATATATATATATATAATTACCTTCTCTGGCATTCAGAAACACAAAACCCCACGATTCCCAGATTACCAAAAAACAACCTCACTTGGGGCATTCGTAATCATTTCCAAAATAATGGATTATCACCTAATATTCCTACTTTCATCAGTTTCCGTGTTATTAGGTTTTAAATGACGTGAGGAATGTCCTTTTTTACATCGTGTAAATGGTCGATTTCATCTTTCCTCATTTATTAAATGTTTTTTGATCGTAAAATGTTTTTACTTTTCTGTTTTATCATAACGGTCTAAATATGTGATTAAACCTATGTCCTGCCCATAGGATTATCACCTGCTCGACGAAATTTGTAAACTGTTCTCAAACCCTAACACACACCAATAAACTGAATGATACGCATTAAAAACAATCTTTTCAAACGAATCCTGAGGAAAACTCAAGCACTCTCAAACCCAGGTATAGAAAATTACTATCATATTACACGAATAAAATAAATAAACAATCGAACATAAAAACAAATTTAAAATTGACTGTTTGTACAATTATGCAAGAACTTATAATCAATCGTGCATTCATTGTATTATTTCAATTTTTTTTTCTTTAACCAGGATTTCTAATCATTGCCCTCTCATAGTTTAAAACTATCTTATCACACATTTTCTCTCCTTAATCGGAATGTTCCCATGGCAACCAGTTTTTTCGTGACCTGACCTCTGAATGACCCAAACAAACCAGTACTGAATTCTTAAGACTGCCATTACCATCACCAATCTAGTTCGCTGACCCACAGCCTTTAAAGGGTACTTGAAATGAAACGTTTCGCTTCACTTATTTTATATAACCATATGATAGTCTACCAACACTGGAAATTTCAGACATTTCCCGCTGAAGATGAAGCTTGTCACATCGAAACATAAATAATAACGCTATGTGAATGAAAAAATCATTCTGGCTCTGCCTCAACTAATCAAGATACACCCCACTCTCTCTCTTTCTCTCTCTCTCTCTCTCTCTCTCTCTCTCTCTCTCTCTCTCTATATATATATATATATATATATATATATATATATATGTATATATATATGTATATATATATATATGTATATATATATATATATATATATATATATATATATATATGTATGCATGTATATATGTATGTGTATATACATACATATATATATATAATATAATTGAGATAAATTATATTGAAACTCTTCGTTGGAATGATCTTCTGCCATGACACTGTTAATACACCACTTAACGTAATTAGAATCAACTATTAAAGTAAATTGGGCTACTGTAGGGATCAAACCTGTGGCTGATAGGATAGCTGTTTCAATATAATACAACGCAACTTGTAATCTTTCTGTCAGTTCATATAACCATTTCTTCAATACATACGTACGCATGTATGTATCTATATACGTGTATATATAGAGAGAGTGCAACATTCCTTTATGCAGGTTTCGTTGAAGAGTGATGATTTTTTTAATTTTCAATGAGGACAAACAGTACTGCCACTTCAAACTGACCTTTGAAATGACTCAGGAAATTAATAAAGATAGATACATATATTTTGGACAATATATACACTGATTCTGACCAGCTATCGTGAAAAACATCCGAAAACTGAAAAAAATTCAAATAAACCCCCAAATATATATATATACAAATACAGACACACAAATAAATTTATAAACACACACATATATGTGTGTGTGTAAACGTATATATTTATATATATATGTATGTATACATATATATATGCACACACGTATATAGCTATATAAACACACACGCACTGATATAGATATAGATATATGAGCATACACACGCACACATATATATTTATATGTATGTATATGTGTGTGTGTGTGTGTGCGTGCGTATATATATCTATATATATATATATATATAAATGTATGTATATATATATATATATATATATATATATATATATATATATATATATATATATATATATATACAAAGCTTATATTTTCTGCTTATGGATCCATCGGTTGTTGCTAATGACAGCTTTGTATATTTATTTATCCCGTAATTGGGATCTGCTTCCACTTTGGAAATTTGCCATCCCTTCAAATCCTCTAATCCTAATTGCATCATCAGAAAAGACTGTTGTTATTATTTCATGTTAATTTTTTTCATTTTGTCCCTGATTCATTAGATCTAAATTACGTTATTGATTGGGACTTCCAAAATGTTTCTCCCTTTTTTTTTTTTTTTTTTGCTTTCCTGATATTGATTAGCGCACAGGAAAATCATTTCCAACCTTCCAACCTTCCCATAATTCATTTTTAACCTTTTTCCATCACGTGTTTCCAAAAGATTACGCAGCCTCAGTCAAGAAATTAACTCTATTCGGGTATTCATTGTTTCATATGAAATTTTTAAAAGTCAGTTTTATCAACGTTAGTTTCCGAATTGCCAATTAAATCTTCACTGGCAAGAAGATATCCTGATGTCGTGTCCCCACTGAGTCAATAATTAAGAGAACCCCAAGTGACAATGGGCTGTTCATGGTGCAAGGTGGGCTGACGATCACTGAACATCATGACACACAGCGTAGATTTTTGAAGAGTATGTACGAAAGTGTGGCCGGCAGAAAATGACTTGTCGAGGTAGACAAGTTCAGAGAGCACTAGCTCTGCAACGCCCATGATGAAGAAGTCTTGTGAGACTTGGGTAAAGTCTGTGTGACGACGGGTGCTATAAGGTTATTTCTGTTTATCATCTCCAGCAAGATCAGGGGCTCCTATGTTTGAAGCAGCTATTGCTGCGGCAGCTGATGGTGATCCTTCCATAAATTAAGCATCCTCATAATTGCCTTCAATAATCAAAATTTCTGCAAAGACAAGAAAGTGATTCGATTTCTTCGAAAAAATAACGAAAAAAATCAATTACAAAAGCAATACTCCTTTTCTTTTTGTTTTTACAATGTTGATGTACAATCTGGCTTTGTTGAATCAGATGTTTAATTCAGTAAAGAGAGAACGTGTTATATTCTTCATTTTTCATCTTGTTCCAATTTCAACATCTGCATTCATCACTGAAATAACCCTTCAATCCACCTGAACTCATTTTTTAACAAACTTTTGAGCCGATAAAATATTTCATATTTGCTAACAAGCTTGAAGTAGACGGATATGAATTATCAGAAGACAAAAAGACCCTAATCAAGGGAATAGTTAAGCATTGAGAACTAAATCCGCCACCGAAAACTTATTCAAAATGGAATAAACAGAATTGAAGACACAACGAGGTGAAAATATTTTTTTTCAGCCCTGTAGCTTGATTTTTGAGGCCTATCGCGTGATATACATTAATCAAAATTTGAATCTGTTGGCTGAATTCTTCAATATATATATATATATATATATATATATATATATTACGAAAGAAAACAATATCACTCGTTTTTACTGATATAACTCTTCACATTGATTGAGTTTGATCCTTCATGGATACAAAATAGACTGCGTTTACTCCGTATGTGTTTTTTTCTTGCATTTGAAAAGTAATTATTTCGGAAACAAAGTTTTGATTGCAATTAAAGTACCTCCATTTATTCGATAATAAAGGATATTCAATCGTTCCAAACGGATATTCGCACTTAGCTGTTGCTTCTGGTGTCTTTTTGTGTGTCCACGGCTGGATTAAGCCCCCTAGTGCCCCTTTAAGAACAGCTCTAAAATGATGCACAAACCTCTCCTATTTTTTGACTACTCCACTGGACCAAATATTTACCAACAGAACTTGCAAAACGATCAATTTTCTACTATGGAAATTGAATGATTTGAATGTTTGAATTACTTCTATATATGAGAAAGATCGAACCAGTTGTAATAACGTATCGCAGAGAACTGCAATGAACCTGCAGGATCTCTTTTTGGAGTCAGTGTTTATTTTGTTCAATGATAATCCAGGGCTGCATAGATCCATAAGAAAAGAAAGAAAAAAATACCTATGAAAATATCAATTGCTGAATTAGTTTTGTCATTGTATTGTCCAACTTCATGAAAGTCACGTGAAATGTGAGTCAAATAATTTGATAGTTTTTTTTTCTATTAAAGTGAATGCTAACTGTTGTATTTGTCCACTTGAAACGATGATTTTTCCCATGGATTATTCGAATCAGTATCATTCTCTGTTCATTTAATACTGCTTCCCTCTCCAGAATTTATAAAGAGCAAGTTGTATCCAATGACACTGGAAATTTGTTTTCTTCATTTTTTGCTGGTAGTTTCTGAAAACCTGAAATACCTAGCTAAAAACGACAGGGATCTTGGAATTTATGTACGTATTTGTGTTTTGATCGTGTCTATGCGTGCATTTCAGCATGATTGCTTGCGAGTTTGTTTTTTTTTGTTGTTTTTAATATACGTAAACAAGTTAATCCACGTGAGAAATTAACCTCTGTCAACTAAGTCCAAAAGGAAAATATACATTTGGTCAAGTCTGTTAATCTGTTTGTTCCTCTGTCCACACAATATCTCCGAAAGTGTTGAATATAATTTTAAGGGGAGGGTGGACAATAGGATAAGAAAGAGATAGTAAGGTTAGGGGGATCGGTAGAGTAATTTTCATTGTTTGGAGGATATCCCCCCCTTTTCTTTTTCAATTACATTTATACATTTACTTACGACTGTCCACTTAATACATCAAAAATTCAACCATGAATTTTGATGACATTTCGACGGAGGATAAGAAATCAACTTGAGTAAAACTGATCAAATTTTGGAGCGGATCATTGCACAGTCCCCCCAAGTCCGCTTACATCGTATTTATGGGTCAAAACTACATACTTTGACCTTTCTTCCTGTGTACAATATATGTCCAATTATATTCTGTGGAATGATGGACAATAGACTTTGAGAGTACGGGTTGAATTTTTGAGCAGATCAGTTCACCATTATCCCACTTTGACGTTGGCATTGGCAGAGGTACGTGCTCTCTAGATAATTCATTGTTTATCATTTCCTTGTGGTAATCAAAACGTGAATACCGAACTCGCTTGGGTGGAAGTGTCCATCGCTTCAATTGGCGGGCTCGAGTTATCTTTATAGAAAATTTTGTCAACGAAAGTCCATTATTAGGGACAGATGAGGCGGAAAAATCTCATTGTCCATTATATTACTAATTCTTTAGGTTTTGCTTCCTGAGCTTTGTTGTTTTTTGTGACAATGATGAAACGTGCAGAGGAGAGAACCATGTTCAACATCACATGGACAGATCCCAAGACAAAACGGTATATTAGAGGAAAATCAGAAGTCGGACATATCTTAGAATCAGTGAAAAAACTCAAATTGCAATGGGCTGGTCATTTTGCTAGAATGGCATACAAACGCAGGACATCACGACTCACAATGTGGATCCCTTGATATCACATGGGAATCAGCGGCACCTATGATAGAAAGGTCTGGGGAATCTTTGAGAGGTCTGGGTTCGTCGACAGACGCTAAAGTTTGCTGCTACTGCTGCTACTGCTGCTGCTGCTGCTGCTGCTACTGCTGGTGATGATGATGATGATGATTGTTCGGGTATTGATTGTGGTAGTAGTGTTCGTTGTTGTCGTGATGGGGTTTGAGAAGTAGGTATCAAATATCTTTTAAACGTTTGGTATTAGTTCCAATGGGATATATCAGCTATGCAGTCGCATCGCGTTTTTTTTATAACCGACAGAATACCAAAATATATTTCTCTCCTTCAGTGTTTGCTTAGTCAATAATAAAACCGAGAAAAAAAACAAAAAAAGAAAAAACAAAAACAATGGAAGGCGCCGTTCTTGGTTGATATCTTTCCACTTCACTTAACCCAAATCAAATACTCACGCGTAGATTTACTGTGACATCATCAACCAAAAGCGAAATGCTATTTTCAAATCACAACACAAACAGAATAAATTCGAGATTCTTTTTTTCTCTTTTTCATTTATTGCTTAACAGTTTATAGTATTACATTTAGTGATTATTTATTCAACTTAAATTCACTGGAGCCGTTTTCGTCTTGTTTAATCTTTCTGGTTTCTATTAAGAGATGCATGATAGTTTTTGTTCATTTTAGAGTAAAAAAAGAAGAGAAACATTGAAGCAACTATTTTCCTTCAAACTTCTGCGCATTTAGAAAAAAAATGGAGGAGACTTTTTTTTTCTCGGCTGTAGAATCATCAAACAACATATTCTTTTTATTCTTATCAATAAAACCTAAACATTGAAAAAATGAAAACCCACTTTTCTGTATTTTATTTCCTGGGAATAGCTGCGAAGAAAGTAAAATGTCTATATGTGTGAACTGATGCTGAAATAGAAACGAAACATATAAAGATCACCGTTGAATAAATAATGATTTGTAACTGCAATCGCAGATGTTTAAATCCCAGCGTTTCACATGTTTGCAACCGTAATGAAAATATCATCACGATATAACATTCGTTTTTTAAGCCGAGAATTTGAACGAATAAGAACATTTTCATAGCATAAAATTCGACTGACGTCGTAACCAAAAAATCGGTGTACATGATATCTCCAAAAGTTCTGAATGGTTTTTGCACGAAGATGTATAGATGAATTTGGAATAGAGCATCGGAAATAATAATAATCCATTCCCAATTACTTCTCCTGACTCTGACGATTGTAGAGGTGTGTGCTTTCTGGGTGTTTTTTTAGTTTAGCTTAGGATTTATGCGCAAAACTTTTCATGCAATGTACATGCGCAATCGATCCCCGAAAATACATCTAGATCGATTTCACACCTCAAAATACGAAGAGACAATTCAAAAATATTGGTCTTTAAAATCAGAATTGTCACAATTACCTCACCTCCAGATGGCATGACAGTCCCAGTGAGCAACTACATTTAAAATTCAGTATATCTAAAGACAGTGGTCAGTAGCTTCCAGCCAAATTTGATAGATGATATTTTCTACATATCTAAAGGGCATATAGAGATAACAAGCCATCATAGTATATTAGAAGTAAAAGAGAGTCGGAGATATCAAAAAGAAAAAAGCTTCAGAAAACACAAATGGAAAAGCGCTGGACATGTTGGACGAATTTTAGACAACTGTTGGATATCATGACCAGATCACATGCCAAAATGCACCTGACAAAATATGTAATAGCTTGACGAACTAGGTGGATTCAGAAAATATTGGCCCTGTGACGCGCATGATATAAAAGTTTAGCCAATCTTTGGGAAGGTTTATGTCAAATGACAGACGTTAAAAAGCGGATGATAATGATTATTGGACTTAATTTCCAATGTGATTGAACGCACCGAATGAACTTTTAGAATCAAAATTTTCTAAAATATAAGAAACGGACACAGCGTAGAAACAGAAAGGGTCTATATTCAAATAAAAGTGTCTGCCCTGTAACTGAAACATCTTGGAACAAGATTTTTTGCTCGACCGAAACGAACCTTGTGACGTTATTGTGAGAATGAAAAAAGAGATGCAAGGATATGTTTCATACCAAAAAAATCCCTCAGACATTTACCCACGTTTTTGAATTGGTCCTATATTCCTTATCGCCACGGACTCAAAACCCACCAAAAAATTTATTTGTTTTCAACAAAATTGGACAGCCTTCGCTTCTCTTTAACAGCTTAATAACGCTTACAATGACTGCTTCGTTGCCAATCTATTCTTGGTGATAGGATGAGTGATCTGCATAGCTTTATAGAAAACCATCCAGAGACAGGGGCTTTTGAAATTAAAAATTACAGGGTAACTCTCTTACCACTGATCTCTTTGCATTACTTGATGTATATCACCCAATCTGGTTGCTTTCAAATAGTTCATCCCTCTAACGCCTGAGATGAACGATAAACTCACTGAGGAAAATTAAAATCTGACCCTGTCGGGCATGTCCAATGACTGACGTTAAAAGACGGATGATGATGATATGTATATGTATTGAAAAGATATTGAAGACTCAATTTAGCGTTACATGTAGGTTTGATTGTCCCCAAAATGTTTTTATGACCAATTTACCCCCTTAGGTCCACTAAATATGTATATCAATTTCGTTAGAGCTACACCAAAGCTGCTCAGATAAGCGAATAGCGTTGATTTTGGCAGTATAGTTACGTATGAATAGGACCTCTACCGCGTCACCTCTTTACGATTTGTTTTGTTAGAAATCTTAATAATCCAACTTCTTTTTCCAGGTCAACTAATCATGCAAAGCTAATTTGGTGGAGCTGCGCCAATGTGACGGACAGAACTATTGTTTATATCGAATATATCAGTCACAGAACAATCTTATAGAAACAATGAAATGTTGAAGCGTGAGGTTTTCACCATTTGATGATAAGTTTTAAAGGTTCATTAATATTTTAAAATACCACCCAACCTGATCTTACCTGACCTAGCTTTGCATCTCATCACACTTATTTCCACTCATTAACTAATGAAGAAAGAGAAACATTGGGTTTCAATAAATCGATAGCCACATATTCAAAATTTCATTACATACATTTTTTTAGCATAGAAACCATTGATTGATTATATGTTAGTTGGATTTTTTTTTATCTGTAGCCAAGAATCATTCATTTATAACAATTTCGCTCAATACGATGGCCTCAGTATTGAAGCTAATCAAACGACCAATCAGTTCAACTACGGCACTGCCTGCCCAAGAGGTATAAGTTCGGAAGAGGGTTGAGTTTGTGCGATCAGCAGTGTCCAATGGTTGTCATATAAATCAATTATCTGTTCATCGAGAAGAAAACAACGATTCCTGAGTATTTCGGATACTTCTTCCCGGTTTTGCCAGGTTAGATATTCTTTAATTTTTATCTATAATTCTGGACGAAATATCTATTATCTGTCATTTGTTGTTAAAGTCTATTAGATTTTTTGCGTACAGCTGATCCAAACAACGCAAGTCTGCAATGTATTATGCACTGTCATATATATATGGTGAATGCCATCTTTGTTCTGTGGCCAGTATCCCTGTAATGACAGTGCATATAAGCAAGCAAATAGACAGAAACCTTTTCTCAATTTTGGCTATATGCAGTTTAATTTCAATAGAAATACATTTTACGAAACAATCACAAGACATTCTAAACGTTGCATTAACTGTAGAAGGGGTATAAACACCAACGGCCAATTATTCCTCTTCATTTCAAATCAGAATCGAAATGCTGAAATTCTCAACAAAATGTTTTCATATTTTCAAAAAGTATTAACCAAAACACAGAAAACGAAAAATATTGAAATACAATAATTTTTTCCAAATGAATTATGGAAAAATTTTGATACTTGAATTGATATTGGTTGTCTAGACTTTCAATTGATGAACGTATTTCAACCAAGTATAATATTACTCGTGTACAGGTCCACTTCAAAAATTTTCTTCTTGAGGTTGGTCTGTGAATATCAATATTCACGGAACTTTCTTGGATATCTCGTGATAATGATAATGATAGGAATCATGAAGCGGTGCATATATACATACTACTAAATTAAACTTCAAATGATCCGTACGAGATTTTTAGAAAGAGATATATATATTGATATGTATATAGAGATCTTAGTTGTATATCCAACATGAAAACTTGCGGGTTTAGATTCATTCGACGTTGCTGGGGAAAGAAAAGACAAAAATGGTGCGAACTTTTCCTATGAGAACCCACTCAAGGGAAAAGATCATGAGACAGTTCAGACAACATACTTGGACCAAGTCTGTTGAGATACTAACCTGAAAAAGAAAAGAAATTGTAAAAACTATACAAAACCGTGTCGATTGAAGGGATATGGTCTACTAGACCTGATGAGGTGAGATTTAGGAGATGCAACCAATGAATAACGAATAGAAGGAATTTTTCTCTTGGCACATTCAAGAGTGAAAATGAGAAATTTTTAGATGGATGGCAGAAGTGAAATAGACCAGAATCCCTCTCCCATACAATATAATTCCTAAAATCTCTATTCCATTTCTATTCCTTTATTGGTAGTTCCTGTAATAAAACAAGTCGACTTGAGTTGAAAGATTTGATTTGCCGTCGGTTCTTTTAGTACCCAACTATTATTTGAGCCATCATGACGTCACCAGTTTCAGTGATGTCATTATTATCATCGTGGCAAATGGAAATAAAGTCAAAACACAATAGTTGGAGCTTGACAATATTTTTCATCGCAGAAATCCAATGTTTACAAGAAGAAAAAAAAAAGCCAAGAACTCGCAAACACCCGTAGACATGAAATGATATCATCAGATCAGTTTATCACCCTTCTTTCTTTTCCATATAAGTCTCAATTTCCAAGGTTTGACAAATTCACGATCATGACATCAAAATTAGGGGATTTCAAAAATTCATGAACGCCTACTTTGATTACATCGTCAGATGTTGACGGCAGAGGGATGGGAGAAACCCTGAAAAACATATTTGTAGCTGATCGCCCCTTAATTATCAAGCTTTGATCTTGGTGATTTCAATCCCAGGTTCAGTCACGATTATTGCTGCAAGATGTTAGAGACTGTCAATATCATCAGAGTAAACAAAAAAGAAGTAAAATGTTTCATCTGTCTTCAAGTGGTTGTAGCTGGCTAACTATCAATATATGCACCTACTACACATGCCGGTCTTATTAATAGAGCTATAGGGCTAGAGATTTTGAAGTTATACCTTAATGTGTCAAAAGGAACCTTTTGTTCCTTTAATTTTTGAAAATTCTTCAAATTTGTTCAATCTCGGAGTCAAATTTGCTATGTGACTTTATGCTAAAATTATCCCTTAGTTTACGACCGGTAACATTCACGCTTGTTTTTACTGTTTTTGAGACCATTGCCAAGCAATAAGCAAGAGGAGTGAGTCATTGATTGATCACCCATTTCTACAATGTTTTAATTGATCACTGCAGGACACCTTGCTACCAGAACACATTGGTGACGTGACGAGTTCTATTGGTTGACTCACGTGACCTACAACTTTCTGTCTCTTTTTTTTTAACTATCTGGACGCCATTTGGGCCTGTGATCCTCAAATTTTACAGTTTGCCGGCAACATTAAGAAATCTATTCGACTTACGTGATCTATCAACCACTCACTCTATCGTTCTATAGCATTAATTTTGAAGCAGTTATAAAAGAGTAGAACGCAAGCCACAGTACCATAAAAATGAAATCAGGCAAAACCATCCCAGTATTCGATGAATGGAGCTGCTATAGCAGCATATTGATATACAAACTCATCACCACTCCCCTCTCTCCCATCCACTGCCACTGATGAAAATGAAATCACACAAAATTACTAACTACTAATTACTAAATTAGCCACTCTAATGTGGAAGTGTGGCAGACTAAATACCTGTACAGCACGCGTTCAAGGCTCAAAATAAGTGTTGAATATGTATCATATCTATCTGATACTTATATTCTTTGATCCGATGAGAATCGACCCAAAAACAAAACCCCAATATGATCAGCTTGTTTAGTTGAACTTCACTAAACTGTCTCCCCTCGTTGACCGCTGAGAGGAAATCATTGAATAACCCAGTACATCTATAAAGGCACTAACATCGATTACTGCACTTTCCAAGTCCTATTATGAAATTGAATCAACTCATCGGGAAACAGTTGCAGCGTGGTATTGTTCCGTAACACAAGGTTTAAGGACCACTGATTTTAAACCAACCTTTTGACTTACAACTAAGGCCTTATATAAATATTGTCCTTTAAAGAATCAATTAGGTATAAATTGTCTCAGATTTCAATAATTTCAATCACATCGATTTGTCTGCAGGAGGCCATAGAAAATATATTACTTATTGATGACTCGATTGTGGAAGAAAAAAACATTATCGCCGATGAATACGTCGATTCTTCCAAAATTTCACTAGATTCTCATGTCCGTTGTCTTCCCAGCTAACAGGGTATGCTTTTTTTAAATCGTCTATGAAACTTTGTCACTTGGGAAACAACCATGACCGGCAGAAACTTTTTGTAAAGGCTAAGCAAATGTATAAAATTCCGTCGTCTCTGAAGCCCAATGGCATGGACTTCAGCCTTCAAGTGGTTATTAACGCATAGCTGTTTGTCTACTCAGTAAGAATGTGTTTACATACAAAATCATATCTATCGTTGTTTATATATCTCTCTATCGTACAACCTAGTTCAATGTCCGGCTCAACTGGGTTTTTTTTAAGGAATGGATACTTACTGTGACAGAGTATCAATGAATGTCTTGCAATGTTAACTAAAAAATAGAATGAACAATTAAAGAAAAAGAATCCGTCGGTTTATGTATGCATTTTTCAATAATATGATTGCGCACCTCAGAAAAAATAACTGTAAACATAGACAGTGAGTGAACAAAAAGGAGACGAATAAGAAAACAACTGTCCTTTCTGTTCAGCTCAATATTTATGAGCAATGCTAGCTTGAGGCGGCTACCTTATCGGTTTTTGATTCCGTTCCTGCTGTAGACCTATTTTCTCTAATTGTTTATTCTACCTAGGCCAATTGACTCATTTTTTGTAACAACGGGAGGTCATTCCAAATATTATAACGCACCCATGAATATATATATATATATATATACATTCATACACACACACACGCACACACATATAAATATATAGATATATACTATCGTGTCATCCACAGTCAGCTTATTCGACGTATTACATCTCTTCAGTGTGGCTATAGACTTTTTATTATCCCATCCAGTAGAACGAGGCAGGATTGAAACCTCTGCTTCAGACCGGGAGGCCGATATCCTACCTTTGAGTTACGGATCTGGATAGTCAGTACGGCTGAATTTAAGTGATATATTTGTTTGCGCATAAATTCCCCTCTCCATCCACTAGAGTGCTCTATTCCTATTGAAGAGCATTGCATATATATATATATATATATATATATATATATATATATATATATATATATATATATACACTTCAACGATATTGAACACCTTTATTCAAAACACGTAAGTGGTTTAAAGCTTGAAAGGGAGATGCAGAGTCATGCTGTTGGAAAGTAAAAGCGAAGATGAATGTCGACAAAGGAAAAGCGTATTTCAAAAGCAATAAGTTATGGTAATGAAGCCGAGAATGGCGACTCTAATCTTGGCTTTCGTGTCGAGATGAAGAGCCGACAAGCGGTTGGCACCAATCGCTATAGGGAAGGTGAACACAGTCAAAACGGCGAAACCTTGCCCCACATGCGGAGCGCTTCGTCTTTCTGTTATGTTACACCTCTGTCGTGTTGAGGAGGCTTATTCATTCCCATCTGCGGCTATCACTTTCATGTTTACGCGTTGTATTGTCCCATGGTCTACCATCGGCTTCTTCGTTCAGATAACAATTGAAAGAGTTGGCGCCTGTTGCCGAATTGTGAATGGATTGTCACCTTGAGCAGATAGAGAAGGGGGCAGAAAGATGAAGTAACAGGAGAAAAGCGAAGGAAAATTACAGTGGTTGCAAGTTGTGTGAAAAGATAGAAAGAAAGAAAGAAAAAGATATGGAAACAAAACTGGCTGCTCCTGAGTCAAACTTCTCTCTGAAAGCAACTATTCTACGTATTTAGCCGAATATTTGAAAAGAAAAAAAAAGATGTTCTCCATACTCATTGAAGGCTGTGTATGTCCAAAGTTCGAAGTTTCTATTATGAACAGTTTGGGCTATATGATTGATATATGCATTGGTAGAGACACGCTGCTATTTCAGCCTCTCAAACGATTTTTTTTTAAACACAAAGATTTTTTCCTTACTCACTGAAGGGAGTTTGTGTCCGGAATTCCAAGTTTCTACGATGGTCAGTCAGGAGTGAAAAAACTAGAGAAGAGAAAAAAATTATGGTAGAATTGAAAAAAAAATTGAGAGATTATGAATTCTATTTAAAATCTGTTTAGTGACACCAGACAATTCAACTTAACTTGGACTAATTTACCTGTAGCTTTTCATTTCTCTCTGTCTCTGTCTCTGTCCGTCTGTCTGTCCGTCTGTCTCTCTCTTATTTATCTTATTTTCTCCTCCCCCCTCTCTGTTCCTTTCTTGTTTTTGGAGATTGGTGACGTACGACAGGAATCTGTCCCTGTCTTTCCCCTCCTTTCTCATTCTAAATTAAAATTATTTCTTTTAGTCTAAACAGGAAGTCTGAAAATAGAAGTGTTGTTTAGTTAGGAATATAGAGCCAACTTAGTGGGAGTTCGATAAATAGTAAGGTATCGCGAGGGATCAATAGAATCGGACATTTGAACAATTTGAAGATAACTGGTAGGAAATACGACCTGCTTCTTTGCTGAGGCAATTGTAGAAATATCAACAGTTGAAATCGTTAATATTCAAACCGAAGAATTTGAATGGAGGAAGGATTTCTTCACTCAGAGGATTGGTGCAACACAATCTCTATAATACCATTGCTTGATTCGGTTTCATGTCAAACAAAGCTGAGCTTACTAATATATATATATATATATATATATATATATATATATATATATATATATATATATATATATATATATCCAAGAGAAAAAAACAGCAAGAGGAGAAGAATTAAGGTGGAGAAAACGAACTGTCTCGAGAGAAAGAAAACAAAGACATCATGAACAGGATTTTATGTTTTTTTCTAAGGTTGGGCGTGAGTTGCGTATGAGATAAACATGAAAAGATATGAATTCCATGAGACGATGGAATGGCTTTTCCAAAGTAGCATAATCGGAAGAGATCAGAGCAAATGATGTATTGAGCAGGCTGTCATCATCGTAATATAAAATAATTCTCTGTCTGTTGTACAAAATTATAGCTTCGAAATGTTACCGTCATTTATTTTCAAGATCACCAATTAAGAAAATTTAGATTCCATTGTATATCTGATTATAGATCAAAATATGTATTTCCTTAATATTTTCTTTGTTGTTCATAGATTTCTCAAGCTCTGTTGATTTTTTTAAAATCAACATTACACTACCATTTATGGTAGCTAATATATCTGGCGAATGTCAACTCTATACAATGACCAGTTGTCGAGGAAGCATCAGTGCATAGTCACACATCCATGGAGATATCTATAATTGTAATTGATGCTCAGTTGTAAAAGAAGAAGACAAGATGAGAGCAGGATCAAGAAGATTGGTTTGAGAGAAGAAAACATGAAAGAAAGAGAGAAGAAAAATATCGACAATAAATGAGATTGAGGGATGAAAAAAATGAAATAAGGTTGAGCATATGAAAGTCAGCAACGTGAGAAAAAAGGGGAAAATTAAACTAGAGCCAGCTAAAGACGCTATAATATAAAAGGTGCTCATGTTTTTCGGCGGTTATAAACCGTGAAAGATTATATATATATATATATATATATATATATATATATATACATATATATATATATATATATATATATATATATATATATATATATATATATATATATATGTATATATGAGTGCAGATTAATACCCAGCAGCTACAGACATGTCGATGAACACACACATACTCACACACACACACACACACACACAAACATACACATGTATATCTTAATATATATATATATATATGTTTATATATATATATATATATATATATATATAAGTATGAATAGAGACAGAGAGAAAGAGGAAGAGAGGAAGACTAGAGAGAAAGAAAAGTGAAAAAAAAAGGAGATTAGACTCTAAATATACACATAGAAGGGTATACTCCAAAGGCAATTCTTTTGGGGGGCGGAGAATTTCGAACATTTTGATATTAAATGCGAAAATTATCATGAAAAACAATTTTTCTAATGAAGTATTCGAATATATATATATATATATATATATATATATATATATATATATATATATATATATATATATTCTAGAGGCCATATTTCGTTTGGTTAGAGGATCAACTCGTGAAATGCGTATGTATAACCTACTTCAACTCATTTACATCGAAGAGTCCATTGATTTGAATGGTTGGTAGATATTTCTATCAGCAAAACTGTTACCTTTTACTTAACAAAGGTCTGTTGTTACAAAGAGGGGAATAGAAAGAATCAGATCTTTCACTGTGTAGGTATTTTTCTGTATCCGTAAAGGAAGAGAAAAGAAATATCATTACGATGAGAGGAGTTGAAGAACACAGTCGATGGATAAATAAAGCCGTAAAATGCTGTGAGCTCTACTATTTTCAATTACTTGTAGGTGTAGAGCATCCCATGCAGAAAACAAGGGATAGAGAGATAGAGAGAGAGAGAGTAAAAGAGAGAAAGAGTGAGAGGGGGAAATCGATATTACTCTGAGCCTTAGTGTGGTCCTTCTCTAATCAGTTTCTTTTCAGCCTTGCCGAAACCAGCGCCTCTTGCTTGCACGTGGTGTACATTAAGCACTGTTTGAATCGCTTGACTCCCCCTGGAATTTAAGTAAATTGTGTACCGTGTATTGTGCTACGTGACCTGAATGGTTCTCACATTTTCAGCGTTGGAAACGGTTGAAGATACAATCCGTCGTAGATATGATGAAAGGGAGAGGTGTCTGCGTGTGCGAGTGTGTGTGTGTGTGTGTGTGTGTATGTGTGTGTGTGTGTGTGCACGTGTGTTGCAAGATTTTGTATGAAAGCTGAGAGAAAGCATGCCTCAGAACTCGTCCATTTACGTCCATTTAAACAATGTTCTACGAATGTGAATCGAGGTGAAATGTTGCGATTGGATTTAATAGAAAGGTGATCTGACCTGTTGTTACGTCGAAAGTGTATTCTTCCATGTGCTTCCTGTTGATCTAATTCGGCTTGAGGCTGAGACAGAACTGAAAGTAATACAGAAAATTTCATTTTTACAGTTTCAAAGCAGAAATATCCGTATTGCTTTTCAAAAATCTCATTCAAATTTACTGAAGGAAACATATTTTATTCTAGATTGACCGAATCATAATATCAGGGATTATTTGAGGATGTTTACATTATGCTTTACAAGAGCCAGAGGGAAGAAAAAGTCATTTAATAACTACAATTACTTACTTTTTAATTCTTAGAGATCATTCGATTGAATCATTTTACGTTGGAACCTTTCATTCCAGCTGGCATATTACCAGATATATAGAATTAGACTATCCGGACTGCAGGACATGGAAAGGTCTTTTTCGTACTGTAGCTCATCTAATATTGATTACTTGTGTTTATTTCCTCTGTTAGAATGACCGTAATAGATGTTATTAATTGCTTTGTTCGATACCCATCCTCATCAGGTTTGATCTCTGCTTCACTATAATAAGTCGAATATGGCGTTCAAAAGGTAGAATCAAGGAAAATATTTTTTAAAAATCAAATTATAAAATAAATATACTGTATTTGAACATTAAGGAATCACTTGAATTTGTGTAATCTTTCTATCGTGTGAAATTTAGTAATGACATTGCAGTAAATCTTATCTTTTATACCCCACACTGTTACGGGTTTGA
Source organism: Thysanoteuthis rhombus (assembly GCA_963457665.1). NCBI lineage: Eukaryota > Metazoa > Mollusca > Cephalopoda > Oegopsida > Thysanoteuthidae > Thysanoteuthis > Thysanoteuthis major. The sequence goes on from OY735221.1 coordinate 42,313,026, forward strand.
ACATTAATCACCCTGGAATTATATGGTAAAATCAGTAACTAATAGTACTGCATGGTTAGAAATCAATAACTAATCAATAACAATCTATAATTAAGAATTGATTAGTTGAGCCTTAACGCGACTCAGTTTTGAGCAAAAAATGACTTCAGCTCTTAACATCAAATTACAAAATTGCACGTAATTCATATTTGAACTGCTCCATTTGGGGATCACACATCACGTTCAGAATAAATGGTACAGATTTTATATTTCCATCAATCTGATAAAACAATCGCAGGAAAAAGTGATCCATTCCACAGAGTTTATCTTACCAAAACGTATTCAGTATTTCCAGTTTTGAGAAATAGATATATTTATTTTCAGAGAATACGTTCTAAATAAAAACAGCGATGTTTTAAGTTATGATAGATATCTGGTGCATAAGCCAATTATTCTATTTCAACTGTTTCTTGGCAACAATGTGTTGTACATTCGTTTATTCAATAGAACATAAAAAGGGGATGAAAAGAGCTACCTAGACATTTTGATTCTGTGATTCTGATCTTTTAAAATGTACTCTGCAGGATACATGAAACTATATACATACAAATATACATACACACTCATATACATACAAGTTATTACACGTACAAGAACTTACAGATGAATATGAATTCCTATAAAACAATTTTAATAGATAAATGTACATCATGTGTGCTAGTGTGTGTGTGTGTGTGCAAATGTGTATATATCCTGTTGGTCTTATACCAGTTTAGATAGCACCAACATACACTTGAACAAATACAGAATTTCATTTGATAGATACGTTAAGAATTACGTTTATGCTAAAAATACATGAGATAATTTGTGGTTTATGCTATTTTGTTGGATATCGTATTTACAGACTAACTTCGGTGATGGTTCTTCACCAGAATTGGCGAATATTCTGGAGCTTCATTTCGTCAACAAAACATTTCAAACTCATCTATTTCGAATTTGGAGAGTCTAACAATGAGATTGATTTCATTTCTACTTCGTCGTCTTTCTAATGACGCGTCTAATTAAAATCAATCCTACCCAGAAATTTGTCGAAATGATGACGCTAATATATTTCTGTCACATTCAATTATAATAAATAATGCCACATTTGGAAAACAAATCCAGCAATTAATGATATAAAGTCTTGACAATTTAGAATTGTATGTTATATTCTAGAATGCAGGATGCACTGATTTTTTTCTTTCATTTTACCTCATTATTACGTAATACCTGATCAGTTTTAAAAAGATCTCATATTTCTAAAATTTCAAAAATCGTGCACGATGTACACGGGTTTCACCTGTGTATTCCGAAGATTGTGCGTTACATACACCAACTTAACCTGTGCATTCCAAATATTGTGCATGATATACATCAGTTTTACGAGTGTATTCCAAAGATTAAGCGTGATGTACAACGGTTTTACCTGCGTATTCTGAAGACTTTGCATTATGTATACCGCTTCTACCTGCAAATTCCGAAGATTGTGCATGATGTACATCAGTTTTTCCTGTGTATTCCAAATATTTTGTGCAATGTATACATCTATTTTACTCGTGTATTCCGAATGTCGCCCTTGATGTACATCAGTTTTAGTCATGCATTTCGTAGATTCTGCACGATTTACATCAGTTTTAACTGTAGTTTCTAAAGATTGTTCATGATGTAGGGTGGTTTTCCCCGTGGTATTCCGAAAATTGTGCATAATGTACGTCAGTTCTATTCGTGTATTCTGGAGATTTGTATGATGTACATTAGTTTTACGTATGTATTCCCAAAATTGTGCATGTATTTCAGTTTTACCTAAGCATTTCGAAGATTGTGCATGGTGTAAATTATAGGGCAAGGTTCGACTAATATTTTTTTTTTTGACTTTCCTTAGATGTATGTATGACTTGGGATTGTTAAAATCTAATAAGTTTTCAATTTCTCACTTGAGTGCTAGTAAGTATTTAGAAAAATTACAAGAAGAATTATAGAAGAAAAAATGGAAACAATGTGGGCAGTATCATATATATGAAGGGACTGAGATTTAGATAGATAGATAGATAGATAGATAGATAGATAGATAGATAGATAGATAGATAGAAACATACATACATACATACATACATACATACATACATACATACATACATACATACATAAATGGATAGATAGATATGGACGACATGGGATGGATTGAAAAATGTTAACTCATTTGTCAACTGAGAGATATGGGTATAAAAGAAGGATATATGGATAAGAGAATACTGAGATTGAATGATATAAACAGATTGATAGAATTGAATAGGTCGATAGATATGACCAAATTGAATATATATTTAGTTAGATAGAAATAGTTTGATCGATGAAAACCTGATAGGTTGATAGATAAACAGACAGAGAGTTGTGAACAGACTGAGATAAATAGATATTTAGATAGATAGAAATAGATTAATCGATAAAAACATGTGAATAGGTAAACGGATGGAGAGGTATGCACAGAATGAGACGAATAGATATTTAGATATTCAGAAATAGACTAATCGATAAAAACAGACAGATCGATAGGTGAATAGACAGAGAGATATGAACAAACTGAGATGAATAGATATTTAGATAAATAGGAGTAGATTAATCGATATGAACAGATATATTGATTGGTAAACAGAGAGAAATGAACGGACTGAGATGGATAGATAATTAGATAGATAGAAATATATTAATCGATTAGACAAGATTGATTGATAGGTGAACAGACTGGGGAGAATAGATATTTTGATAGATAGAAATAGATTAATTGATAAGAACAGATAAATTGATAGGTTAACAAACAGAGAGATATGAACTGAGATGAATAGATGGATTGTTTGATAGATAGGAAAAGACAGATAGATCACTAGATACCCGAACACATCAAATCTGCAAAACAACGAGGACAAGTAGAAAAGGTGACAATATCAAAACACGGCTTATAAATAATTAGGTCGAGGTGAAACAGGATGGAAAGTCGAACGGAAATTATAATAAACAGAATAGATGAAAAGAAGACGGGGAAAAGACGTAGACATTGAAAAAAGGATTAATCATCGAAACGCTAAAATCAGCAGAAGTGTGAAAGTAAGAAAAGGAATAAATTGAAATGAAACGGTTTTTTTAAAGGAGGAATACTGACGCCATGCAGGATATAGCAGCCGGAAGAAATAGGTTTTCATTTTTTTTGTCTTTCCTTCCATGAGGGAAATGGAAGACAGGTCTGGTTAATCACTTGATAGAAACTATTACATGACCATTGAATTTTTGGCAGCATGCGCAGTTTTGATAAAATTCGGAAAAATGATGATATAAATAAGTTTCAGCTTCCCTTTTGATGGTGATCACTAGGAATAAGTCTGGAAATAATTTCCAAAGGAGGGAAGGTGAATGCTGCCGGATACGAAGTAGGAGACCAATTCAGAATAAATATACATTGAATCTTGTAATCCCAAATAGAAATTTATTGAGGAGTATTTCTATTCTCCCCACACATGATTATGTGCAAAGGTTGAAACTTTTTACTCCTTAGACCCATTGGTTCAGCATTGACTCGTAATACATCACAAAAGAAATCAGCCATACCAACTTAAAAACTGAAGAAGCATGTTGAGGGTTTTGGTGGCAGTTTTGGTTGACACTTTCTAAAAAAAAATGAATAATCACACAGTTCTATCAATAAAAAGAAAAAGAAACGATCAAAAATTGGTCTCCAGCTTTTTAATCGAAGGTGACATCCGCCTCCATCTAGAAGATTTGAACACTCATTTCTGATTGCTTGGAGGAATTGTGCGCTACTTTTGGTTCAAATGGAAAGAAATCTATGCGATTTCGATTTTACATAATTAACAATCTAAACTAATTATAGGTGGTGCAATTAAGAATGCTAATAATAAAAATGAAAATGAATTTTCAAATAAAGGGGAAAAGAAAGACAGAGAGACAAAGGAACGAAAAAAGAATGAAAGAAAGAACGAAGGAAGAAAGAATAAAGAAAAGGGAAAGAAATTATGAAAATAATTACATATTGAATGGAAAGAAAGAAAAAGACGAAAACTCTGGTTAGTCATTCAACAGAAACCATCATGTGACCAAAATCTCTTGAAAGCGTGACTTGTTGGAAAAAGGGGTGATCAATAAATAAGTTACTTCTTTCGCTTTTGAAATTTTAAAAGCGAAAAAAAGATAAATTTAGCATGAATGTTTATTGTACATCGAGGCTCCCATTGAAAACACACTAAAGGGTGAATCTTCAAAAAAACTTCCCTTGTACATAATAAGGAGTGAATATTTAGATGATCACCCATCACACATCAACATTGCAGCATGTACTCTGAATACTTACATAGTCTCTTTTTAACCCAGACCCACTTGCAAACTGAAAAAAACTACGTTGACAGTTTTTTGTGATAAATCTGGTGACAATTCCTAATAGAATCATAAAATATGAAAGAGAAACGATAAATAATGTCAAAAATAGTCAAAAAAACACAGAAAACGGTAAAAAAAAACCAAGAAAGTATATTAAAAGTTTAAACGATTGAAAAATAGAAACAAAAAAGCAAAAAAGAAAAAGAGACAAAGGAACGAAAAAAAAACATACAAGGCAAGAAGAGAAAAGAAAAGAAAGAAAAAGAATACGTTCGAAATAGAGAGAAGGAGATTATGGGGGAAAAATGAGCGATAAGTAGATGAAAAAGGAAACAAAAAGACGATAAAAAACGAAATCATGAGAACACAAAAAAAAAAAGAAATATTAAAAAAATAAATGCAGAGTAAAAGAAAGACAAAAAGGAGTAGATAGTAAAATCAACGATTCTTTAATTAAAAATGGAATGGATTGAGTAATTAAAATAAAATGCTGGCAATAACAATAACTGAGACTGGTCAACCGGACAGGGAAACACCAAGGTGATTGGATAAAGAAGAGAACAAGAAAGAAAAAGAAAGAAAGAAAGGAATGAATGAAGAAAGAGAGACAGTTAGGAGAACAAAAGCCGAAATGGAAAATAAAATCGCCATTTTGTATTTGGAATAAAGCGATAGAGATTTTAATGGCAGACACGTATTAGTTGACATTCTATTAAAACACAATGGATAATTATAGTTTTTCAAGAAAGGTTGATTGGGATTTGGAATTAATTTCGCCATTTTATTTTGAAAGAGTTTAGAAGGAATCAATTTGGTAATGTTAAATGGATGTGTTATGTACGTGAATTTCTCTGTTGCAAAGGCACCGTCTTTGTCAACTTCAGACATTCTTTCTTTCAATATCTGCCTAGGCCTAACTATTCCATTTGACTATCCTCTACAACAGGTTATCGTTATAAATTCTGATATCTATTTTGAAAACATCGGACAAACTATGCCTCCCTCCGAAAGCATCGATCGTTGTTTTTGTCTTTCCCAAACGTATTTCATACTTTTGCCAAAACTGCCAAAACAGGTTTCTCCTGTTTTCAAACATGTCCGACTGGATGGATAGATATGTATGTATGTATGTATGTATGTATGTATGTATGTATGTATGTGTGTATCTACGTATGAATGTATTATGTATGTATGTATGTATAATGTGTACAAGCCATACCAGTGGATGTAGGGGACTGAAAAATCTGAACATTTATCCATTATGTCAAGCAAAACGTTCGTTTTGTTTTCTATTTAAATATTCTTTTATCGGTTCTTAATGAACTGACCAAATCATTAATTATTTGCTGAAATGATTTCTTAGTTCATGTCCAGCAGCATTCGTGTTTACTATTTAAAAACTCATATATTTTCAGTGATCATTACCCAACAAAAGGCAAAAAAAGTATATTTTCCACTGATCAGCCCTCTTTCATTGTTCATCCATAATATTGCATCCTCCTAAAAGACGTTGATCATTCTTTTTAAATTGAATTGTTGACCTGTGAAGACCACTGCACCTTTTTTTATCACCTTAAGTTTTGATACGATGTGTTTTAATTATTTTAGATATTTTGGGGATTTATCTTCATTTTGCTCTAACATAATGTTTTGGTCTGTACAGTAATCCTTGAATCACATATCATTGATTTCGTACAGTCTTTGAAAACTGCTAAAAGTGAAATCAAAGTTGTTAATTTTTTCCGAGTAAATGCCATTAATCATCACAAGTTAGCTACTTGAGCTACAATTTCCAAGGGTTCAGACTGAACTTTACATGGTGAGATCACAAGACAGCACAATTTATCTAGGAAAAACTAAATTCCAAGACTGCATAGAATCCATAAGGAAAAAAATCTCAAATTCAAAAGGCAATAGGCGGGTCATGTTGCATAAATGGCAGACAACCAATGGACATGATTCAAAACATGGATCTCAGAGATCACATGCACAACCGAGGCTGGTTGGAAAAAAGATGAAATACAATACGAACTAGACAAGGTTAGAAAGTATGGGCTCCGCAACGCCAATGATAGAGCGATGTGACTAATTCTTGGGAGTATTTATATACAACTACGGACATTGGAAGACTAATGATGACGATCACTGATAAGTAAGCGTACCTGAAATGCTCTTGATTCATGCTGTAAACAAACAATTAATTTTTTTTCACATTCTACGGTTTAATATTTATGATTCACAATATTTCATGTAGTAGAACAATTTTTCTTCCTGTTCACTGATGTGCATTTGTGTAACAAAGCACTCAAGGTGATCATTTATTGGAAAATATTTAGCTTTTTTAAGAATGCTCGAACCAAAGACAAAAAAAACCCAGATTCTCTCACTTCTTATTAACCGCAAAAAAATGTTTTGTTGACATTATGACATCATAATAAAAACATAACATTACAATGAGGACATTATGACATCATAATGGAAGTAATATGACATCATAATGAAGGTATTACGACATCAAAATATCGGGATATATGTTCCTCGAACCTGAAACAAATGTAACTCAGTTAATGTTTCAATATCGTGAACAAAAAGTGATCATGTTTCATGAAACTCGTGTAGAGCAAGCGACTGGAAACCCAAAGGTGAATTCCTTCATTACATTTTTTCTCTTTCCAGCGTTGTTCACAAAATACGACGAGTAGTCAACAGTTTTGAATTAAAATCCGAAGCCTTGAATGTTTTGAGGGGATACTTAAACAATGTTACGTCTTTGAATTAGTCAAAGGGATGATAAAATTACCCTAAGTGATAGTCATTTGTTATTTTAGAATCATGTTAGTATATACACCAGATTTGTAAGTATATTGTATATTCACATAGTTTCGTAGATTATTCATTTTCATTATTACCAGTTCTTGACCCATCTGTCTGACATTCTGTTTCTGTTAACTATTTTTGATTGTTATTCTACAACCTTAATGTAATCAGAATGGATTGAAAATAAAATTAAGGCCACCCAAGATATCTGACTTAGAGTCCCTTACCCTTGTAGAACCCGTTTTTCTGTTAAAAAGACTTTATCAGCAAATAAAACATATTGCTATGTTTCTTATTCATCCAGATGTTACCATGTAATTATTTCACGTGAATTTTGGAGGAATCAAACTATTTGAATTCATTTAAAAGGAATCAAATATTGACCTGCATTGTTTTAATTGTATTGTTCTGAAATAGTGAATCATTGAGAAACCTTTTTGTTTTGATTGTGGTTTACAGTAAGGTAGTTTGATGAGTTAGTTGGGTAGATGATATAAATACGGTCAGTAGTTGAAACAGGTTGGTAGTTGAGGGTGGTAAGATAGCTAAATAGGTATGGATAGTCGATAGAAAAGATAGGTAGGTTTGTAGGTAGCTCGGTAAAGTAGCAAGGTTGAGTCGATAGTTCAGTTAGGTACGTACGTATGTAGATTAGGAAAGATCATGTGGGTATGTGAGAAAAGTCTAGGTAGATAGGTATATTAGGGGTTAGGTATAGGGCTGCGGTATAGGGATGGTCACGCTAGGTAGGGAAGTGGACAGGGTAGATTAGTTGAATAAGCAGGTAAGTTAGGGAGAATGTAAGTAAGATAAGATAGATAGGTAATTTGGAGAGGATGGTATTTATTTGGTTGGTCAAGTCTATAGTTAAGTTTGGGACATACATAGGTAGGAAAGGAAAGTACGTTGGTGGGTTAAGTCGGTAAGGCAGGTAGGTAAGTAAGTTAGTAAGAATAATTTATTTAGTGAGAAAATTACAATTACAGAAGATAGGTGGGTTAGACAAGGTAGTTAGGTGAGCTGGATAGGCAATTAGGTTGACAGGTAAAACTGTTGGGTAGGTTAGGTAGGTCAAGCCGTTAAAGTTGATAGGTAAGTGAGTATTTATTTCTGTAAGGTACATAGATGAAGGTAGATAAAGTTAGGTAGGTTAGGTAGCGGGATGAGTTAGATAGGTAAAGTAAGTATTTGAGGTTGGCGTGTAAGGTATGTTAGGTAGTAGATACGTTTTGTTGGTAGGTAGGTAAGGTTTGTATGTATGTCGGTAGGTAATTAGTAGAGGTAAGTAGGTAGGGGCAAAGTACGTAGATAGTGGGTAGATATGATGTATAAGTGAGGTAGGTTGATACATAAGGTGAATTGGCAAGTTGGGTAGGTTGTGCCGATACGTGGATAGGTAAAGTAAAGAGTTTGGCAAGGTAGGTAAAATGACACAGGTAACGTAGATGGATAACGTAGGTTGGTTTTTAGAGGTTGTTCAATTTGCAATGAGGTTTTGTGCTAAAGTGACTCTCTCAGATTGTGACCACGTTTGTTTTTTTCTAAAAATTTGGACTTATTTAGTGACCATTACTTCAAAATGGCAAACGAAGTAACTTCTTCATAAATAACTTTTTTTTTACCAATTTTCTGATTGTACACCCCCAACACGACATGCTTTCCAAAGACGTTGATCAAATGACAGATTTCATTGATTGTTGGCTTGACCTGCATTCGGATCCCTTGTTAGTTCATAATTTTGTCGGGACTTATGTTCAAAAAGGTCCGGTGAGTCATTCAATAGATAATGCCATGCAACCAATGTCTTCTGTCTGAGTGCCACGTTGAGGTGAAAGAAAAGAAGATATCAATGAATTGATTACTTTTTCGATTTTTAGAGGGGGGAAGTGGTCATTATCAACTAAAAAATTCTGAATTTTCAAAATAACACGTAGGCACAAACTAAGGGATCAATCCAGCATACATGCTCATAGCAAAGTGAATACCTGCACAAAAACTTGATTAAGGAATTAGGGATAAAATTCTGAACAAAAAAATAAACACTCTTTACGGTACTGATCAGGAGTAAATGTTGAGCTTTTCAGCCCTCGAATTCGATTGGCAAGGACAGTACGTGTGATATATAGATAATTGGCTTGCCAGCCAGCTTGACCAACATAAAACCTGAAGAAATTAATCTTGACGGTATAGGTGAGAGTTCCAGTTGAACGTCTCTAATATTACTAGAAAGTGGATGGGGACACCTTTCAAATTGATACAAATGTTACTTCCTTTTCGAGTACGGTGGCCGAGCAACGAAAATATGGTATACCTTTGCTGCCAATTTCAACTCTTCTACTCAACTTTCAAACCCAGATGACTGCGTGCAATTCACCCCGAGGTTTTATCAGAGTGGATTTCTTCTTCGCCAATTATCCGACCTTTCGTTTTGGAGGAGGCACTAAACGGAAATATATCAGGAATGTCAGAAAAGTATGCACTCTTAACAGATTTACAGGCAAAGGAAAAAATAAATAAATAAATGTAAGGTAGTGAATACTAAAGTTCCTCTTCGAAGATTAGTGTTACCAAGAAGAAACCCCGTTTCCTTTGTCGATTCAACACAATAAATAACAGTCTGCTTGTGGCGCCATCTAATGTGTGTTAAGGGAACTGGCGTTGAATTTCACAGAAACACATGACGGTATATCTATATCTAAGTATCGATAGATAGGGATATAGATAGATCATGTGTTTCTGTTAACCCTCCCCCCCTCTCTCTCTCTCTCTCTCTCTCTCTCTTTCTATCTGTATAGATGTATATATGCATGTGAGTGCGTATGCATGCATGTGTATGTATATGCTATGCAAATTCCCTCAACACACATTAAATGACGCCACAACCGTTCTCACACATATAGATATATGTACATATAGATATATATGAAAACGTGTTTCTTTAGGATTTCCCTTTCTCTCTCTTTCTCTCTCTCTCTCTCTCTCTCTCTATATATATATATATATATATATGTATATGTATATATATATATATATATATATATATATATATATATATATATATATATATATATATATATATATATATATATATAACGCCAGTCCCCTTAACAAAAGTTAGATTGCACAATAAACCATATATATATATATATATATATATATATATATATATATATATATATATATATATATATATGTATATATATATGTATATATATATATATATATATATATGTATATATATATATATGAGTGCAGATTAATACCCAGCAGCTACCAACATGTCATGCACACACACACACATGTTCACACATATTCACACACCGACACAAACATACGCATGTATATTTTAATAAATAGAAAGATAAGTTTAGACATATAGATATAAGAGTAGATATAAGTATACACACATATTTGAGTTCATGTGCATCACTCAAAGACTTGTTTTATACTCGTTCTAAATGCAAATACACAACAGACCAGAATATACATAGCTTCTCACAATTGCATTGATCTGAACGCATTTTCTCTGGCTTAGGTATCTTCACGAATGGCTTATCTATTCATACACGTCTATATTCCCATCTAGTGTTGAGATTGAACTTTGATTTGATGATGTAAATCATAATTTCATTCAAGTTCTGGTCTATCAATCAACTCCAGTTATCGAAGCTGATCAAACATAAACTCGTGGTCACAATTTAACATAATATGAAATAATGGAAGTTTTGAACAAAGAAAATCGCTATCATAGTAAATAATTGAACAATTATAGAGTTTAAATTAGATGTCCAGTGGAGAATCGATATGGTCAGGATAAATCCTATTTATAACACCATTGGCATATCCCATTGTAAAAACATCTCAAATAATGAAATATCTTGATGTTGGAGAAAGTAGATGTTATTCTCGTTGGAAAAAAAATCTTAAGTAGAGTCAAAAACACCTACAAAGCGTGTAGATTTTGAAGAACCATACTATTTTTATTACATACGTTAAAGTCAAGAAGGTTTTTTTTGTTTTATGAATAACATTTTTAGGGAGGGTTTAGTGGAGTACTGGTGCCAATATCAAAATAAAAAAACGTAATTTGGATTTATCATTGTTTCTTTCTTCCATTAGTTTTTTTTAATTATAAACCGTCAGACAAAACTGTCAGGACAACTGCCGACAGTTGTTTTTTTTTGGGGGGGTGCAAGTTTTAGGTTTATCCAACAGTCTGTCAGTCCAATTTGCTGGATATGTACAATGCACCAATGGAACTAGAGGAGATAAATGTTAAACCTTTACATCATCTTATGTCTAGAAATAATGCTCTTTTTCAATCCACTCAGTAGTTTTCAACTATTTGATTCGTTTACAATGTGATTTCATGCTAAATTAGGGCTTTAGAATGTATTTGGCATAATTCCTGCTTGTTTTGTTTAGGAACTGGTGTTTTTTAGCAATCACTGCTCGACAAAAAGCAAGAAAATCCATTTATACATGCATACATTTTTTTAATTGATTGCACCTCATTGGTCACTTGATGGTTTCCTCTTGTGTGACTGACCAGACTTGTTAAATTGAGGGGTTACTTATTTTGCTTGGTACATCTGGAATAGTACAAGTAGTAGTAATAGGAGTACTGATGGTAGTAACATTGTATAAGGCTTTCATCACATTTCCAAACAATAGCTTGGGTTTATGTTCGACTTTACAACGGATGAGAAGGAAAAACGTATTCCATCATCGACGTCACGATTGCGATTAAAAAATAAAACTTTTTCAAGCTTGAGATCAGCAGCAGCTGTCATAGCTGACAATTCAAATATTTGCACGGAAACGATTTGCTATGGCCGATAAGTTTGTTTCACCTGGTTGTGATCTAGGCATTTCCTTTGATCTTGGATAACAAATGTCTTTCTCTGATTCATTGCTTTTAAAAAGTATTTAAAAAAATGTCTATCATTCCAACCGGAAGTGACCACAATGAAAGTAACAATGACTACCCAGTCGCACTCATCATACTCCGAACTAGATTCTTCACACATGTACTGTAGGTTAAATGAGGGTTCCAGGATCCATCTAGATCCCTGAAAGGCATCCCTTGTAAACATCAAATGTTTCAGCAGATTCTCTGAGACGAAAATCAAAGCCAGTGTCTTTGTTGGACTACAGAAAAAAGGATATTCAGCAGTTCAAGAAAAAATTCTCAAGAAGCTAAGGAGATGGAGGCAGCTATATTAAGGTTGATACGTTTTGAAATCTGATAATATCGATTTATCTTCTTTATGATATGCAGGACATATGTAAAGAAACTTCCTTGTGAAAATGAATAATAACTGTACTATAGTATATCCGTCAGAAATGACGGAGTTAATAATGTATGGACCAGAAGTGAACAATCTAGAGTTATTTCACTAAACAATTAGTTTTTAACGATTCAAGTATCCTAATGCTAAGTTATTTTTTTTAATTCTTAACTCATATCGAACTATTTTGATATTCGGTGATTATGCATGAACTCTTAAAAGTTTTGATGATGTAATGTTTATTTCATATCATAAGAGAACGATAAGTCAATTAATAACATCATTCGATATGAGTGCAGACAAACAAATAAATAAACTGGAGGATAGTATATAAGCTTATTGTTGGGTCAGATCATTCATTTGTCGATTGAAGTGAAGTTAGCTTTACTTTAGACCATTCAATGGTAGAATTTGCCCACTGAGTTAAGATTCAAGGTTTGCATTAATCCCTGTAAGCGTTATGGCAAGGCCTCAATTGAGCTTTGCATGCTGTCGGGTCGTTTGTTAGCCATTTTATGTCGGGTGTGCCCCTCCAGTTGTTCTGTTTCACCGAGTCCCTCAAGAAGAAATAAAGGGTGTAAGGTCAGGGATACACACGGGTCATTCTTTCTCAATACAGAGTTAATTCTGACCACTACATCCATCATCTACGAAAAGGATAGATACTTTAGCCAAATAACTATCAGTGATTATTGAGAGAAGCCCTTTAGGTGAATACCTTTGTGGCTTGATAGTTGCCATTAATCCCAGGAGATTTGAACGAATAATGTTCAAAATAGCCCCTTACAGCAATAATCCAATTAATACAAAACCCAGCCTGCGTCAATATCTAGGTCCATACTAGTTTGCTCTTTGAAAATTTTGTAATTGAGGTAAAATCTGAAAAGATGACAGGAAGCCAATCACTCAAGCTTTTGTTCACTACATCAAATGCTACTTTCTATGTTTAAATGTTGATTGCTTTCCAAATAGGTCCATGCATCGTTATTAGTTACGTTCAGTCGGTCAGTCGGTCGAATTCACGTTAGACAACAAAAAAAGGACGAAGGAGAGTTTAAGACTCATAATTTTTTTTCACAAGCAACAATGTAATTATAGTATTTCCAGGGTCGGCATTTTTGCATCTGAGATAGCCCAAAATGGCCGTTCACGATTTTGGGTCGGGGTAAATAACATTAGCAGATATTTCCATACAGTAATATTGCATAAGTATGAGAATCAATTGGACCAAAGAAAAATTACTTTCTGTTCTTATTCATCATCAACTCTGGCTATTATTAAAACTACGGATTGTAGACTGATCGTTGAACTTATGGTTCTCGTTACGATGTTCATCACCCGCGAATCCACAGTGAACTCACTACACTTATAAAACAGTCAACTCTCCAAGACGAATACACACTCACCCTTTTTCTGGCCTGTTCTTCAGGATCAAAGTGTAGAATCTGTTCCCCGGCATAGACCGAGGAATCGGTACTAACACTTGCCTGCCGAATGGGCCAGAGAGGGGGGGGTGTTAAAGACCGAGTGCGCCGGTGCAATGCGTTAGCCAATGAGGTTTTACTGAGGCTACGCACTGCTAAGCGCATCGGGGAGTCTTTGGACTAGTCCTTCGGCTCTCCTATTATCACTCAGTCCAGCTGCAGGGGTCAGTTTCCCCGGAGCAACACTGCTCCATTGCAGGTCCCCAGGTAGACGCTTCTGTGACGAAGGTTGCTTCGGCTGCAAAGCAAACCGTAGCCGCGTCAGCTTGAGCCATTTTTTGAAGAGTGTTTCCTATTCTCCCAACGTTAAGCTCGACCTTGTTTCATATTTTGCTGTGCTGGGGCAGTGAATAAACAAACCCCTTTCTTCTGGCCTTTCAGCATGGATCAAAGTGTAGTTTCTGTTCTTTGGCAGAGCCCGAGGAGCTGGTACTGACACTTGCCTGCTGAATGAGCCGGACGTGAAGCCCCCACCTTGTGTCACATTTTGCTCTGGTGGGCGAGTAAATAGGTAGCACATACACACGTATGCACACACACACACATTCATGAATTTTTCTATATCAATTTTTTATGCACAAACTCCCGTATACATACTCAAAGAAGAAAGATATGACCAGCATGAACTAGTTTTTAATTTTTTTCATTAATGAATAGTGCGGTCATACAGTATTCAATTGGATAAAACTGCCTTTCTGATGCTGACACTGTTTCATTTCACTTCTGGCATGATAAAAAAAAACATGAACATTTCTGAAATCTTGAACTTCCCGTAATTATGCGAATATCTCTTTCGTGTGTTCTTATTGAATAGAGTTTCGTCGATGTCTATATACATTAATATCAAATCTGAGTAAAATATTGTTGTTAACGAACGTGTTTTATTTAATATTTGCCACACTGTAGGGAATTGAATACAATCACTTCAACGATATTTTGAATTTGTTCCAATTCATTCTTGGATGAGGTATTGCATAATTATAACTAATTTTGGCTCGTTTCAACTCGACCAAAACATTCAGTTGCTTTCTATCACACTTCCAAAAAACGATGCTTGATCGTCGCTGTAAGATTACGAGCTGATTTAAAATTGTGATAAAAAGTAACTGGAAGTTATGACGGTGGTAAAAACTAGTCAAAATCAAAATTGATAATGTTGGAATACCTCAACAAATAATAAGATTTGAATGAGCACCGATCGAAAGACTGCTATGTCTCAACTGTTAGCAACAGCAGAGTGGAATAATCATGATAAAAACCATCAGTCCATTTGATACAGTAGCGCAGGAAATGATCAGTCATGGGATATTTGTCTATAAACTATGAGGTTTCTGGTTCAACTTCAAAGATCATATAAAACACAAAAGTTTCTAAGAGAAAAGATCAAGAATGCCTCAAATAATTCTTCAGTCAACGTCTACTAACCCAAAGATCAAAAAGTCAAAGATTTTTTAAAAATGTATTCGCTAGTAATAAAAACCAAAAGTATGCTAATCACCCTTTCGAATTTTTGGGTGAGGGACCTCCCATTATTCAACACAACTTCAAATTCTGATTATAGATAAAAGGGATATGTGCAATAAAGTTTCCGCTAATCTCTCACTAATATCTCAACTACACACTTAACGGCCATTTCAAACGGCTAAAAAAATTTAGATCTATCAGAAATAAGTAAATTGTGCAGATTTTACTTTTGAGTAAGTAATCAACTGTAAACGCCCGGAATCCGTTCAAAACTTCAAAGTGTAAATATATAATGCATTCAACATATATTGAGACAATGATCAAAATAAAAGCCAACTATTCCGGGTCATAAGTCGTGTGACTTGAAAACCATGCATATTGACTTTCAGTGTTGTCTGTACGGCGGAAGTAAGACATGAATAGTAACCGACCTTGCGACCCAGTAACAGGTCTATTGCCCACTAGTACGCAGAATTGTACAGGTTGGCGGCAACTGCTTCGAATGGTCCAACAAGTCATTTTTACAAAGGTGTCTTCCATATTTACTACAACCTTGTTCTAAACTCAACGCTTCAAACTTCTATTCTCGCCTTTCTGTCTGTCTCTCAGACCTGCGAGTAAAATGGTGAGTCCAGCACGCGTCTATAATTCAATAGATAAGTGCATTCTGTCCGGGTCATTCAGGCAACCCATCCATCACGCCCTGCGGTAACGGGACCGAATAAGATCGGCTTGACATCCATTTTCTTGAATCTGGCCAGAACATATCCATATAAGGACAAACCGGCCTCACCTCTTCAATTGTTGAGGAAGGAAGATTCCTCCCTTTACAATGTACGTATGGGATTTAATCACGTGAGGATCTATCAATATGTTTATCTATTGAAAAATGCCAAAGGAAATTGTCACCTAAAATTGTAATCATAGGTTTCTCTCAGTTTTTATGCTGATCCAGATGGATATGTATGAGTTCATCGTGCAGACGAACCGCACTGATGGAGGACCGAAAAAATTTTTAACCCAACGTCAAGGTTTTTAGTACCTGATTCGGATTCCAATGTAACTTTATGATCATATTGTCAATCAAATTATGTCACCAAAGTTTTTTTTTTCTTATAAACACTGGACTTTCAATGATCACTGTTCAAAAACTGGGAGGGAAGAAAACTTATTCATTGATCAACAATTTTTTCGATTTTTAATTGATTACCCCTAAAACAACATGCTACCAAAAAGTAGGGTCATGTGAAAATTTATATTTAATGACTATCCAGACTCGTGTGTGTGTGTATTTATTCCTACTCACTTTACTAATTCACGCAGCGAACTTTTCCAGCAGTCACACTGAAAAGCAATTACCCTGGAGATTATTTTCATTCTTCTCGAAGATTCTCAATTGAATATACCTTTCTTAACCTTATATCTTAAATTTAAGCCTCATTCTGAGCAGGACAATCTTCTACTCAGTTTGAAATATGTGTATTGTGAACACCAGGGGAAATGCATGAAAAACGTTTTGCTTTTTTTTCACCCTGATAAGTTACTTATTTTCAGTTTGATGAACGAGGGCCAAGTTCATCTTGTATTGCCTGGTCGATGATAGCGTTGTATATGCTTACCGGAAGTGACAATAAACAGTGTATTTCATTTCAAGCAGATTCTATCATAACCTAAAAATAGATCATTTTTTAAAAAATGATCATCGCATGTTGAGTCACTTGATCCCTAGTGAATATTTTTGCACCAAAAGCAAAGGAAGAACAAAATCCCTCTACGAGGACAGAACAAGCTACGACCAAGTCAGTGGTGTTACAATTGATTCTTTATGGTACTTTCCTCATCCTCCATATTGTTAAAATGTATCGCTTGGGTCTATACTCGAAGAATCCCAAATTTTTCTATTACAAATGCACACACACACATATATATATATATATATATATATATATATATATATATATATATATTATTGTGTCATCCACAGATGTACTACATCTCTTTAGTGTGGTTAGAGACTTTCCATTACCCCATCCAGTACCACGAGGCAGAATTGAGACCTTCAATTCAGACCCGGAGGCCGATATCCTATCTCTGGACCACAGAACTAGACGGGTATTATGGCTGAATTTAAGCGTTATATTAAAATTACACAGAAATCCCTCAACCACCAGAATGCTCAATTCCTGTAGAAGAGCATTGCATAAGCTTACGGTGGATGAGTTACCTCACTTGAAGAGTGCTCAACCCTGAATAGAGGAGTATTGATTATTGTATCATCCACAGACAGCTGTTCCGATATATATATATGTATATATATATATATATATATATATATATCTATATATATATATATATATATATATATATATATATATATATATATATATAATCTTACTCCCTACTCAAATACATATTTTTGTATACTTAAAAAAAACTCATATTTCTCAATTATGACACTATAATAATAACATCTTTACGTTGGATTTCTATCAGCAAGTGATTAAATGATGTCATTATAAACTAGACAAATGTTTTAGACTAAATGACCAGTCCGATGAATTGCCTTTTCGTGGTAGCTTTGGGTCATATTTGCGTTTCATTCAATTTTACTAGAAAGTACCACCATCTTAAGGGAATATGTACCAATGTACAAACTAGCCACGGTAAATATATACCATATACATGAATCTCCTCTTCCTTCTCCTCCTCTTCCTCCTCCACCTCCTCCTTTTCTCTCTCTCTCTCTCTCTCTCTCTCTCTCTGGATATTTTTACTCTGTCAACAATCACTCTGAAGGATAATGTAATCCTGTTTTGATTTTCTGTTTCACAGTAGACATGATGCATTAACAGAAACATATTGAAACCAATCGAAAACAAGAACGTTATTTATTGCAATTTAGGAAATTTCTGTAATGGAAATTTCAAAATAAGCATTTTTTTCGATTTTTTTCAGCCATTCTTGACTTTTATGCAGAACTTTAATATTCTATTATGACATCATTAGCAGCTGTCAAAAATTCATTGGAATCGATGCTACACCTTTTAATGGTACCATGCCTTTTTATCACATCATATAACTAATGGCATCGCACAGCTTCCAATCCTATTTCTGCTGCTCAACATATCTTGGGTTGATTAATAGACTGACATATTGACTGACCGAGTGAAAAGCTTATAATAGAGATATGTGGATACATATAAAATAACCTAACTTGAAGCCAAACCTCTTTGGATCAATCAAATTAAATCTTCAAATCGGGGTTTCCTGTCTCGATTTGCAATAAATGACACAAGCAAATTCTCAAGGGTGCAAGCCTGGTCAAAGCGTATGAAGATCATGAATGGCCCGGTCAACTGAGTACCCCTCTCTGCTGATATATTTTTAAAAAAAAGAACAGGACACAATACGTTTGGTATCAAGTTGGCAGCAGAAAAATATCAGAAGGACGTCAAATTCAACATCCAACCATCCCTTGATTTAGAGCTTTTCTTCCAAAACTAAAAAGCCATATCTGCTCTCCTATTTTACCTCTTAGCATGGGGCTGGGTATAGCAGATATGTTCATACCTTTGTCAAGCGCATTAGTGCGAAGGTAACGTAAACTTCCTCGACCAGAGTTTGAATGTGGCTTGTCATTTCGATTGTCCAGGCTGCCAACTGCTAGGCCACTTACATCTCCAATCAAGAGAGACAGGTACTCTTTCCAGAGTATGTTCGTAATATGATGATAATCGTCTTTTCCAAGATGTTCTCATCATCTGTAATCTGATAATTATGTACGTCGACTCTGCAATCAAAGGACTTGCAGATTACATAAGACAGAGTAAGACAAGACTGATTACAAAAGCCAAGCAGTGTATCGGTTTCCGGAACAAATCTCTCAAAGTTGAATGCGTTGGAGTTCTCTGTTAGAAACCGTAAACCAACCATGTCACCAAATCTGTCAACATAGCTTTCTTCAGTTTCCAAGATGGTTTCCCTAACTGGTCTGCTGGCCACGTGTGTATCATGCACACAGTATCACCAAAAGAATAAGAGAGCTCTCTTTAATAAGCTCCCTCCTCCCTGAAGAGGTTTTTAGGAGGGGACACTTTGCAATAAAAGGTCTTGTCGAATTGGTCTTTGGTTTGTGGCCAGCAGCATTCACGCCTGTTTTTGTTTTTTGTTGTTGTTTTTGATTAGGTCTTTTTTTTAGTTATCACCACCCAATATAAGCTGAGACGAATAATTCATACTTTGATCACCCCTTTTCCATCATTTACATTTATCATCCCTAACATGGCATGCTGCCAAAATACGTTACTGTTTTTGTTGAGTGCAAAACCTGCTTTATCGTTTTATTCTTCTCTTCTCATTTCCTCTGTCAACGAAGTTGAAGGTGGAATATATGCACACTTACGTCTGTCCGTCTCTTTGTCCATACAATAAGTCTTAAAGTTCTTGAATTTCAGTTACGTACACAATGA
>OY735221.1:42337954-42442954 GCA_963457665.1 Thysanoteuthis rhombus
GCGTAAGCTGATTTTTCTGTGGCTAAACTACTATCATGACAAGTTTTGTTGCTTTCGTAAGTTCTGTTATTGACTTACATTCTCAAATAAAAGAGATCTGATTGGGGTGCTTCAGGCAATTCAATAATATCATCCTCAATATAGACTAACTCTAGTTCAACGTAAACTTGTTTTCCTATATTCGATGGAGACACAATGCTCAGGTCGAATCAATCTACAACCACTTCCAGGTGTGAAACATTATGTCTGCAAGGAAAGAGGGGTCTACCATATCCGTCTCATTTTTTAGTACGTTGATGATTCATTTCATATTCATAGACAAAACATTTCAGATATTGGCACTTATCAATTATTAAGCAACAATGACGTCAGAAATAGTAATTTCAAACTTTGAACCAAGTGTAATTTTGTTTTTTTTTATCACTTCGCACTCATTAAATTGTCAACTCATCCGAAAATGTCTTTCCAACTTGTCATTAATATCACAGTTAGACAAAGACACGCCCATGTATAACCGACCATCTTCATCCAAACTCCTCCTATAACAACTGTTTTTATCTAAAACGGACCTAATACTCACAGACACAGATGAAGATACTTTATAACCCCTCCCGTCAAAGGCCTTTCTTATTTCTGATCAGTCTTGACACTCATTTACTCAGTTGCAAAGACCATCCCTCTTACTCCTACTGACAAACCAATGGTACAGAAGTATAGTCTGTTTCTCTCCTCCATCCCCAACATATAAATAGCTTCCTTTATATCACTGCATGATTCTCTGAAAACGTTGGGTGGTAAACATAGAAATGCATCGACACGTGCACAGCTTATAATGAAGATTTTAGGGATGTAACAAAGATTTTTCTCTTTTTTTTCCCTTTCATCTTCCAATTATCATTATTATCAACAGTCTTTCAAATCATCTACAATCCACGAAACACACCCAGACGTGCTCGAACATATACACATACATACAAACACATCATACACACACATGTATATATATATATATATATATATATATATATATATATATATATATATAGAGAGAGAGAGAGAGAGAGAGAGAGAGAGAGAGAGAGCGAGAGAGAGACATACATACATACATAAATACATACATACAGACAGACAGACAGACAGAGATCAGGAGAGAGAAGGGTAGAGACAGCCAGACGGAGAAACAGAGAGCCCTAAAAAGATTGTGATGTAGAAACTGATTATACGTATAACATAAACTAATGACCCCTGCCAATACAAAGAAAAGCTCGTACTTTATCATCAACATTTTTTGAATCTGTTTTTTCATGTCTACAGGGTTTTCACTTTCATTCTTCAATCCGACGACCATTTCCATCAATGTGTTTTTGTCTCTGACAATTTTCCAGGGTTCTTTTTTATAATGCTAAGGAAACTAAGAACGAAGAGAAAAAAGTTTGGAAAAACGTGCAAAGCTCCAATTATTTGTAGAAAAAGAGACGTAATAAGAGTGAATTGTTCTGTAATTGCCAGTTATTTATTTGATTTACTTTTCTTTAAGAGCTCCCATGATTTCACCTTAGTTTAGAGTTGTTGTTTGTTTTGGTTTTTTGTTTCCTCTTTCTCTTTGATAATTTTTTAAAACTTTTCTCTCCGTACGTAAATTATTTTGATAATTCTTTATTATAATGTTCTCAAGATAGTGAACAAATTTTTCGGAACAATTTCCATTATTTTTTTTTCATTTATTTTTTTAGTTCTCGAGCAAATTTGAAATGCTGTCCGCAAAACTAGTGGGAATTTTTTCAAGCTAGATAATTCTAACGTTTCCCTCTATTGATAAAGAGTGAACTTTTATTTTCAAATTGAAGTTCTTACATTCAATTGCATTAATTCTAAATCTCAATAGAAAACGCTCTCCTCGCTGTAAGTCTCACAAATAACTACGTATACACAGTGAAGCACACAGACGCATACACGCACGCACATCCACACACCCACACACATACTGAGAGAGAGAGAGATGGAGAGAGAGAGAGAGGGGGGAGAAGAAAGGGAGAGAGAGTGCCAAATTTACTCCTTATTTGAAATATTACCTTTTTCTACTTTTGGCTTTAGCAGTAACATCTTTTTTCACTTGAATAACATCAGTTTATTCGACTGTTCAAACTATATAATATACTAACGTCTTAACTTTGTAAGTTTTATAGTAGTTAATTTTGCTTAAGATCTTTGTTGGTAGTGTTTATTGCTTTTCCTATATTTGTATCCATCAAATATGTTGAATGAGATTAAACCTTTTAAAATTTGGCTATTTAGCAAATCCTTTTTTTCCCCATCATTGTTGTCTGAATAAATCAATAGTTGCTATTTTTGTGACAAACTTTTGTTCCGTTGATCGTATTTCAACATAGCATTTTTTTTAAGCTGCCTTTTCAGAGTGTATAATTTGTGCTTCAATTTTGGTTTCCATATTTACACATCAAATGGAAACCTCTGTAACGAAAATGCTTCTTAGAATTAAATTCAAAGAAAGTCTTTTGAGACTCTCGTAAGATAGATACCCATGAGATAACAGAAGTTATTTATGCACTTGCCTCAGGTTTTAAATATAAGATGGAAGAAAATGGTATTTTGTCTCCCTTTTGAGAAAATTAAGACGTATTTCGCGGCTTCATCAAAATCTAACATGAAAAAAAGCTTGTATTGTCTCAAATATTTTCTAGGTTTTCATTAACTAGATTTAAAACAATGATATATAATTTACTCAACGTTAATTCTAATGACATAACAAATTATAAACACGAGTAGTAGCAATTTTGGTAGTTTTGTAAATAAATCGTTTTCAGAAATCATACTATGACTTTAATCATTTTCAATTACTTTGATACTAACATATAAGTAGTCAATAATGTTCCAAAAGCTATTTCATCAGGTAGATTTTAGATAATTTAAATATCTCATGCTTTATGGGGTTTTGTGTAACTCAACTCTACTTTGAACATTTTCCCGTCACTTTCATTCACTTACACAAGGTGTTTTTCTTACGTTTTAGTTTCAAATGTCATTATCATTATTATTCATTGTTATATCACAACGGCATTATTACAACCGCATGAGTGGTTTTTTTTTAGTTGCATTGATGCAGTTGATATAGGCCAATCCGTATTGAATTAGAATACGAATCAGATGAGAAATACAACAAAATCAAACATGCAAATTCATACGTATGGCTTATAAATGAATTGACAATATTTGAGTCAAGGGTTGCGTTGCTTCAACTCGTATGTGATAGAGAAAGAGGAGAGGAATGAAATCTATGATTACAAAAGAATCATGTTTTCATCATGTTTGACCTTCTGGTACTGGAAAAAATTGACTTTTAGTCAGTTTGATGAGATGAAATCGTATTGTAAATTCCTATTCCGGATCAAATGAGACCATCACGAAATATTTTTTGGGCCTGACAAAGGTTTCTTTTTAAACCTTACAATGAGACCGAATTTAATTATTATCATTTATATATTTATACGTATGATCATTTTTCCCTTCACCGGGAAAAAATCTTTAAATTTTACCATAATAAGGTAATCCTATGAAAATCTAGATTATCTTAAATATGATTTGCAGCAATTTAGATATTAACTGAATACTAGCTTCAATAACTTTCCATTCTTTTTATCTACATCTCCATATCCCTCTTTCTCTCTTTCTCTCACTGTCTTTCTCTATCTATCTCTATCTCTCTGTGTCTCTCTATCCCTCTCTACTTTGCGTCCTTTCTTTTAGTTTCCCTTTTCTCTCTCTCTCCTTCAATCTCTTTTTTGTCTCGTTGTCTAATGACTTAGGAATAGAATCTCCTTCTGCACCCTCTCTATATATTCAATTAGTTTCTCTATCCATCATTCTAGTCTTTTTTGATTTCTTTTAAACT
Source organism: Thysanoteuthis rhombus (assembly GCA_963457665.1). NCBI lineage: Eukaryota > Metazoa > Mollusca > Cephalopoda > Oegopsida > Thysanoteuthidae > Thysanoteuthis > Thysanoteuthis major. The sequence goes on from OY735221.1 coordinate 42,341,865, forward strand.
GGATCTCTGAAATTGTCATTGTTGTTAGGTAAGGAAAATAAAGCGAAAAGTGAGTTTGGCAATAAATTGGAATCATTGCCAAAATGATTAATTTTAATACCTCGATTTAATACGGATATAACTTTGGACACTAGAAAGAATGGTTTTACTTTTTTCTTGGTGGTAATTTGTTCCCTAATCTGGCAATTTCATGATACTTAAAATTGCTAGCCAAATTCCCACCAAAGTTGTCAACATAAGTTTCTTTCAGTTTTTAAGTTGGTCCAACTGCACCAATGGAAGTAGATCGCGGAAAATTTCATCATTTACTCAATATGTCAACTGAGAACTTCTCTTACGGTCCCTTCCAGCTAACTAAGGTTTAGTAGGAATTCAGTTTGCAATAAATGTTCATGCTAGATTAGTCCCTTATTAGTACCTGCTTGGTTTCGGAAAAGTAATACTTTCTTGGGATAACTGTCCGACACAAGAGGGAAGTGACTTATTTATTGATCACTCCGTTTTTTTTAATTGACAACCACAACATGGCATGCTGCCAAAAGACGTCAGTCATGAGTTTCTATTGAGTGACTAACCAGACTGCCATTTCATGTTTTAAAGCACAAGTGTAATATTCGTTCGTTCAGTGATGATATATGTGTGTGTGTTATTGTATGTATATGTATGTGTATCCAAGTATTTGTATATAGCCATATTCTTGCTCGACATAGGCTTTTGTTGTTTCCTCCCCTGACAACCGTGATTGCGCTAACCTTCATCAGATCCTATAGGCAAACCTTTCTATCTCGTCCACCCATCTTAAATCTGGTCTCTTCCAATCGGCATCAATCCGTTCATATTCACCCAATCACTTGTCGTCTCTACTTGCAAAGTATCCAGTCAACCTCTATTTTGTTGCTTGATTGATATAATAGTATCCTAAAGTCTAATCCTTCTAATTGATGTTGATTTTTCATAATCCCTCAGAGTAAACCCTAACATTGCTCTGTCCATAGTTCTCTGTGCAATTATAATTTGATCCTCAGTTCGTTTTATTCATTCCCATGTTCTGCACCCGTAAGTCAAAGCTGGTATCACGCATTCATTGTATACTTGACAATTTGGGGACATTGGCAAGGTGCTTTTCAATACATCTTTATTCATACCAAATGACTTCCAGCATATCGTTACATGCTGATTTATTTCTTTTCCATAGTTTTCCTTTAACATTGCTACCTATCCTAAGTAAATGTATCCGTATTCTTTTTTGAAACCCCACTCTCTATTCTTATGGTGTTTCCTGTCGGATCCCATTCTTGTCTTTATTCATCGATAAATGCTGGCTGAATTACTTTTGAATGAGATACGACAATACGATACTCTGGACGAAAAATGCAGGGATAGATAACTTCCGGTTTTCAGCTATAACCTTTTATCCGTTGTAAATATGAATGAATATCATCCTTTTAACCTTTTTCTGGCCCTGTCTTCGGGATCAGAGTGTAGTATCTGTTCCACGGCATGGACCGTCTTCATCTTCAAGCCTAGACTTTTCCTTTCTTTATTTAGATAAGTCAACGTGTTTTATGATTTTTCCAATGCTTCTGACACAATGGAAACGTCATCGGCGAATTTCAAGTGCTTCAGATATTCTGCCAATTTATTCCCATTCACTCAATGTCAGTTTCCCTAGAAAATGCTTCCAAAGCCCAAGGTAAATAGTCTGCATGATATTGTATCTGCTTGAATTATTCCTTCTCCCACATTTATCTTGTTCGTAACTCTCTAGTCTTGAATATAGCTGTGCTAGGTTCTGAATGCTATGTACATATTTTTCGTTAACACCTTTTAGGCAATGGGCCCAGAAACCTAAATCCCGGTAGATTTCCGATCTCGTGACCTACATCTTGGCTGGAAGAAAAGCACATGACAAATGGAATCCCATAAGTGTAAATGATGCGCATGCGCGAGACTGGCAGCCTTATTCAAAGGTGACTGACGAGTTTTTGAATAAAACATGATGGTTCACTTAAACCGAACTAAGCAACCAAACCAAGAGACCTGCAAACATCCAGGTTAGCTTACTTCATCCCCATTTAATTTTGCAGCTTATCGTATAATGAATATTGTATCCAGGTTCTGTTTCGAAATTGAAAAAAAACTTGTAAAAGATAGGCAAATTTTCAGACATTCTTTTGGATGTATTTTTTAAGTTATTTCACCATAACTAAACAATACACTTCTCCGTCAGCTTTTTTGTATTCATCATACACTTTATTATTTGTTGCTTCGGTATTCAGAGATTCGAAGTGGGGTTTTGTCACATCATGATTGAATTAGTGAAAAATATTTTTTTTTTAAATTACTCAAGCACTCTTGAATTCCCTGTGATGTTTCAAATAAGAACGTCTTCAGTTCTCTAATAGTTGCAACTATACATTTGGATCTGTCATGTATAACGATTCATAATCAAAGCTTGAAGGTTGGAAATAAAGCACTACAGGTACTCCGGCATTTTACAAGTAATTTATAGTCATTAATCTGTGGATTTAGATAGCAGTGAACACCACACATCGTTAGTATGAAAGTGTCAAGCTTTCTAACAGTGACTGTAGTGAATTTTATCTGTTATACATGAGAGGTTACAGCCAAAACCTGAAACTAGGTACTGGAGATCTGTACAGATATATGTGTATTGTATTGTTCCCAACTAAGCAGTGTATATTCAATTCTTGGTGAAAATATAAATATTTACACATCCCCAGAAAGAACATTCACTCCGCTCCCTGAGTATGTATGATGTTTATTCATATTTACAACGGATAAAAGGTTATAGCCGAAAACCAGAAGTTATCTATCCCTGCAATTCATGTCCAAAGTATCGTATTGTCATATCCCATTCAAAAGTAATTCAGCGAGCATTTATCGATGCTTTCATTCTTCAATCCATTAATGAAAACCTCTGTTAACAAACTTTTTTTTCTGAATTGATAGAACCCAAATGTGTTAGTACAAAAATGGTAGTTTACTGAAAGTTGCAAAAACGAAAAACATATTTTGATGGAAGATTATTCATTTGAATATTGTAGTTTATTTTGAGAATGAATAATTGAATGATTAGATCGTCGGCATATTAGCATAGATCGATGCATTATACACTGCCTCGCAAGTATGTAAAATGTCAGTATCTCTGCATTGACTCTTTCTTACATTTGCAAGATCAGTTTACCAGGTCCGTAACGTACGAAGATTAGAAAAACACATAAGAGTCACATCAATACGCAGTACAGGCACAAGCATACCAGCCCATTTGGAAAAATTAAAATGGCACACAACACTTATATCAAGTACCATCTATGTCAACATCTATCCATTCAACGCTAAATACTCCCCCGATAAAACCTCTCCTGAAAATTGATCATGTATTCATTTTTAAACCTCTAATTGATGACAATTCTTATCCCAGACGAACCTGATAACCAAATGCAAACAAACAGCCTGATACCCTTGGTCAAAAGGTGTATCACCAGATCTTCTGTCAAATTGTCTCTTTACCTTCCAATTGCTATTTTTAGCAACATACGGATGTTTATATGCATATATATATATATGTATATTATACTAATACACACACAAACACACACACACATATATATATCATACAAATATAGCTATACACACAGATTTGTATAAATAAATATGTACAGATTATGTATATATACATAATAATGGATATCTATATAAACACACACATATATATATATATATATATATATATATATATGTAAGTATATATGCACATATATATATATATGTATATATGTATATATATACATGTATATAGAACGTAATATTTACACTTCAAATAATGAATTATATATATATATATATGTATATATATGTATGTATATATATATATATGTGCGCGTGTGTGTGCATGTGTGTGTGTGTGTATGTGTGTGTGTGTGTGTATGTGTGTGTGTGTGTGTGTGTGTGTGTGTGTGTGTGTGTGTTTCCTTTTTTTTAGGGATATAGATATACCATGACATCGAAATTTTTCAATTTAGTTTAAAAAGCCTATTCATGTCTTGGATGAAAATTGTTAAATTCTTCATGTTGTGGTCGGAAAAATAGACTTTTCATTGTGTATTTACTTCGTCCGTATGTTTACTGGGGAGCAGCCATCTTGATTTACATGAATATATGCTACCACTACAACCTTTGCGATTTGCTAATTGGGAACAGCCGATCAATCAAGTGTTCTGATTAGCTATTCCTTTCTTCTAAGCTATGTTGATGTTCCTATAAGTAAATAGAGAATTAAGACCTAAATAACTAATTACTGAATCGAAATTTAGCATATGAGAATTTACTGATGTAATATCATTTGTGTTATCCTGCAAAAATCACCATCCCTTTTATGGGTCATTAATGTAAGTTTTTTCAGGAAGATCAATCTGCTTATTGTTTTCTCATTGACTGTCATATGTTTTACCGAGTGAAATACAGCAATAAACTTCAAAGTCTGAACAAAATGGTTCGTTGTATTTGAATGAGTTTTCGATTAGTTTTTTTTTTTTTACCTAGGCGTTCTATCGTAGAGTAGCCATTTTTGAAACGTGCTTATTCGTGTGGTTGATTTTTGTGTAGTTGCTTTATAGTCAGCAAGTATTTTTATAAATTGTTTATATATGTTAGGTAATAGGACCAATCACTGTCTAGAAAAAACACATACATCTACCCCCACACACACGTGCGTATGTTTGAATGTGTGCAAGAGAGAATACAAAGGCAGATAAAAGCTGAACGAATTCGGGAGAGCGACAAAAGCCCAGATTGTTTGATCAGTAATAGATGAAGCGAGAACACTATATAAGTGCTTCAGTTGACTGACAGACGTAAGAAGTCTAATAAGGATTCCAAAAAAGAAAAGAAAAAGGAAATAAAAATTGGCAGCGAAGCACTCGAGCGATGACGAATATCAAGAGTCATTTGATGATAAATTCACAACAAAAGTTTTTTTCCTTCTGTGTTCTCTAAATACGCCGGCCATGACAGTCCACTACCTTTGAGTTGGCAATTCTTCAATGGTGATCCCAATAATTCAGATCATTTGACTTGTAACCCGTCTGTATGGTATGTGAAACGAAGGGGAATAAATGGAATGAAATAAAACAAATGAAGAAAAATGTGCTTTCTCTCAGAACTTCTCACTGAGTTAGAGTTGACTTTGTTTTCCCCAGACAAGAAGAACAAGAACAATCCTCAGAATTGCTAGATTAAATCAACACATGAAAATAATGTTCCCCAACCGGTTTAAGAAATCATGGTCAAGTGATTGGTAGGAAGCTATGTTACCAACTAAACCAAACTGACAAATTGTATATACCTACGATTTTATTTATTGTACCAGCGTATGCACTCCATTGGATTGTTCATGTATTGATCAGCACTAAAGAGCCCAAAAGCTATTTTATTGGGTATTTCATTCTTGATATTTTGAGTATTCGAATTGTATGGTTTCTTCTTATGACTTGACTTGAGTGTCAAGCAATTGTGTGACGTAATATTCATTGTTATGTCATAACCATGGAAGCTGGACAAAACAAAAACCTAACAATCATACAATTAAACAGAAATTTGCATACATTGCTCTCACATGGATGGATATACAACGAAAACGTTCATCTTCAGTTGGAATAGAAGCAGGAGTAAGTTTGACTCTACGGCAGCCCATCTTGTCTCTCTTTTTATTATTTATTCCTTCTGATATTTTTCCCCGTTTCTGCAACTTCATTTTTCCATTTTTGTTTTTATTCAACCCCTATCCTCAAAAATATATCTATCTTCCTATCTTCCCTTGTTTAGTCACTGTTTTCTGGCTTTTGGATATTCTCGTGTTCTGACATGTATGTAGATATCTATATATCTATCTGGACCTCACAGAACTCGAACAGTCCAATATAAGAACTTAAAATCTTTACACGAACACATATACTGGTGTCTTTTTTGTTTTTGTTTTCTTTTTCTTATCCCTCCATAAATAGTTTTTTTTTTTTTCTTTTATTTGGTGGGCAATTTACAATGCAAGTCTGTGCGCATGATACATACATACATACATACATACATACATACATCTTTTATTTGGTGGGCAATTTACAATGCAAGTCTGTACGCATGATACATACATACATACATACATACATACATACATCTTTTATTTGGTGGGCAATTTACAATGCAAGTCTGTACGCATGATACATAAATACATACATACATACATCTTTTATTTGGGGAGCAATTTACAATGCAAGTCTGTACGCATGATACATACATACATACATACATACATACATCTTTTATTTGGGAGGCAATTTACAATGCAAACTTTTTGCTAAATTGGTCCCTTAGTTTGAGTCCTTTTTTTTTTCGCAATAAGTCCTCGACACCCTACAGGGAGAATTTTCATCTTCACATTCCGTCACCACCAGTGCTTTTAATTTAAGAAGCAGAAAGCAGTATGTATGGAAGGCAGTGATTCATAATTTCCCTGAGAATGACATTAGTTCTTTAAATATTGTCAATGCCTGTCCGTCAGTCGATTCTTTGACATATTCAATTGTGATTTTTCTATTAATTTCTCGATCATAAGCTATGCTTCATCTTTGTCTGAGCCAAAGTGGTTTGTTAAGGTTAAAAAACACTGACAGTCCAATGGAAATCAGTTCTGGCTAGACTAGTCACACGGTAAAAATCGTCATGTGAACCATGTTTTTCCACCTTCTTGGGTAAGGATGATCAATTAAACAAATTGAGAGAAAGGTGATTAATTAATAAGTTACCTCTATCTCTTTATGTTTGGGCTGCAATCGCTAAAAAATCTGATTTTTCAAAGAAAAAAACAAAACAAAACAGCAATTGATTCAGCTGGGAATATGGTCGATTGTAACTGGCATCGAAACCTTAGTAAGTTTTTTTGTAAATATGATAAGCAGTGAATGATTGAATGTTCAATACTTTAGCTTTATTGGTAGACCTGTATGCATGATACATACATACATACATACATACGTACATACATACATTCATACATACATATATGCATTATATAGTGTAAGGTGCTTTGTATCTTCGGTGTGTTGTGTGCTACAAATGCACGAAAACTCAATCGGTAAAAAAGCAGCAGGCAGTTGGAGCGTTCCTGTCACAATTCAGGAAAAGTGGTTGTGATTTTGAAAATCAAAGAATTCATAAAAAAAACAACAAAATTTTGATTAGAGACTATTATCAACTGATAGTTTTGAATCAAATTTATTTTTCTCTAATTGATTCTCAATTGATTACTTCACAATGTAAATATGGAACATAATTTCAAATAGAGTTTCGATGTATACTACAACGCAATTCATAATCATTCTGTCAATTTCTGAATAATTCAAACACACACACACACACACACACACATATATATATATATATATATATATATATACATATGAATATACCGCCATTTTGCCGGCTATTCAAAACTCTTTCAATCCTGAAAACCATAAATCTTGTACCATGAACCGTTTGGTGAATGAACATTTTACCTTTCGGAAATTGGAAAGTACGAATAAATAAATAAATACTGTATGAATATAAAGTTAATTAATAAACCATCATGGTTAACCATTTCACAAGTGTAAAAGTTTTGGAAAAGTATTCCCTCTCGGTTTGTATTGTTTACTTGAATAACTCTTTGTTGATAATGTCATACACATTTCCCTCTTTTTGATAACACGTGGATTATTACGATAGATTTAATAGATTACAAGCTCAAGACATTTTTGTCTATCCGCACAAATCATTTTTTTCAAAAGTCCATAATAGTTGCGAAATATATATGCATCGATGATTCCTGCTTTGTTTATAGTGTACGGAGTAATTATAAAAAAAATTTCACGCCCCAATGAATTATTCATCAATGACCTGCGAAGTTTCGAATTTGGGTACGGCAGAAAGGGAACTACGTCTTTATTTATATGTATATATATCAATGAAAACACTAACGGATTGATAAACTTCCTTACACTGTCATATCTGTGTCTATATAGTTCAAATACATATATATATATATATATATATATATATATATATATATATATATATATATAGCAATAAATAAATAAAACAAATACAAAAAAAATAGGCCAAACGATCAGAGAAAGCAAGTTAATCTGCAGAAACAGAGCGAATCTGCAGGAAACTTCTATTGTTAGTAGCCACTGGTGCAAAGGGTCAATTTTTGAGCCCAGGTAAGACTCAGTTTTTCGAATACTAGTTTTTCCTTATGGTCAACGAGTTTTGGGAAGATATCAGCAAATCAATTCTCCCACACAACACTTAGCTGTGCTGAATTCATTTAGACTTAATATTCGAAAATACTTATTTAGAAGAGAGAGGGAGAAAATATGGAATGCTTCGAATGTAAAATTTGAACAAATAAAAAAAATATTGATCATGCAAAGCCTAATCTAACTACCTGGAAAACTGATCAAAATAACCAGAAAAAATAAGTGAATCGAAAACGTGACCAGATTTTTTGAATTAATTGAAAAGAAATTAAAGATAATGGAGGAATTAGAAAGGATGCAGGTGTAGTAAGTCATTTAATCGTACGTGCCATAGATTTTAGCAGCATGTCGTGTTTGGGGTGATCAATTAAAAAATTGGATTGACCTCAAAATAGGCTACTTCTCTTCCTTTTTTGATGGGTAGTGGTCTCTACAGTGGTCTGAATTTTCAAAAGAAATGCGAATGCTACTACTGGACACAAATTATTGGATCAAATCTCCAAATTTACATTGCAAATTGAACCATCAATCAATCTCACAGGCAATTTTCGGAAAAACAAAAGAAGGGTTTTTGTAGACACAATGAGGGAAAACTTTGAAAATGCCATCCGTCTTTTACCAATGGCCTGGCCTGTACTCGTTATACGCACATAAATACATACATAAAGCAATCAAGACTGACTTTAAAACTGAACATTTTTTTCTTATTCATGGCTGACTGTTTCTAGTATTGAATGAGAAATGATTCTAGAATTTCGAGATGTCTTGAATGAAATCAGTCAGTAAAATTATAGCGAAAAAAACATTTCTACAATTGGATTAAATAGATAAGAATAAGCATTGATGAAAATACGAAGAGAAAAAAAAGTTAAAAAAAAAAGGTGGAGAAATGAAAAGGAATAAAAGAAATTGATAAAAAAAAGAGTAAAACAGTATAATTGTGCAGAGAAAAAGAAACACTGAGGAAACAAGAGGAAAAAAAATCAAAACATGAATGATTGAATGAAATCCCGAATGAATGAAAAATGGTTAGAGGTAACACTGAAAATTGGAAAGGCAGATATATAAAATGTCTTACATATATATATATATATATATATATATATATATATATATATATATATATATATATATATATATATATAAGGATGGGAAGAAAAAAATGACAATTGAATGAAGAAAAAAAAAATCCAAAAGAATCAAGAGGGAAAAATGAATGAAAAAGAATGACACCAGCAAAATAAGGAATTTAGACTGGAGGGTGGGGTAAAGAAGGGATAAAATGTAAAAAAAATTACGGGGTAAACATTTTGAAGAAATAAATTTAAAAAACTGGAGGAAAAAAGATTTAAAGAAAAGTGCAGCTTTATAAAAAGCACCCCCCCCCCAAAAAAATAGACAGGTCTGGTCAATCATTCAACAGGAATCGACATATGACTGACGTAATTCGGTAGTATGCTATGCTTGGGATGATCAATAAAAGAAATAGAAAAAGGGGTGATAAATGAATAACTTACGTCTCTTGCCTCATGTTGGCCACTAAAAAATCGGACTTCCTTCCAAACAAAGGTGAACTCAGCTCAGGACAACGTAGGACCAATCAATAACTTCGATAATTGAATTCCTGGCTGGAAACCTATTGGAAGGGGGAATGAAAAAACAACAACTTTTTTTTAAAGATTCAATAAATATTGGATATCGGAATTTAAAAGCCTCTACTTTCATATATATATAGATAGCTAACTGGCCAGCTAAACCAACTTGTAAACTGAAAAAACCTTTGTTGACAGTTTTGGTACACGGTTTTTAATTGAGGCTAAATAAAAAGAAAATCTAAAATAAAAATAAAAATAAAAATTCCGGAACAACTACAAAGTATAAAAAGTCAATGCGAAGGGAAAATCGAATTAAGAATCGAAAATAAAAAAGAAAAAAGAAATGGGACTCACAAATACTGAAGAGTGAAGGATTGAAAAAACATGACAAGAGAATATAAAGAGCCAAACAACGTAAGAAGAGGTTGAAAGGAACGGTTAATACACAAGTGAAAACAAATAAAGAAAAAAAAATGGCGGTTGGTCGAGAAGTGTTGGTGACTGTCTGATCCCTGGGTGTGTTTGATTAGGTTGCTGATGGCCATTTATTTGTTCTTCCTTTGATCGATGCCCGTGTGCCGCAAATACATCTTCAGGTAAAAGCCGGCGTCCAATACTTGACATCTTCGCAAACAAAATCTTTTGAACGAAGCGATGAATAAATATCCTTCGGTAAAAGATCAAACACAATGTCCACCTAATGTTTTCCGAATCACAAACCAAGTTAGGTTTCAAAAAAAAAAAAAGTTAATCTTCAGAATCTCACAAGCAGAAAAAGTTCACCATCTCTGACCTTGTTTTCTGCTTTCTTCTAATTCAGAATTCAATGAAATATTTCCACAATTTATGACTTCGTGAATTAAATTCTTTCGCTTGAATTTGCAAGTCAAGATTAAATTACACTTTCAAATTGTTAAATTTATTCCTATGACTTTAGCATGTAGCAGTTGGAGAGAATGCCTATTGACATAGCAGATTTCTGTATAAATGAGGTCCAACGAATAAACACTTTTCAAAGATGTGATTAATGAATAATGGAGAATGTCAGGAAATGTCTTGTCTGATTTTTTTACACATGGATTTTTGATCATTGACTAGGTTGGTTTTTTTTTTCGTATTACTCCCTCCGTATTCATCAGAAACTGTCAACCAAAACTGTCAAAGTATGTTACATCAGTTTTGTTTTTTTTCAAGTTGGCCTGGATTGCTATTTATGCGTACCCCAATAGAGCTAGTGGGCTAAAAATCTAAATCTTTTCCTGAGATTATGCTAGGAGAAACTGGTTCTTTTTGTTTTTGGAAATATTTCCCCTCAATAGGTTTTTAGCAGGGATTCAATTAACTCTTCATGCTGAACTAATCCCTTAGTTTGTGTCCAGCTGCATTCATGCTTGCTTTTCAAATTTCAGACACTTTTAAGGATCACTGCCTGAAACATGGTTAGAGAGGTAACTTATTAATTGATTGCCCTAAAACAATTTTTCAAATAACTACCCCACACACGACATGGTTCTGGAATCGTTGGTTATGTAAGGGTTTCTGCTGAGTGACAACATCATCATCAATCTTTTAATGTCTATCGTTGGACATAGACCTTCGTCAGGATCCACCACATTTCTCTGTTATGCGTGTTGCGGAGCCAGTATTTTCTAAATTTGTCGAATTCATCTCTCCATTTTGTATTCTGTTGGCGTCAGTTTTGCATGTGATCTTTGGGGAGATTTGCAAATCTGACTCTTGGTTAGGTTCAATGTTTCAGCTCCATGGGGTAGCATCAGGAACATGCATTGGTTGTATTCTCTTCTTTTGGGGATTTTTGGCATCTTCATGTTTTTGAATGTGGAGTTTGCTCTGCCGATGGCTTGTCATTTCAGAGTGATTCTTCGCTTGATTTCATTTTCTTTTGCAGGTTTCATAAGATTCGCTGAACGATACTTTTTTAATAAACATTTTTATCATTACAACGTTTACTTGTATTTCAGTACGTCAAATCTTTCTCCAAATCAGCATTCTCTACCTCTTTATGCCCCCCTCTCTATCCCTCTCATGGATGGAACTGTAAAAGATGAGAATCATTTTTGAAAAAAATAACAGTTTCTTTGTGAAGTTGTCAAAGCGTTGAAATATAGATGAATCATCAAATGAAAAAAAATTATAAAACAGTTCTGGTTACCAACCAAAAACAACCTTTTGGTAGCATGTATGTTGTAATGACTTAAACAATCCCCGAATATGTCAATGTTTGATTACGGAAATATTGATACCGATCATTGAATTTCTGAATCAATCACCTCATTAAACTAGTAAGCACTCGGATAGCAGATATACCGCCACCGTAGTCATTGGAAATTGGATGAAAACTAATTCATAGATATGTGCAATGCTGAAAAGATAACTGGCAAAATATCCGACTGACAAATAAACGGAAAGACATGAGTGATACATATTTTTCCAATGTTCATTGGCATTGGTAAATAATATAGAAGAGTCGATGCTACAAATTATCAAGACCAGAGCTTCTCAACGTTTTGGACTCAGGGAATCCCTGACTGATAGAAAAAAATGAGACGTAAGATAATCTAGAAAGCTTTTACAGCTTCAAACACAAACATTAAGAAAAGTTCTGATATATATATATATATATATATATATATATATATATATATATATATATACATATATATATATATATATATATGTTCCAACTCTACCTGACTGTCCTACTTTGTGGGCCACAATATCGCATATATGTAGCTGGAATTTTGCATAGCGGTCCTTTCAAGGCGGAAGATATAGGATGAGTGACTTTTCAAAAGTTTTACTGTTGGGTTTTCGTTACAATCTAATTATGATTCTGAGCAGGACCCTGACTTTGTGTCCAACTTGAATAAAAATCAATTTCGAATCTTAGAATCTGAAATTCGATATTGGAGAAATTATTTAATCCAATTTAAAGTTCATTAAATAAAATTTGTTTTCCTGTTTTGCTATACTTGAATTTTTTCCCGGAAATGCTGTGTACCAGCACACATGATATAGTGGGGAGCAGCATCCGTTGAGTGTGGTTTCTCATCAATAAAACATAATATCTCATTTGAAATTGTGAATGGTTCTTTTTTTCGAAATCGGTAAGTGTGCCAAAATGTATGATGCGGAACCCAGTTTGAGAAGCCTTGATCCCGGCAAAGTACAAAACAACATATTGAATGGAAGCTTTCAGATCTGCAATGGATGCAACAAAATGACACAGCCCAAGACTTATATGTATTGAAAAAAATATTCATACACACACACACACACACACAAACATACATACATACATATATATATATATATATATATATATATATATATATATATATATATATATATATATATATATATATATATATATGTATATATATATATATATATATATATATATATATATATATGAGAAAAAACATGCAAACTGATGCAGGCTCGCTAATTTTCCTCTAGAATATCGATGGTTCTCTAGAATCGTGGGGAAAACATTGAAAACAGACTCCCCGGTTACCTTACACCCTTTAATCAATAAATCTACATGAATTTTGTTTTGTATGTTCGAAAAAAAGTACCACTGAGAAAAAACGTAAGTCTGAAATAAACATCAGCTTTTTAGTCCAGTAATTTTATTTTGAGTAGCAAGTAAACATTAAAAAGAAGAGCACGATTTTATTTTTTAAGGCGGAAATACAGTCTCTCCTACATTTTTATATCTCTTTTTCTTTGTTTATACGCCTGCCTGTATGTCATCCAAGAGTTAGCCCAGCTCACAAAAGCGAGAGTTTTTTTTTTCTTCAAATAAGCAATATGCAAAGAGCCTTAAAAAATTTCCCTGAGCATTGAATCGTAAAAGCGTGAGAAATAAACTGAAAAAGAACAGAGCCAAAAAAAAAATTTATAATCTAACGAAGTGAGAGGGAAGAATGGGTCTGGGGCTTGGATGAGGATCAGAGAAATTAAGTTGACAAAACATGAACTACAAATCGATTAATAATTGATTTGGGGGCTGAAATTTAAAACCGTACTTTTTCTGGTCGATATTTTTTTTACGAATATCAGCACATGTCATAGGTAAGAACAAAATGATCGGAATTATCACCAGAGTATTGACTTCTGAGGAATGTAAAAAATTTCAAAATTATCCAATTTCAATAAAACTTTCGACACTCATTTATTAAAAGACGTAGTAGTAGTAGTAGTAGTAGTAGTAGTATCATCATCATTATTATTATTATTATTATTATTATTATTATTATTATTATTATTATTATTATTATTATTATTATCATCATTATTATACATGAATATCCATTCCAAATATCGGAGGATAAATTTTTCCTTCTTAATTCATACCCTGCATCTTATCATTTCGATGATTTGTATCACTTATACACTGATGTTTCAATGATTTTTACACATTTAAAAGATAAATCCCTGTGGATATTATGTTTAACTGTTCTTCCCCAAATCAAAATCTTAAATTATAATTAATCAAATAAAACTAGTAGGAACTGACGCGGAGAAAAATGTTTCATTTAAATATTCCTGCTCCTTATTTATCAAATTAAGATTCCCAGCTATAGCAATTCCAGAGGACAACTTCCTTGCCCCATGTTTCTACTTTGATGACATGGTCGGGATTCGATCGATCTTTACATTGGCAGAGTTTGTCCTCCTGTATTTATTTCTGGCTTCCAAAATGAGGAATTCTGTTTCATGATCGGCCATAATCGGCCTCCTGCGATCTTTACTCTTCTGATTTTTTGTGAGGTTTTCTCTCTTCCCATTTTCCTTTCCTTATTGTCAACGATGCTACCCCTCTGTTTACCGCTGCTCCAAACGTTTTGCATAATATCTTCACTGCATGTTTTTTGCACATACTTTTTTTAATCCCGTTTTTGTCATTCGGACGAGTCTCCCCAGCTATTTGTCTATCAGTGTATTTGTGTCATCTCTGGAGTCTGGATGTATGTGCAGGCGTTTACTAGCTGGCCGGTCCATCGATTGGAACTAACATTTTATCCATCTGAGAGATGGACCTGTGTATCCTACTACTGATACTACCAGTGTGTTCATTCTATTTCATCACATTTCAGCTAATTAGCTTATTCCTTAATGTTGTTATCATTCCCTCAAATCATCATCGTCGTTATTATTATCATTATTATTATTATCATTATTATTATTATTATCATCATCACCCGTTGTCGCGTGGTAAGTGCTAGGAATGTGTGGCAGCAAGTCTCCTCAATTCTCTAACTCTCTTCTCTGCGCTTTCATACTCCAAAGCGGTGAAGTGGATTACAGTTTCACACCAGCTCCCTAGTGGTTATCGCTGAAGGCCTGATGACTATAAGTCCCCTCAGGTATCCGGCCTTCCTCTCATAACGTCCCTACATATCACAGATTATTATTGTTATTTTCATAACACACTTGGAAGCTTCCGTTGGTTAACACCCCGAACCGAATAAGAGCCAGCCTCTTCAAAACTACACTATCTACTGTATTTTCATAGCACGGTAAAGGGATGATGACACCCCGTCCGCACGATTTACTCTATCACCAACTTCCAAAATCACTGCTAACCTCCATCATCTCACCCGAAAATAATCTTCTTAACATTCCCTCCTTTATCGGCACTCTCATCCTCTTCACAATCAAAATCATTATCTTAATCTCATTTGCTTCGGCAACACCCGACAGCTACCCACCCACTATCGATAACACCAGCTTCACTCATAATCCAACCCACCCTTATCTTACCTTTCTTAACCACCAGCAACATTATCGCAGTGGCACCATCGCCTTCACCCCGTCCTGTTGAAGCCAATTCTAACTTTCCTGCCGCTTAACGGTTCACTTGGTCTGTCTACTGCGAAGGCCCCCGTGATGCTTTTCCTTATTCCATCATCTTGCTCATTCCAAACCTGGTATACTATCATCCGGTTCCATCCCTAGCCCTGCCACTGAGTTACACGCACATTTTAGCGCCTTGCCCATTCCCTGAGTGTCAATCAAAACAGATAACCTTCTCACCAATCCCTGTGTGCTGTAATCGCATTGTCTATTTGCTTCGCTGACTTGCAAGAAAGTCGAAGTTCCCAGAGTTTCTTTATTTGCCTCTTTCCCCTTCGATGATTGGCAGCTCAACCATCGATACTTCGATTTCTTTTCGTTCTTCCTTTCTTTCTGTGTTTTTTTTTTCTTTTTTTCTTTCTTTGGTTTTTCTTTCCGTCTTTTTTAAATACTGGAATAGTTTTCCGACTTATGTAATAAATAGTACAAGAGTACAATAATTTTGAGAATAACTTAGATAAATGTAAATCACCTACAACCGAAATTGAATCAACAGAACAATTCTGGGAGTTACCAGATAATCTATCCATCTATCCATCCATCTATCTATCTATCTATCCATCAATCTATCTATCTATCTATCTATCTATCTATATACACGTATATATATATATATATATATATATATATATATATATATATATATATATATATATACACGTATATATATATATATATACATAGATAGATAGATAGATAGATAGATAGATAGATAGATTGATAGAGAGAGAGAGAAACAAGGACAGAGACAGGCGGATAGAGAATAAGAAGTACATAGCACGTGCTTCGTAAATGTTTCTCTGAACTGATAAGTATGTAATTTTAAATTTCAAAATTCGTTTTCATCACTCGAATCAAGGTATAAAACATAACCAAAGGGACAATCTGACTGAGATCCATGCTCCATGCACAGGAAGGAATCTTGCTCGATATTACATGGAGAGATCACAAAACAGAATATTATATCAGAGAAAAAAACAGGTGCCAGGGATACGATTGAATCCATTTGAAAACTCGAAGTGCAATGGGCTGGTTGTGTTGCGAGAATGACAGACGACCAATAGACATCACGACTCACAATATGCATCCCAAAAGATCATATGTAGGATTGTGGCTGGCAAATTATAAGATGGCATGATGAACTAAACAAGTTCAGAGAGTATTGGCTCCACAGTGCCCATGATAGAGGGGTCTTGCGAATCCTAGGGAAATCTTCGTACAAATCTGGACGGAAAAGGAGGCTGATGATGATAATGAAGTATTTAAGCGTATATTATGAAGATGTCCATGAAGAAATTCTTTCTTTTAATAAAAAAAATAATTACAGTTATAATCTTTCTTCTTCAATTATTTTTTTTTTAAATTTATATCTTGCATCTCCTTTTATATTTCTGGGTTCTTTTTTTCATTCTTCCTTGCTCGTTATATCAATGTTTCACCTTTCCATTCGCCCTTCCTTCACATTTACTCATATATTCTTCCCATAATTCGTCCTTTTTTCCTTCTATTTCCCTTAAATAGTTTTTCCCTTCATCAAATCTAATACATATGATCTATTTATTTAACAATTCTGATTATAAATGTTCTTCTCAAAATTTGCATTGCGATTAGCAAATCTATTTATCAAACCAAAATCAATCTATCCATCTATCTATCTATCTATCTATCTATGTCAGTGCTTTCTTTTATCTATGAATAACTGTCACCAAAATAATCAAAATAGGTTTTTTACAAGTTTGAAGGTGGTCCAGCTGACTGGCTACACATGTATCACGCATACGGGTCGCATAGAGTTGTGCACTGAAATTTCCAAACGCATATTTCATGGCAAATGAATCTCTCAGTTTATGTCCAACACCATTCATGGTCAATTATGAAAATGAACATTTTTCAATAGTCACTCTTTCACCAGAGGTGAGGAATAGTTACCACAACCTTTTTCCAATGTTTTAGTTAATCACCCCCTGTCATGGCATGCGGCAAATAGACATGGTACAGTACAAAGGTGTCAGGATTGAAAGCTTGATTGAGGATCCACACAAGAAGGACGAATATAAGGGAAATGCCAATGGGAAAAGTATGGAGAAGTCAGGCAACGGCCAGCAATGTTGACACATGGTCTTTGTTCCTGGTTACAATTTCCAGAAATAACCCAGGTAACCTCTATTGAGCCCCAGCACCAGTCATACATTGCCTGTGTGCTGTCTGGTCATGTATCCTAATGCAAACTTTCTGTGTGGTAACTGTAATAATGTGGCCTACAACTCTGAATTGGCTAGAAATGACCGAAAGTGACCTCTTATAGCCTCTGAGGTCAACCCTACATTTCATATGGAAATATGTACCTTTATGCATGGTTTCAGATTTATAGGGGTTTATTTGGAGGCAAAACCTAGGATAATTGTTTTTAAAAGGGGTCGAATTGAACTTTAGTGATCTTGAATGACCTCAGCAGTCAACATCACATAGATTACGACCTTCGCTGCGAAAAAATGTACCCATACGCTTTGAGCATCCCTGGTGCAAAGTCATGGCCTGCAGCTCTTTATTTTTTATCACGTAGTCCATGTTGTAGGGCAACCCCCCCTCAGAAAAAAAAATTTCGGTTGAGAGGCCTCGTAGTTTAAACAAAGGAGACGCAAGAAAAAGAAAAAAAAACAAAGGCTGAAGTATTAGTACGGATACATAATTGCAAAAATTTACCTTAAGGACTCTGTGGGTTGGGAAATTTTAGATTTAATCGTATCGACTATCATAAACAACTTTGCTTAATGTTATTCTTTGTCTGTTGCATATATCTAAATACAATGTGTATTTGTATGTATGTAAGAAGTTTATTGATTGGTATTTGATAAACGTCTTTTTGTCAGGCACAAGACATAAATAATGAAGCACCCTGATGATATTGAATCGGGGGAAATGGTTTGTAGGATTAACAAGCTCAATGATTAGAAGTCTTCAAAGATAATGGATAGTCCAACTTTATTCTTATATCATCATTTTATTCTTTTTATGTCTTTCACAAATGATCTGCTTATAAATGTTTAGCTGGAGCGTTGATAATGCAGGGAAATATAACCAAAAATGAGAGAAAAAAAGGAAACTTTCAATGTATATATACTTTGTACACTAAAATTAGATATCATGTATATGCTTCCATAATGCAAAATTGACAATATTTTTTTTGTTTGAGTTTTGGACACTGAACTCAAACATAGCAACTTGATATTCCCTTTGACATTTGACAAATCTGTTCAAAGGAAAATAATGTTATTTTTATATACTTGCACCGGTGAAACTAAATTGCCTGGATGTGCAAGATTTAGGGTCTAACAACCTTTATAAAGCTAGGAACAAAACATAACTAAATCTCGAAAAAAATTGTCGAACTGTGGTAACGTGATCAATATACAGTAAAATATAATGAATTTTCGCAGGGCATTTATATATTGGTAGACTTGTGAATTGAGTCACTTAATCTGAATTGGTAAATTGCAATATTGGAGAGAAAATTTAAATATTCAACTGAACAGATGACCGAAAATTATATTTTGAAATATGAGATGCCTATAAACAAACAAACAAACAGCAAAAACGTTGAACAATAACCCTAAGTTAAACGAAGCATTCACTATCTGCATCAGTAATAGCAGGAAGAGGAAAAGAGAGATAGAGGAAAAAGAGCAGCTAATCTTTCTTTAGGTCAACGTAGTTTTTATACTTGTGAAATATTACGATATCGAAATATTCTGTTATACCCTCTTGTATAAAAATCGTAAATGTCAATTTTACACTCTTGGGGGCCACATTAAGCAGTCTAGGGTTCTTTTTGGCTTTTTCAAATAAAAAATTCCTGTTATGACATCACTATTAGCTTGAATAATGATCGGAGTGTAGTAACATCACACATTTATGACTTCTTCCTTTCCTCTTTTCAATTTCCATTATTTAGAATAACATCGACCGGCCGATTGAAAAGCCTCTGATAGAGATGTTTAGACACTTTTGAAAATGTATCAGTTAAAGTGATAGTGGATAAAACCATTTTTATTCAAGACAGGCTCACAACGATCTGTATTCCAGTCGTCTCTTCTATATTTCACTCAGAATGAAAATGAAATTCTATAAACATGTCAGACGGCAGCAAATTGCTGATAATTTATTCCGTTCACTTCATCCAACTCAGAAATGTTTTGGATGAAAAAAAAAGTTTACAAATCATAGATTAACAAGCGTGGTTAGGTTTTTCAATAGATACCATAACGTGACCAACGTCTTTTGGCAGCATGCCGGGTGTGTTCAATTGAAGAACACGTGATCAATCAATCGATCACAGTTTTAGCTTTTTGTTGGATAGAGATCAACTAAAAACGTCTGAATTTTCCGAAAACAAACGTGGATGCTTCTTGACACGAAGAAAAGTATCGATACAGCATGAATTTGCATTGTAAATTGACCCAGCACCCGAAGAAATTTCAGATGGGGGCAATTAAAAACAACCCTTTTTTTCATGTCTGAATTTTAGGTCTCTTATTCATACTGGTGCAGCTGTACGAGGGGCATATAAATACTTCATCACCCATCAAGCCAGCCAGACCAGCTGTAAAACTGAAGGAACCTATTTCATAGTTTTGGTTCAGATTATTAATAACAGTCTAATATTAGACGTTTAAAGAATGGTAATTGTAACAATTGCTGTAAAATCTTCCGAATAAGTTTGGATGGGACTTGAAATCACAATCGATAAATGAACAACCGTAGCGTCGAAATCTCTTGCTTATTAACAAAATTGTTAAAATGCCCCCCCCCCACCTGGTCTAAACTGTTTTCGAACACATTTCAGAAAGAAGTACTGATATCAACTTTCAGGTCTGTATACTGTATGGCCAGGAGCCCAAACACAGAAATAAACACATAAACACGCGTACATTTGAAATAGATAGAACTGTTCACTATCTTAGTAACTATCTTGGTAGCTCCAGTTATCCAATAACTGTGATATGTATTACACACGTATAAGAAATTACCAAACATCAAACTCCAAATTGTCACACCGAACGTTGCAATGTGAGCCACAATGGATTGAATGTTGAGTAACATCGCCTTTTAGGCAATGTTTTAATTCTTTGAAAGATCCGGAAGAAGTTGACCCTTTTTTTTAAATATATATTGAAACCAATCTTCTTTATTTTCTCAATACAATACTGCCTTTCTTATCGCCACAGCTTTTTGCATCAGGTGTATTGTTGTTGGTTTCCTGGACGTTTAGCCATGTCGTTCCTATAACACACCATCGTTTTTCACTGTAACTTGCGGCGTTCCCCTAAACTTGATTTTATCCATTCCGTCTAATCAATCATTCAACAAATCCTACATCGAAACCTCGCTTTTAACCAGCGCCTTTTACGTGATGCGTCCTTGTGGCTTATATATACCTTGCGGACATTCATAAACTCAAGGCTGCATCGTTTCAATAATCCATGACGAATCCCATTGAGCAAATTACAATCTCACTCCGGGCTCAATGCAGCTTTCCGGGGAACTATCTTATTAGGTGAGAACATCGACTGAATCAACAAAATCATAGCGTTATATAAAAGATGGAGGGAACCAACGGGAGCGCTCGGTGGATAAGTTGGATGGTAAATCCAATACGTGCTGGATTATTGCGTAATCTGCTTGGCTTTTGATGATTGGGACCCAGATAAGGGAGGCCGGGTCCGATATGATCAACAGAAAGCCTGGAAACTCAAGATCATGGACCAAGTCAACTTATTCAATTTTGGCTCATTGATTTATAATTCCGTGCCACCAAGTTCACTTTTATATATACCTGCCTGGACTTACATACTGATCTCTGCATCTCCTCTTTCGATTCTTCCTCTAATCGAGAGGTTATGTACGTATGTGTGTGCATGTTAAAATCTCAAATTATCCGGTGCGCCTATTAGCACGTATGTATGCGCTTTGAAGCTTGTTTACACTTATGGAAGCAGCTAACGCGTACCAAAGAGCTGTTATCACAGTTACAATATCAACTGAGTTCTGATTTTTATTTCTTTACGATCTTCCTTTTTCTTTTTGATACGGCAATAACAAATGCTTTCTTTTGGACACACGCACGCATGCGCGTACAGAATACACAATAAACGACCTAACTTGTTTTTTAGTCAAAGAAGGTGGCCTTGCTACGCAGAGTGTAAAAAAGAGGAGGTTTTACCATTCAGTGTCCTTTTTGAAATGGTCCAATTGAAAGTGTCGTCTTGGGGAAAAAAAGAAAAGAAGAGAAAAAAAAAGTAATTTTTTAAAATGATATTCTATACTTTTATGACCTAAACTGACAATAAAACTCAAAGTATATTTTCATTTTGTAAAACAATGTGACAGCATATTATTCCGCAGCCTAAATCCATCAAGTTTAACCGTGTCTGACTCATTTTTCTTCCCAATAACACTCACAAAATATGATACTAGCCTTGACTGAATCTCTCAAATAGAAAAAAGTTTGTTGTTTTTTTTTTAAAAAAAACAAGCAAAAGAACGCCTATAAAAGAGTGATGTTTACGTTTTGATTATAAAATCAGCCTTTCAAAAACGGCAAAATTACACAATTCTATTACTTTTTTACAAATCAGCAAAAGGTATTTAAATCAGATCACCAAGATGAAAGTATTTGCAGGAAAGAAGACAAAATGAGAGAATTATGTTGGAAATTGGAGAGAGTTCAGAGAAAGAGTGGTGAAAAATCAAAATAGTTTTCTTGAAAAGTGAGATCTTGGAAAATATTCCCTCTTTTAGGGGCTGATAAACTCTGCCCAACAGTAAAGAGGTTAAGTTTAAATGGAATCTTTATCATTGGAGATTAGCATCACAACTAAATCTGAAACTTGCTGATAATTGATGTGCCAGTAAAGTTTTCAGAATTCAATTTATTCATCAGTCACTGTTGTTATTTGAAACAGTGTCAAATCTGGACCGTATTAGAAAGAGAAAAAAGGCGAACGTGGTAGAAATTTTCCGACTTCGATTCAGGGACCATCACAATGTGCAACAGCAGAACAATGCAAATAGAGCGAGACGGTTGCAAAATTACTTGTGTGATCCAAGTCAATATAAAACAGATGTGGTAATAACCATGAAAATCTTTCTGAGAGGATAGTTATCGAAGCTCAGTGGCAAAACACCAACCTGCCAATGGCCAGTCTGCAGGCAAAAACAGAGGTTCGGGATTGCGAAGAAACAAATAGATGAACAATTAAGAGGTCTGGATTTGGGCAGAGAAAAATGTGGTATCGCCTATCTCTGAAAAAATCCACAGCTAACACAGACTGGAATTTGCACAACGTAGATATGAGTAATTGTTGGAAGCCCTCTTTCGGGACGATAAGCTCAAGCTGGTCAGGATTTCTTCATTATTACCCGCATTAATCGCGATTACCAAAGCACAACTATTCAAAGCGTTCTAGCGGAGATACTAAACTCATTGTTTGGGCTGTTGTATGATCTGGGGCCTGCTGTATGATCTCGTTTTTGCGAAGCAAACAAAGAAACATCACTACAATATTTTTGCAACGTCGCATATACCTTCTGCAATATTACA
This sequence comes from Thysanoteuthis rhombus, assembly GCA_963457665.1. Classification (NCBI taxonomy): domain Eukaryota; kingdom Metazoa; phylum Mollusca; class Cephalopoda; order Oegopsida; family Thysanoteuthidae; genus Thysanoteuthis; species Thysanoteuthis major. Next base: position 42,365,258 of record OY735221.1, read on the forward strand.
TTAACATCCTTGGATAATATTTCTTCAACATTGCACAAAAATATCATAAGACCATGCATTATCCAAATCAGCGCTTCTCAATTGGAGAAATTTTCAAAGTTATACAAAAATTTCTATGCAGTATCGGAAAAAAGTATTTTGATGTTTTCTCAAAATCAGCTACAGCACTTTGCAAACGTTGCAATAACATTGCAGTATCGTCTGGAATATGCAGCCACTCTGTGTTCAGAAAAAAATCAATTTCAACGTTACAATGACCAACCCATAACATCACATATAATCCAAATTTCAACCAGTCTCGCACGTTACAAAACAATAAAAAAAAAAAACAAGTGTTGGCTGATTGCTGACGTCTTGACGCAGCAGAATATGCTGATCTACAAAGAAAGACGATTTGAGTAGCTGACTGTGTCCAGATTGGCGTCCCAAAGTTCATGCTTTAATTTGATAATATGCCTATAATTGATAAAAGATCCATTTAACAATTTCTCAAAGATCAATGTGAAGAAGTTTTGGTATATCCAGCCCATATCTCAGTATTATAGAAAGTGTATGTCCGTCAATCGCCAAAGCTCCGTGTAATTACATATATATATATATATATATATATATATATATATATATATATATATATATACGTATATATATATATATGTGCGTGTGTGTGTGTGTGTCTGTGTCTGTATGTCTGTGTGTATGTGTCAGTGTATGTGTGCATTATATATATATATATATATATATATATATATATATATATATATATATATATATATATATATGCATGCACGTGCACACACACACACACATATATACTATTGCATCAATGAAAATTTGCTGCCTAAATATTCACGCTTTAGAGTACATGTATCAGACAAGGAACAAAACATTACCAAAATTTTACAGGAAACCTACAGAACAGCAAATATAATCTGCCCCTAAAAGGATGAACAATCTTAACTGAGAAACCAATAAATGCTAGTAAATCCAATGCTAAAGAAAGCTATGGTCAAATCAAGCGTAACCTCTCTTTGGTCATCCAAAAAGGAACACCCCAGCAATAAACGAAAAAATCCTTTAAAAAAAACTCAGCAACCTCTAAAATGTCAAAATCCCCACCGATATCCCTGTATATCTTTATCAACCTTTCAGTACACAGCAAAACAGTTGAATGAAATGGTTTCCTTACCTTAGGACATATCTAACACCTACACACAATATTCGATCTCAACCAGAAAAAGGGACCGGAATAGAAATCCTCTCCTAAACAATTCCTCGATGGCAATCTGATAACACACATCACAGTACACACCAACCAACCTGACCTACTCAAAGCAAAAGGTATTAAAAAAATCTTTTCTCGACCATAAACTAAAAATAGCTGCCAAACAATTCCCAAGATATTATGAGCAGAGAAGTGATAAATAAAACGTCTACGTTATCCTATATCTTCAGAACTACGATTTTAAACAATGAATCGTCCTCGGCGATTGTGCTGAGTCCCCAAAACTAAAATAAATACCACTGATCCACAAATATTAAACTAATCAGAATAGAAAAACACAGGTTTGACGAGTCACCCAACTAAACTAATATTCTTTGGCTGCATGCTTTGTTGGGGATGATCAATCAAAATTGGAATAAGTCGAGCTCTTTTTTTTCTCATTTTCACGAATTTTCAAGTAACCAGTGTATCATAAACTTACATTGTAGATTGAACTTCGATTTAAAAAGAACACTGTCTTTTTTTGAGCTGAGTAAAAAGAGTTTTTCATTGGAATGAGGATTAATTGTTTAAATTCCAGCTCTCATCAGCCATTATGTGTGAGACATACATACATACATACATACATACATACATACATACAAAACCAGCTTCTTTAAAGACTTGCAAATTTCGACTATTTGGGTAGATGATTTTCAAGATATAAGTTTCCCCGAATTCACAGCTTAAGTCTTCTACAAGGCATGAACAAGTGGATATAAGCCCATGTTAAGCACAGCTAGTTCACGGGAGACTGCACCACATAAAGCAGAAACATTCGCCGGTTCAGCAGAAGGGCTAATAGACATCATGATAAAATATGAGTTTTCAAACTTTTATGCATTCATTCATAAACAGCTATAGCTAATCATTTGATTAAAAAGTATATGTTTCTCCCGATTTGGGGGGACAGCGATACTAGAGAAGCCTGGATTTTAAAAAAAAGAATTTCGAAAAGCTAGCATAAAAGCTCCCGTACACAAATTGAGGGACAAATTTTGCACAAAATTATATATTTTTGAAGATAATAGCGAGTGTATGCTTGATTTTTTAGCCATTACATCATTAGTACAGCCTTCACGCGTGATGGATACTTTACTAGCCAATCAGCCTGTTTGCATCCAGCCAGACTAACCTAAAAACAGAAGTAAACTACGGCATCAGTTTTTTGACAGTTCTAAGTAGTCGGTTCCTGATAGATTCGTGTTTGTGTGTATGCATTCAAATATATATTTTTACACTCATGTGTATACATAGTTTTGAGGATGTTTTTCTCATTTTTTTAATTCGAAGACAAAAAACAAGAGAGAGGGCAGGCTTTCGTCTTTTGAGTTATGCAAAATGAAAACATTATATTTCGTAGTTTATGCATGGAAATAGTTATGCAAAATGAATTCATACGTCGAAGATATTTTGTGTGGCATCGTTAAACTTATAAGTCATGCTTTTAATAAAAGAAACACTATAATTGGTTTAAATGAAAGAGTCGTTGTTTCATATTTTCCAATGGTCGTTAGGATAAATCTTCATCGACAAAATTATTACTCTTAAAATGTATGGTTCGTTGTTATCGACAGAGCAACAGAATCAAAACCACACAATTCCTTATATGACAAGTTATTTGGATAAATTGGTTAAAGGTAAGATTGAATAGTGTCACTGTTGTCACTAGCTTTGGTTTGTAACCAGCAGGCAATTTACAATCACAGTGAGAGGCCAAGTGGGGTATAAAAGAGAGAATATAAAACGGTTTCTAATGGTCGATGGTAAGGAAGGAAACTACGTGTTAGAGGAAGTGTGATTGAATCGTAGATTTAATTTCCCATTTACAACAAGGGGGATGTTTACCAACGTGGCTAATGGTTGGCTCAAATTTGAATGAGCTGACATTAGGGTCCTAATGAGCCTCTTCGAAGCTGCGATTAGGGTCCTTTGAGACATGAGTGGATGGTTTGATAGATCGATGATTTGATGGATTGATGCTCCGATGAATAAACCTTTGTCTGCTAAGAGAATGAATGCCACAATAATTGTCTAGGATTATAGGTCTGTCTCGAATTGATAACGTCAGCATCGGCTTTGTATCACTTTCACCAATGGAGACAAACAATATTGCAGCCAAATCAGTGGATAGGTGATTCTTTTTGTGAGAAGCGTATTGTAAATACAATTATCTTGTGCTTTTTATGTATTTGAAAATACGATTTGATCCGGCCTTTTCGAAGATTCCACACATCCAAAATGTTTTTCGGTTAGACGGTCAGTCTGTATGCTGGTCGGTCGGTACAAGTTACGTTGAACAACATAAATAGGAAGGAGAAAGTGTAAAAAAATTTGAAATCAGTGATGTTATGATGTCATAATTGACTGTACATATTCAATATTATTGTATTTAAAGGAAGCCAACAATCGCCCCAAATTTCACCAACTCTCCATTTAAAACTTACTGAAAAAAGTATCGCAGAATATTTCCATACTGCGAAATCTTACAATTATAAAAATCAATTGACTCGAAGATAGGCTACTTGCCCTTTAAATCTGTCTGCTACTAGTACTACTGCTGATGGTTGACGCATCTTTGAAGTTATGGTTCTTGTTCAGAAACAATTACTCGGTTACATTTGCAAAAGCGTATTAAGAAGTAAGATATTCAAACTTCCATTTCAAGGATGGGATTGAAATCATGCCAGCCATGAACTTACTATGATTCTCTCCTGTACCCGTCCATATTTTATTCAGTTGTTTTTTAATCACGCCTTCTGGTTGTTCTATTAGCTTGGTGCAAAAATAATTGCAGTTTTTCACCATCAACTTTAAAGTAGTGCATCCGTTTGAAATGAAACTAATAATTGAAATAAAAGCTTTTGGAATTGGCACGTTTTGCCGACTAGAAACAAGTCCATTTATTCTGAGATCCTGTTACCAAAAGTTTCTTTGAAGGCGTTTTGAGTAGCAACTTGGTTGATAAACACCTTCAGAACGTTATGTAAATGCTTGGGAAACTGGTAGTCAGATGAAGGCCTGGTAAGTAATCTCGTTCAATTAGATATATTGCCTAGCTCGTCCAATTTCTGCAGGGTTATTTGCATGGGATGCAAGTTGTTTTCGCTTTCAATTCCGGACCAATTGAATTTTTTTTTGCTTTTTTAATTTGGAGTGGATGCCAAACATCTGCTGAATGATCAAGTTTCTGCTCTTCTGCAACCTCTTCGACCATCTTCTCGAAATGGCTCCGAATAGGGTGTAATCATTCATTGGAGCACTCACATATGCTGATGGCTCTCTTAATCGTTTCGAAATTTTAGAAACCATTGTTGAGCTGTATGTTCTAATATTTCAGTGTAATTGTAAGCAATTTCCGTAGATTTATATCTTATTTTCTATTGATGCAAGGACATCGCTCAAATCTGCTTTTTGACCAATGATTTTTTCTGGAATTCTCCAAGTTTTTAAACTCTTACATCTCCTCTCTTTGTCCCACACGCACAGCCATGTCTATATCAATGTTTTGATATCAAAGAGTATAAGTTCATCTCTTTTTTTCCGACTATATTCTCTGTCTAGATGTTTGTATTTTGCACTGGTATTATTCTGTTTCTCTCTCCTTGGCTTCTTTTGCGTAGGCATGTCTATGATCGCTACTTTGTGACATCATCTGTATTTTGTATTCGAGTGTATATTTTGTTCTCATCTATCCTTCCTCATTTTTTCTATGCTATTATTATTATTGTCAATTGAATTTTCACACCGATTATCTGGTTGTTGCCACTGGAGACTGAGTGACAGAAAAGTCTCTTTAAGTATCCAGCCCTCTTCTACACTCTCTCGCTGTCCACGGCAGTAGTGTGGATACGGCTTCACACCAGTTGCTTGGTGGTTTTCACCGAAGACCTTAACAGTAAGTTTCCGAGGGTTTCCAGTGTTTTTTCCATATTGCCCTCACCTGTCACAGCAGCGTTCTGATTCGTGCTGCTGCCACCATACCTTTTTCCGCGAATGTTACGCAATTGCTACCAGCTGAGGTTCGTAAGTCTCAAATTACTAGTACCCTCTTCGGTATTCATACGGTCTCTTGTAGTGTCGTGGTCTGTATGGTTTCGATCCTTCGACTTATCCCCAGTTCCTCCAAACTCGTTTTCAGTATCATAGGAATGGTTCCCAGTGTACCCACTGTAACTCGTACCAACCTGGTTTCATCTTCTCTACCTTTTTCCATTTCCTTGCTAGCTCCTGGTATTTTTTCAATGTGTCACCCTGTTTCATATTCATTCTGTAATCTGCACGCACGGCAGGATCTAATATTGGACATGTTCTCCTTTTTTTTATTCAGGATTACCATGTCTAGTCTTCTTGCTTGGATTGGATGGTCAGTTCGGATGACATGGTCCCACGGTAATTTATGGTATCTGGTTTGTGCAGATACCACCTGTCCGTATGGTGTACCATTCGATCACTCAGTTCCCAGTGCATCAGTGTTGCCAACCCGTCGATTCTGGTTTTATACTATTCCTGGGCTAGTTGACTTAATTCCCTGGTTAATCGGTTCATGGTCTCATCGCTTATTCAACATTGTATTTGATTGTCATAGTGATCGATTCTAAATTTCCTTTGCTGAGCCTTGTCGATGATCTCATGTCTGCAACATTCTGTATTTGTCCCTTGAAATCTCCGTATTGTGTATTTCAGCTCTCATTTTTTTCCCTGGTTTGTTATGCTGTTCCTTCATTAGCTACTGTTATCGTTGTTTTTATAATAACTTCAATATTCGCTTGCTCATACCTTTGTAATCCTATGTTGGCCTTTTGTACGCAGACTTCTATGCTGGTGAGTCGTCTATCACCTTTTTTCCTCTTTACGAATAGTTTAGCATTATCATCTCTGGTATGAAATGTCTTGTACATTATCATGAGCTCTCTTGTTCGCCGGTCCATTGATTGGAATTCTTCCTTTGCCTATCAAAGGAATGGCCCCCTGCATCTTACTAACGATGCTGCCAATGTATTTATTCGCTCATTAATTATTATTATTATTATTATTATTATTATTATTATTATTATTATTATTATTATTATTTTCCTTTACAATCTAAGTACGATTCGTTACCAACAGCTTTGGGCAAAGGACTGTAGATGTGCTGAACTAGTTATTTCACCTTATTTTTTTTATTTTTTTAGGGTGGGTCCTCTTTGAGTAGCACTTTTCTTGTGGAGCAGTTCACAATAGTGTACTACAGATGATAGCGTTCCTCTTCATACACGGACAGTGCTTGTAAGCACTATTTCCAGAATTTCTCAGAGGGAAAGGTCACTTGAGATTTGGGCAAGATGTATCTCAGTACCTTTTTTTGATCCACCTGCAATGTCCCATCAATATCGAGGTTGGTTTGTGTTTTTTAAGTGCCTTGGCTTCTGTATTTCTATTTCAACGTCATTGTTCATGCCAAACCTTATATGCATGCACACAACCGTTTGGATCAGGAAGCGAATTATTATGATCATTTTTATTACTCTTCTTCTTCTTCTTCTTATTATTATTATTTTTATTATTATTATTATTATTATTATTATTATTATTATTATTATTATTATCATTATTAGTAGTAGTAGTTGTAGTAGTAGTAGTAGTAATGACAGCAAGCCCCCCCTCAAGTGTCTTGCTCTACTCTCCACACTCTCATGATCCACAACAGTACTCTGGTTTACAATTTCGCACTAGTTGCCCGGTGGTTATTACTAAAGGCTTTGTTACTGACAGCGAGTCTCCTTAGTTCTTCAGCTCTCCTCTCATCTCTCCTTCACCTATCACCGCAGTGCTGTGGTCGTCGCCTCCACCACTATTTGATGTCTTTCTTAGCGGGGGAGTTTCCATTGCTTTGTTTTCTTTTTTCCTCGTTTTTTTTCTTTTTATTATTATTATTATTATTATTATTATTATTATTATTATTATTATTATTATTATGATCGTCATCATCATTATTATTATTATTATCATCATTATTATTGTTGTTGTTGTTGTTGTTATTGTTGTTGTTGTTGTTGTTGTCAACGACCACTTTGCCTTTGTCATTGCTCATATACTTTAGTATCTTCTGTGTCACTTGTTTCCTATTTTTGTTTTTATTTTTCTGTTGCCCGTTTCGGCTCCTCAGCAAGCCACTCAAAACCGCAGAGATTCCTGCCTTTGTTGACTCGTCCGTCTCGTTCCCTCCAGACAAAATTCCTCGAAATCAGCCCGGCCTCGTAACTGATGCTGCATCTTCTCATTATTCTCCTGGTTTCCAATTATTATATCAATTCCCTTTGTGTCGCCTTCCATTATTTCGTCTTATTTTCGATTTATCTTCCATTGTTCAAAGTGTATCACGTAGACTTATGAAAGTTTCGTTTTGTTCATTGTTTTATACTTCTATACATTTGAGAGCGAGAGCTAAATACAGATTTCATCTCAGGGTGTTTTGATATCAACAATTTCATAAGGGAACGCTAAGGATTAATTTGTTGCGTATATGGAAAAAACACAGAGCATTTCCTTCTAATTTAATACGCGGTCTCGTCACATTTTGCTAATAGCCCGTATCGGCAGTTTGTATTCTTTACAGTATATTATCAATTGTTTCTGTTAAAAGGTTTTAAGCTTTGGCCTTGTCTAAAAGTGCATATAATATTCTTCTGCTAATGGCCCATCATCAACATCATCATCCTCTTAGCATCTGTTGTTGGACATAAACCTCCCACAAGATCTGCCAGACCCTTCAATTGCAGACTTCACGGTTCCAATACCACCTGATCTTGTATAAACAGTCACACAATAGTATTTTTTGCTGCTTAAAATTTAACATATGATCATTGAGGATCAACGTTGTGATATTTGATGTCCAGTGGTTGTCTGACCTCATTGCAACATCGTCTGTCTATTGAAATTTCAGTTCCTCAATGGATATTGTATTTCTCAGCCCTGTCTTTTATTTCAATATAATGTGGTGTCTTGTGATCTCTACAAGAGGTGTTAAGAATGATAGTAGCTTATAACTCAGACTACAAAAAAGTTTCTACCGTCTAAGGTGAACTGAGTCGATTAATTTAGTTCCATCAATAAGATGTTCATTCAAACTACAAAAAATTCTTATCTGTAATTGTTAGAGCGTATTCGAAAAAGATTACGCGAAATCATGACAATGCTAGTGGAACCTAATGTGTCAATTTTTGTTCTACATTTGAATCGTGAGCTTGATTCTGATATTGTTTGAAATAAATTGAATTGATCCAAACCGACCATCAATAGAGAAAAAAAAAACAAGTAGAAAACATCATGATAAAATATTACAGGTCCGGTTACTCACTCAATAGAAACTATCATTTCCTTTTTGGGTAGGGGGATGATCCGTCAAACAAACGAACATGAACGTAATTAAGGTCAATTTGGCATAAACCTTCCACGTAAACTGAACTCAACTATAATCTAATTGATGTAGGGGTCAAAGAACATGAAAACAATTTTCAAAAAAGGCTCTCCGTAAATATAATAAGGAATAAATGTTTGAATTCTCAACCCTAAATCTTCACCGTTGCAGTCCGTACACCTGAAACATATACATGTAACCAGCCTGTCAGCCAGACCTACTTGAAAAATGAAGAAACATATGCTGACTGTTTGGCCCAAAGTTTTGCTTGATGGAATCTAATAACTAAAAGATTAACAGAAAAAAATCAGTAAATAATGCCAAGATAATTTCACAGATTTGTAGCAACGAATAACTTTTTCATTCGACATGCAATTAATTCGTCTAGTACATTTTTAGATAGAATATTCCTATTGACTACCTTCATATAGGGTGGAAAATATAATTCTCCATGGGGATACTATATTATGGAACTTGACGTAGAAAAATATAAACAGTGTGTGCTGTAGAGTTATGGTTAGCTAAATAGTCACTCGTCAAAAATAGGAGAAAGAACTGGTCGAACTGGAAATCGGCTATGGTAACCTAGTATGATAGATGTTCTCGTTTTTTTTTGGGGGGGGGTTTCGAACTTGATAATTAGTAAGATTAGAGTCATTCATATCTCTTCATCACAAAGATGTCATCCAGAAGTTTCATTAACAAGAATGAAATTCGATTAGTGTACTTCATTAGGGGAACTTTCAATGAAGCCTTCAGACTGGCCGTCTCTCATACAGTATCTATCCAGCTATCTACATGTAGATGCTGGTATTGTTCGTATTGCTTGTTACGATTTAGGAATTTCACGATGTGTGTCTTACTACGATTCTTAAAATTCACGTGATGACCATGCGTCTTCAATTTTCTTTACCCAAAATATGATTCTTTTATTTCTGATTTTATGACCACTTCTAGTTCGAATGTTTTTTTTTTGTTGTTGTTTATCAGTCTTACTCTTACATCGACGGTTAGCAAACGGTGTTGATCCGAAATGAAGAAGTATTAAGGAAGATTCTACCTCAGAGCCGATATAAAGAGAATGGTTCACGACTGGCTGTATTACGAAATTAGCAACGATGACTCAATCAATTTTGATACACTCTTGTTTTTGTCTTTGTTTCAATTGAATGAGTTGGTATGAATCAGCATTTTTATTTTTAATCAACGTTGCCGAGAAGTTATCAGTCTGAGTAAAAGTTACAAGAAAAAAAACACATTGAAATAAATTGAAAGTAAAAAGCTACCTCGAAAAATCTAAAACAATATTTCATTATACTCGTTTGAGAGAGTTATGTAATTGATGTATGAGACATTATCAAACTAATATATATATATATAGATAGATAGATAGATAGATAGATGGATAGATAGATAGATAGATGTATATGTATATATATATATGTGTGTATATATATATATATATATATATATATATATATATATATATATATATATATATCTGTGTGTGTGTGTATATATATATATATATATATATATATATATATATATATATATATATATATATATATATAGATACAGATATAGATATAGATATAGATATATATTCTAGCAAAATCGTCTAGGATGAGGCAACAACGGTGCAGATTGTTGCCAAACTTTGAATTACTGGGGTTTTGATTTCGCTTGCCACAGAATCACTCGGATTCAATCTTGTTCCAAATAATTAATCGCCCGCCAGCAGAGAATATCCGTTATGTGGGAGACACACATCTAAACAAATAACATAATCAAGACTTTTCCCCCCCTAAAAAACGTATGCTGATATACTGAGAACAAAAGCAATTTTACTAAATTATGCTATTTACGACTCATCGCTTATGCTCTTTATGACAGTAAGAACGACATCAGAACAATCTTTTGGCTACCATATATATATATATATATATATATATATATATATATATATATATATATATATATATATATATATATATATATATTGATCCCTGTGTTCAATATTTTAGAACATTACCTTTGTGTATATTTGTGTATACGAACGAATCAATTGACTCTTATTAAATTAATTTAGTCTTGTTTATAAGTAACTTTATGTGCAAACGTAATGCCCGGCAGTAAATATTTCGGGCTTTTTTTTTCTACTGGCTTGCTGTACACTTTTTTTCATCTAACAACTTCCCTAACTGAAAGTTATTGGTCCCAGAAGGACGCTGAATAAGCAAACCTTTTTGCCAAGTTTTTATTGGCTAGATAAGAAAGTATTACGTGAAATTACTTCAGTTTTTTTTTTCTTTTTCTGAAAAGGCTGACGATAGGAAATCGCCAGTGGCTTTACTCAAAATCCAGCATATGAGTGATTACAAGAAACCGGCTGTCTACACTGCTGTCCGACTGACATTGATAATGGCGTCCTGTAGGGTGAATTTCGCCGATACGTTTTACTTGGCTGATTTTGTTGGCCTTTAAAAAAGGAAAAAAGAAAAAAAAACAAAAACATTTTTCCGAATGAAAATGAAAGGATATTTTTCTTTATTTTATAAGTTTCTCTCTCCATTTAATAGGTTCACATGTCCGTTTGTGTGTGACTCTCAACGTTATTTTTTTCGATAATTCACCGTTTACTACGATTCATTCAATTCCGTTTTTTTATTTTTTTTTATTTTGATATTTTGAAACATTATCTTGAATCTTTCACTTAGTTTTATTTTTTATCTAGATTTTCTGTCTTCTCTCTATTCTTTTTCGTATTTTGCAATTTTTTTCCTTCTTTTTTCGCCTTCTTTCCTCGTCTCGTTTCATTTCGATTTTATCTATTCGTATCACTTGTTCTTCAAGCGATCGTTTTGTTTTTTTTTGTTTTTTATTTTAGGAATTCATTATTTTTACTCTTTTTTATTTTTTCACGATTTCTAAATTTTCTGTTTTTTAACTCTCCCTTTTCTTAAAATTTTTTCTCTCTTCTCACAGTGTTTTCTTTTTTTATTTTCTTCTTTTTCTTTCTCTTCTTTTTTGCTGCTTTTTCTTTTCTCTTTTTTTCTCATCATCGTTTTTCTCAGTGTTTCTTTCTTTTTTGTGTGTTCTTTTCTCTCTCTTCTTTTCCATTGCTCATTCTTTCTATTTTTTGTCACTTCTTTTTATCTTCCATCTTACCCTCTTTTAATTATTTCTTTCTTCTCTCCTTTCTTTTCTCTCCGTTCCCTCCTTTCTTTTTTTATTTCCTTCATTCCGCTGCCATCTCCTTCTGTTTATATGATTTTTCGATTCATTCCTCCTTTCTTTCATCTCTCTCCCTTAATCCCCTTTCTTTCTTTTTCCCTCGTTCCTCACATTCTTTATTTTTTTTTCTCCGTTTTTCTCTCTTTTTTCACTTTTGCATTCTTCCTTCCTTTCTCTCCCTTTTTCCTCCATTTTTCATTCTTTGTTCAAACATCCTTACCTTGCTTCATATTCATTATAACTTTCATTCATTTTCCGTTCATTCTTCTCTCTTTTCCTCCACTTTCATTCTTTTAAAACATATTAATCTTTCACCCCACAGATACTCTCCCCTCTCTCTCTCTCTCTCATTCTCTCTCTCTCTCTCATTCTCTCATTCTCTCTCTCTCTCTCTCTTTTACTCATCCTCTATATATCCCTCTATTCCTCACGCACGCATACATACATACACAAACACATACACCTTCAATTTAATACCTTATTCTCTTAGAATCTGCCAGTGTGTCTATGTTTTACTTATTTATTTTCATTTTCTCCTTTCCGACAACTACGTCGACTGGAAATCTGCTAACTTTAGAGTACTACCTGTCCACAAATGTAAATGTATGGAAATAAGTTTCAGCAACTGTCAGGAGGTGTCTGCCCGCTTTTTTTGGCCGAAGCTGAGCCAAAGTTTAGCCAAGTGTTAAGTCCATCCATCATCAGTTAAGCAAGTTTCGACGAACGTTGCCCTCGCCGTCGAGCGCAGATTTTTTTTTTTTTTTTTTTTTTTTTACAATCCTTTCCATCAGTTCGGTCTGCATTCAATTATTTTTTTTATTCTTTTTTTTTTTTTTCGTTTCGTTCTTATGGCCTTAAAACCCGTGAGTATCTTCTTTGGATGCGAACCAAGCTTGAAAAAAAAACGGATCCTGTCAAGGAGAATAAGCATTCTATAGTTTCTTTCCAAGTGCACACAATGATGAGCATGTGATCATAGTTACCATCTTTGATCACAATAGACGTAAGGTGACAAATCGTTAACTTATTATTTGCTCAACAATAACAACGGCCAGAACAATAATCTCTAACTCAGAGAAGCTATAAAACCAGGCAAAAATGGCATCTGTTCGGTCTCCACAGACAGTAGAATGCCCCATCCAAGTCACATGCCTAGGTAAAGCGTATGGAGATCCTAGGATGCAACGACATCAGAATCTCCCTCTGCATCGCTGAAATAGTACAGAGGAAAGTAGAGAGCGATGAGTCTAACATCAGCTTGGCTACAGGATCTGACAATGGATATCAAATTGGGCTCCAATTTGAAATCACAGTTGTCCTTCTCTTAAATTCCCAAAATTTAAGAGCCACTCAGGCCGACAGTTTTACCTATGCAATGAGAAGAGATTGATTCATGCAGTCTTTCAGGGTCTGATCGCCAATTCAATTACCCCAACTGGTACCCTTACCCCTACCTCGACCGTATCTCCTCAAAATTCAGCCAAAATAATGACACCCACTAGTGATAAATGAATTCAAAGCGACATTCTTTTATAATTATACTTTTTTTTACAGTTTTTAGTGACGCGTATTTTTTGATTACTGGAGGATTATGATTAAACCTGAAAAATCAGAAGAAAAATGTCGAGAAACATCAAATCTCGTCGGTTTATTTGCGATTTGTATGCATCTTAATGAACAAATATCGCTAAACACTGATCATATAACTTGTATATGTCGAATACTCGCAAATAATTCTTGTATATCATACCACATAATTTGTTTTGAAAAATGAACATAAGGAGCCCTCATGATTTCAAAACATCTAAATTCTGATAAGATATCCAGTTTGGGAACTTGTATTTCAAATTTTTTGATAACTGATTGATACATTGGACGAAGTGCTTTGCTTTTATGTCGAATAGAGGATGACGTAATCATGAAGCATGAATGGCAAACGTTCAGTTTATTAAGTATTTGAAAATAGAAAACAAATAACATCCTCAGTCTTTCTCTGATCCTGATGATGGCCAGAAGTGCGGCTCGAAGCGCAAAATCCCAGCTGTTTAGACAATTAATCAATTCATCTGATCCATACGTGCATTTCAAAGTCAAGTAATCTTTTTTTGAAGAATCGGTCTTCGATTTTTCTCAATCTAATTCATATTGATTAAGCACTATTGGCATATGAGTAATTATTATAAGTCGACTTTCGATTAGGGCGGGGGAATGCTAATTTTTCCATCTTAAAAACGCTGTTGTTCAAACTGCAGAATAACAGACGCTGGTGACCCTAACTTTATCATTAACCCTAAAACCAAACTCAAAAGTACCAAACTCAAAACTGCCAACCCTAAAAATACCAACCCTAAAAATACTAACCCTGAAAATACTAACCCTGAAAACAAAAACACTAAATTGTCACTTGTTTTAATACAGTTTAAATAAGGATGAAGCGAGAAAAAAAAAAAAACATTAGTCTCCTGAACCAGATAAAATTGCTCAAAATTAGCGGAGGACTTCAAATGTAGGGGGAAAAACCATTCTGAGGAATCTTGTCGTGTGCTTTTTTGATTCGAAATCCATCATCAGTGTCTGCTTTTCTGCATCTTGAATGATGGTTATTTTAAAACGGGAAAGATAACACTTGCCCCTTTTCTTTTCATAACCTTGATGTGTTGACCTTCAGTCCATTCATGCAGACTGTTCTATACAGGTTTGCTGTTCTAGACACCTATTTTCCAACATCAAATTGCATTTCAATTCAAGTTTACTTACCAGCAAACTAATAAAAACTTGGCCAAAACTGACACCTCCCGAATTCTACAGGGACAAATGAAATTCAGCTTGGTTTTACAATTCCCGAATACAAGTAGTAAATGGGATATGTCAGCCATGGCTGGCATGCCAAAGAACCATTCAAACAAGAAAATATCATCAGGGGAAATAGAAATAACCAGAGATTGATGCTCTCTTTATGGCACCTAAAAGATAAAACTTTCACCACGATGCTACCTCAAATATCACAGATTTGTAAGCTTATAAATTGACTGTCTTATTTTGGTCTAAAAATCATGAAACGCCAATTGTTCCGACGTACCAGCATTTAAATGGAAATATTACACCCAAAACCTATATCACCCAGCCTAAATAAAGTTACGCAATCCAATTGAAAATATCAATCTTCCTTTCGGATATGTATTTATTCTCTTAGCAAACGTATCCCATTTTATAGTGTGTTTTACAATCAATTTTGTTTGCTTGAGAAATCAAATGTGTAAAATGCTCGCCCTGAGTCTCCTTCGAGGGTTCTTCTGAAATAGCCTAGTGCAAGATGTGAATAAGGCCAAGAATCTTTCACTCTACATAAAAACTAGAAGTTATAAATTCATAAATTTGAATTTTTTTTTCTTTGTAGGAGAAATGCAAAGCAGAGGAAGTCGACTGATATATTACTTTTATTTCCGTAGTTAAAAAATTGAATGGTTCTCTGAAATGAAGAAAAAAAAAAACAACCTGTAGTTACTATCAGAATTGAAGGGAAAATATAGTCAAGTGCGAGGTCGACGAAATTCCTTTGTAAACCTTGCTTTAGTATTTCAAAGGAACTCAAGACAATACGCTTGACAATAGGCACTTGGCTATAAGGGAGTTAGATTTGGTGACAACTGCGACTTTGCCTATTTCAAAATGGCCATCACACCAGTCGTAGAGTGGCGGGCACTGGTTGCAAATTCAAAGTCAGAGAAGCAGACTGCAATATTCCCTACTCAAACCTAACACTAACTCAAGAAATAAGACTAAAAATACTATCATAGATACCAACCCTACAAACAGTGACCCTAAAAAAATAGCCCAAACACCAAGTGTAAGATACTAACACTAAAAACAGTTATCTTAAAAAGCACTGGCCAGTTGACAAAAGCCAAGTTAGTATTTATCCACCTTAACAGGGTCTCACCTTCTGATTAGGATTCATAGTTGTCTTTCTTCTTGACTTGTTGAAAAACAATGCCCAGATAATCCAGCCTGGTCAGTCATTTACCAACAGCTTAAGAAGCGAGGAAAAATGGATTCATGTTTTTAAATAGGACATTAAATCGCCTCTTGTATAGGTAGGGACGAAACTGCACAATCAGAAAGATATTAGATAAGCTCCGTATCCCCATTTTCAGTGCAATTGGGATCCTCTTCCATGGGGTTGGACTCCTAGGATCAAGCCAGCCCCAATCTTGCTGCGTATTCTACCAAAAGGCGAGGATGCAACTGATCCTTTTTTAAATGCAGGAGAGGGGGGCAACGATCTGCATATCTACGAAGTTCAGTTTATTATAGGACGAAAATATTAGGCTGGATCAACCGATAAGAATTGAACTCAAAACTGTAGGAATTATCTGTGAGACTGGTTGGTTAACAACTGCACCACGACACGGCCCCCTCCCAGTAATTATACCTTGATCGGATGGCTACAAGTGCACAGATGGTCATGAAAATCATCACCCTATAAAGTGTAGACCCTGTATACGTCAAAGTACTGCAACATATGTACAATCACATCAATACCTTCATCAGGCTACATATCCTTTATCAGGATACGTAAGGAATGAATTCTTCCAGCTCCAAAAAAGAGTAAGGCAAGGTGATACTAGCTCACCCTAACTCTTTACAGTCTGCCTCGAGATGATCTTCTGAAACCTGGATTGAAAAAATAGAGCAATCAAAATATACAGTGGATATCGGAGCAACCTTAGATTTGTAGAACATTGTCTTTTTTTGCAAAGAACCTACACGACCTCCAACCAATGCTAGATGAATTACACAAAGAAGGCAAAAAAGTCGGCTCATACAAGAAATTCAGTAAGGCAAAAATCATGTACAACAATCATATTAAGAATAAATGCATAACTATCGATACAGAAGATGCAAAACTCAGCATGGTAGACCACGACATCTACCTAGAACAATAAATCTCCATGAAAACCTCAAAAGAGGAAGAATTAAAGCGAAAAATCACCGTGGGATGGTAATCCTTCGGCAGAGCAGGCTCAACTTTCAAAACCATACGAACCCAATAATTCTAAAAGGAAGATTATGCAACCAATGTATTCTTCCAATAGTCACTTATGGAGCAGAAACATGGAACCTAACCATGAGACAGACTTGCCAACTGAGAAGCATGCGACGCGCACATCAGAGAATCATGCTTAACCTAACATGGAGAGATCACAAGACAACACAGTATAGAAGGAAGAAAATGGATTTGACATCATAGATTCTATTAAAAAACTCAAATGGCTATGGGCAGGTCATGTTGCAAGAATGAAAAACAACCAATGGACATCATGACTCATCAGAGGGTTCCCCAGAGATCACATGCAAAACTGAGGCCGACAAAATACAAGAATGAAGGATGAACTTGACAAACACAGATTATACTGGCTCCACAATCCCCATGATTGAGAAATGTTGCTGATCCTGGGGAAGGTCTATGTCCAACGACGGACTGTAAGAGACTGATGAATATGAGGACTTGGATTCATTTCATTTTGAATGGAGTGTAAGACTACTTTGCTAACCACTGCTCGTAAGCAAAATTGATAGAATCATCGGTGCCTAACAAATGGCCTGACAGACCAAACAGGCTTCTCTTTTGCTCGTTAGTGTGTATGTGTGTCTGTGTGTGTATCTGTGTGTGCTAGTCCAGATACTTTTGGTCATATTTAGGGGGCTTCAACCTTGAAAAATCGCATGGACACACCACTAGGCACGATCATAAATTTTATTATTATTATCATTATTTGCAATCTCACACCAGTTGTCTGGTGGTAACCGCTGGAGTTTGAGTGACAGCAAGTCTCCTAAAGTCTCCAGCCTTTCTCTCCAAGTTCTCATAGGCCACAGTAATACTGCGGTTAACAGTTTCACACCGGTTGCCCTGTGGTCATTGCTGAAGGCTGAGTGACAATAAGTCTCCTCAGGTCTTCACCAACATCTCTTCTCTCCTTCGCCGATAATGCCAGTGCTGTGGTTCACATTCCTGCTTTCATTTCCCTTCCTTTGTTAGGTCACTGTTAACAATTAGTGTTGAAGTCTTTATATTTTTAGCACTTTCCTCAGTATCCACGCAGTTCCTAGCAGTGCTATGGTCTGTACAGTGTCAATCATTCCCTCAATCCCGATCTCCTCCAGTCTCAACCTCGTGACTTTGGGACAGTTCCTAGTGCGCCAAGTATGACTGGCACTACCCTGGCTTTCATGTTCCACATCTTTTTCAGTTCTCTTTATTATTATTATTATTATTATTATTATTATTATTATTATTATTATTATTATTATTATTTTCAAAAGTTCTATATCGCTATAGCGATAAAAGCAATTCTCATTAAAATGAACGTTATATCAATTCTGAGCATGTAGTGAAAGTGGAAGTGAAACTAAGCAGGCAGTGCTGAGTCATTTGACTTAAACTGACGTCAAAGAATAAAACTGTTTCAACGTGTCAAAACGAAAGCCAAGTTTCTTTTCTTTTTTAACTGTCTGGCCCGGAGAGTATTGGTAAGAAATGCACTAAAACTTTATTCCCATCTGTCGTGATAGCTGAACTGCTTGACTCG
The DNA here is from genome assembly GCA_963457665.1 of Thysanoteuthis rhombus. Lineage (NCBI taxonomy): Eukaryota > Metazoa > Mollusca > Cephalopoda > Oegopsida > Thysanoteuthidae > Thysanoteuthis > Thysanoteuthis major. Next base: position 42,383,748 of record OY735221.1, read on the forward strand.
AATCACCGTTCATTATACGTGCCAATAAATATCCGACGTAATTTTAGTCGTATATTATTTAGTGTTTGGTGCCTTGCGGGGAACGGCCTTTATGTTTTTCGGGTTATACGACAGGAATTAGCCTGAACTGTTAGAGTTGAATTAGAAGGACAGTGAGATTTATATTCGAAATTAGAAACACTTAGAATTTCACTTTATGGCTGCACAGGTGGTCAGTGACTTTTTTCTCGTTTTGATTTGTTATTAAAAATGAATTACCTTTGCTCAGCGGTCATCAGAAATGGTTGCTCGATGTTTTTCCTCCTTTTTTTTGGCTTTTTATTCAGTTTATTTATTAAGCTTATTTTCTGAATTTCCTTTCACTTTCTTTTTTCTCAGGTTCTCTCCGTTTTCAGTTTGTTGGGCTAGTCGTCTGGCTAAGCTATTGGTTATGTATCTATGTAAGCATCTATGTATATATCACGTATCATGCGTACAGGCCGTATAAATGCGGCGAGTAATTTCACCATTCACTCCTTATCAAGTAAACAAAAAACGAGTTTTAAACAAAAAACGAGTTTTTTTTAGGGGATGTTCAATTTGCAATATAAGTTTATGCCAAATCATTCCCTTAGTTTGCGTCCAGCATTATTCACATTTGTTTTTTTCTACAATTTTTGGCGATTATAATCCAACTAAAGGCGAGAGAAGTAACTTCCTTGATCCACCCCGCCAAGAAGACCCGCTGCCAGAAGATGTTAATCACATGATGGTTTCTATTTGATGACTAACCGGACCTGTCTTTTATTTAGTCTTTTCGGTCTTCTCCCTTTGGTCCCTTCTTTTACATCTTCTTCTTTTCAGGAATATCTTTCTTTTGCCTATTATATCGACTTCATTCCTCACTTTGTCTCTTCCTTCCTTCCTCCTTTCCTTCCTTCCTTCTTTTTTTTTCGTTCTCTCACTTCATTCTTTTTGTTTACTTTCGCGTTTCCATCCATTTATTTTTTTATTTATTAACTTATTTCTCCTTTCGTTACTCTTGCTATCTTCTTTCTTTTTTTCTTTCTTTTCGTTTTTCAATCTCTTCTTTACCTCTTTTTTTTCTCCCTGTGATTTTTCTCTTCTAATTATTGGTTGTTACATTTGTTTTTACTTCTATTCTTTTCTTCATTTTCGTCTTTCTTCCATTTTTTCATTCATTATTTTTCTCCTTGCCTTTTTTCCCTTTCTCTTCACTTCTCTATCCATTTGTCGATGTATCCGTCTTTTTTTTCTGTTCATTCTTTGTTCTTTCTTCTTCTTCATCGTTCGTTTTTTCTTTTTATTCATTCGTCAAGGTATTTGGCTTTCTTTCTGTTTTTCTTTCTTTCTTCCTTTCTTTTCCCCTTCTCTTTTTCTTTCTTCATTTTTCCCCTTCACCAATAATTTTTTTTCTTATTCTTCGATGAATTCGGCCTTTCTTCCTTTCTCCCATTCTTTCCTTCCACCATTTGATTTTTCACCTACTTTTATTCCTTCGATATCATTTTCTCCTTCTTTCTACCTTTTTGATTTCTTCCTCTCTGACAGTCTACCTCTACGACCAGCGAGAAAACATTTCCGTTGACTTTCGGCTATTTTGGTTTTCACCTAACAATAAATTTATTTACCCTTATAATTAATGTATGTGTAGCAATTTTCCACCGTTTAATGTCCCGCCAGGGTTGTACAGTGAATTTGAATTATTAATGATTGCGTTCTGAAAAAGACACATATATGACTGCAGCGAGCAGTAGAGGGTGCTCTCCTTTTCCTAGCACGACCACGTATACGGCCGGCTATCAAGGAGTTTACGAGCAAATAAATTGGCTGGCCACAACGGATAGGAGAGATTCATCTTTAAAAGAAAATTATTGTTCGGTCTCCAAGGCCGTTTTAAAAATGAATGAATTACTTGCAAAATGATGCAGAACTCCAAAAATGTTCATTAATTCATATCTTTGTGTATTTATCTCTTGCAAACTCGTACGGAATTGACCACCTGCGATTTGAGTTCTCCAAACAATGATAAAGGACTAACATCTTCTATTTCATTCCTGAATAAAAATGGATAAATGTAAAAAGTTCATGAAGACATACGCGTGTTTGTACACATAAGTAAATATGGAAATATCAATAATGGGACCAGATCATGAGCAGAAGGATCTTTCTCTCCCACTTTATATATATATATATATATATATATATATATATATATATATATATATATATATATATATATATTGAAGCATTAATATATATAAGTAGCATTGATATATCAATTCAGTTTTTCTAGATTATATATAAAAATATATATGAATGTATGTGTGTGAATGTTTCTAACTCGTTCATTGTAAGCTTATGCAATGCTCTTCCAACATGGAATTGAGCACTCTTTTGGATGAGGAATATATGCAATAAATAAATATATCACTTAAATCCAACCTTACTGACCGTTAAGTTCCGTGGAGCTGAGAGGGGATACTAGCCTCCAGGTCTGGGGCTAAGGTTTCGATCCTGCATCGTACAGGATCGGATGATGGATAGTCTATAGCCACACTGAAGAGTTGTGATACAACGTAAAAACTGTCTGTGGATGACACAATAACACACACACACACACACACACACATATATATATATATATATATATATATATATATATATTCACAATCAGTATACTAATGGTTTACAACCTTGTAATATTGACCATTACTCCTGTAAGGTGTTCAATCCTCATTTAAGGCCCCACTAATGTGGTTCTTTGTCAACTAAGCAAAATTTCGTAAATATCAAAAATATTATGCATCAGTATTTACAGCTTACACGAAGCACAAAACAAAGATCGAACAAATTAGAGTTGATTTCCATTTTTGAATTAGTTCAATGTAGTAAAAATCAAACCCTTTTCCAAAAGTATGCAACGCTGGCAGAATATCATAAAAACTATTAAATTAGAATAAATTGGATATGAATATTACTTATGTAATCGAAAAGAGCCATAATTTCTCCGGTGTTCCCCCTTCCAGTTACATTTCTTTGGTTAGTGCTGCAAAATGATTTGTTCTTGCGACTTTTACTTTGATATTGTTAGAACAATAAATAAGTAAAAAGATAAATACATCTTCGCCTTTATTTCGTTGTTACTGATCATTTTTCAACTACTGCTATCAACAGGCAACTGGGTATTTTTCTGTTGATATTTTGACTTTTTGTTGTGTTGTTTTTTTGTGTACTTTCCATTTTCTTAAGTTGTTTTCATTGCTTTTCCCCTAATGTGTATGTGTGCATGTGTGTTTTTGCGCTTCATCGGTCTATATTGTGTCCGACATACATTGGTGTTTTTGCAGACAATGATGTTTTAGGCAAGAGTTGTGTAAAGATCTAATGAGACGTGGGTAACACCAAATCTGTAAGGATCTACCAATTTATTTACTGTCTTTTTAGAATATAAAACGTTGAGCAATATCATTCATAGTTAGAGTAATGTTTAAAAATAGTATATATATATATATATATATATATATATATATATATATATATATATATATATATATATATACAAAAAGGAGTGAAAAAGAAAATGATCAAACTTGATGAAGAAAAAATATAACAAGACGAAAAATAGAATGAATATGGGAAGAAATGAACGTAAAAATCAGAAAAAAGGTTAACAAGAAGAAGGAAGTGAATAACATTAACGAATAAAACAAAAATGAAAATGAGGCATTCGTTGAATTCAATCATATAGAAAAAACAACAGGGAATAAAAGAAAAAGAAAGAAAATAAGAAAAAAAAACAAAAAAACGAAAAGAAAAAAGAAGTATGAAAAGAAAGAGGAAAAAGCAAAGAAAGAAAGAACAGTGTCCAAGAAAAGAAGAATTTAAAATATGTAAATTGAAGAGAAAAACTATACAGAAAGGTATATGATCCAAGAACAGGTCGGAAGAACTGCGAGAAGAAAAAGGAAAAAAGAATCGTCCTTCTAATGGAAATGAGAAAAATATGACCGATAATAAAATATAATAGACAGGCAATAAAATAGGAAGAAAAGAAGAGTCTACGAGGGCCGGAACAATTAAGCCTGTGGCCTGTTGAAGGAAACAACAGCCCGTTAAAAAAAAGACAATAAAATAAATGCTTCAAGCAAAACAGGCGTTGCAACCGGGGCCTGACTGGCGCCCATTCGCCTACGTGTCGCTCAGACTAAACGACCCAGCACATGACCGCCGGATATATTCCAGGCGATTACAACAGATTGTAAATTTCTATAAACCAGTGTAAATGGACGCTTGAGAATCATAAAGATAAATAAAGGTTGTTGAGTCGTTGACATGACCATAGACTGGAGTTTTTAGCCCTTGCTTGGCTGAAACGAAATAAAACCTCTGAAAGCCATAATAAGTTTAGAAAATAAAGTGTTGGTAATTGCGCAATACTTTGTAAAGAAAGGATTTTTCTTTCTTGATTCTAAAGAAGGCGTCTTCAGGAATAACGAAAGCCAAGAGCTTTCTTTCCTTTGTTATTTACAGTTGAATCTCCTTTATTTAGGCACTCTTTTGGGTTTGAGATTGGCGTTATAATGAATTAATCGTTATAACAGATTGATTTTATATGATGTGTATAAATAACAGGGATAAGCAAAGCCAACATGAACGGTTAAGTGATAAGGTATTATAAATTTAGCGGGAGCGAGGATGATCGTTAATTTTTTATGTATCATTTTTTTGCAATGGGTCATTTTTATATTGCTTCCAATCCTCTCAAAACAGATCCCAAAAGCTGAAATTTTGATACGCCGTTGCTTGAACACAGAGCTTTATGAAGCGGTATCACATGTCAATCAGAAAAGGATCAAGGCAAGGATAAATGAATAATGAATAAAGAAAATTAAACATAACTTCAAATTCGACATAGAGTTAATTTGATACTCTGTGTCTAAGCTACAACACATTTGATTTCTCTAAGACTCTTATTAAGGGTTTAGAACCAAATAAAGAAAACTGGAACCAAATTTGTATAATAATGGTCAGCTGTTAACATTTATCTTCGTTCCCAATAAATTCTTAGACGTTTATAAGTTAAGCTTTTTCGTTAGCAGTGCCCTTGGCTTATAGCTAATGAGAAACTAGAGAGGTTAGACGAATCGCTTTTTATCACCCTTTGACAGTCTGGTGTCCCTTTGGTGGCATCAGTTCAAGGGTTTACTAATTGTAGTTCTCTAAAACAATGCACTGGAATCTTCATGTTCTGTTGTTGCAATCTAATCTCCGACACGAAAAAAAAAAAAACGTACCGTAAGATGATGTGTCGTCATTATCGTGATGGTGCTGTTAAAACTAGTGCTTTCAAATAATATCAGTAACTGAATATCATTATCCGTGGAGTAACATCGAAGATAATGATATTTCGTTACTAATGATTTATTACTAATTACAATTGATAACTAAAAAAAAATCACGAAAGACATTGATCAAATGATTACAAATCACGATAGTTTTGCTTTTAATTCTTTTTGAGCTTAAAGGGTCTTATATACATATATACATGCATGCATACATACACTTGTGAGTCCCCTCGGGGTGAAGGCAGAAGTGGTGTTCCCTCATCTGCTTTCTCAGCAAGGACGATGGGCTTTGTAATTTTGAACCTTAAAATCAATATAGAATAATGGTGTAACAGACGAGTGAGCACAGCTTGATGTAATGAATATAAAAGGAACTCATTATTTTTTCACAGGTAACAGGTTTTTTACTGAGGTATATATCGATATATTACCGCCCTAATGTTTCCCGGAAACATATCCTGCAAAACAGGCAGTGGACGCCTATGTAGATACATAGATACATATATTTAGATTGATGCTAACCCTAAAACACACGCACACACATGCATATATATATATATATATATATATATATATATATATATATATATATATATATATATATATATGATTTCAATTCATATATTCATCAGTTGGAAGAGCTTAATAATCGAATTTGTATACGTTTTCATGGCAAGTAATTCAATTTGATAAAATCGTAATTTAGTCTTGCAGCAAGAATAACCTCCCTTAAAAGAAATTATTCGATTACCCACAACTTGGAGTCATTCAAGCATTCCAGGCACCTGGCACAATATTGAATTCTATTGAAAATTCGATATTTTCATGTCAGCAAAGAAACAGAAAAAGTTATTTTCTTGATCTTTACTGAATCGCCATATTGTCGCATGAGCACACATGCGTGTTACAATGCTTTAAAATGATACTTTGAGAACATCTGGTGCGTTTCCAGGTTATGCCTTAAAACCATTAAGTAGATTTCTAAAATAAAATTAGACTTCTAGAATAAAATTAAACTTCTAGGGCATCGAAATGTAGGTATGATTTAATTATCAAAATCATTGATGAGTATGAGAAAATCTTATTTGCCACATCAGCAATATAGTATTTCATTACACACGTGATTTCATGATATAATTTGTTGCTGTAAGCCAAAATTGTCAATGTAGGTTTCTTTAGTTTTCAAATTGATCTGTCTGGCTATATTAGCACGTGAATGACATATAAGGCATTTATCTCTCCTTGTGTCCCCGAAACTGTTCTTTGGTGTTTGTTTTTGAATCCTCCCAGAAAGTTCTTAGTTGGGGTTTCAATTTGAAATATAAATGTAAGCTGAAATATCTGTTAGTTGGTATCAGGCAATACAATTATGAACTAATCATACTGCTTTCCGGTTTTTTCATTGGTCGCCTCTCAAAAACACGACATGCAAAAACTTGTAGCTCACGTGACCCTTCGTATAGAATGACCAATTGGAACTGTTTTTAATATTTAAGGGAAATGAACACTTTATATATATATATATATATATATATATATATATATATATATATATCATTGTGTCATCAACGGACAGCTGTTTCGATGTATTACATCTCTTTAATGTGGCTATAGACTTTAACCCATCCAGTACCGTGAGGCAGAATTAAAACCCTCACATCGGACCCGGAGGCCGATATCCTACCTCATGACTACGGAACTGGGTGGTCAGTAAGGCTGAATTTAAGCGATATATTCATTTTACGCAGAAACTCCTCATCCACCAGAGTGCTCTATTCCTATGGATATATATATATATATATATATATATATATATATATATATATATATATATAGGTGCGTGTGTGTGTGTGTGTGTGCACGGACAGCAGGCATACTCGGTGCTAAATGTATCCAATACATTCTAAAAGATTAGTTTCCACAACCTAATAGATCTTCAAAATTGACTGAATTCGGACCAAAAGGATCAGATTTTTGTTACCAACTTTTCAATGTTCAGACATGTTTCAATGTTTTATGTCTATTTTTCAAATACTGCTACAATTTTGTGGCTATAATCTATGAAAATGTTGAAATGGATTATTTTGAATACATCGTATACTTTTTGCGTACCCTATTCATATATCGAAATGTGCGTGTGTGTGTATGTGTGGATTAGGGTCATTCCAACTTTGTACTTGTTATACAGAAATAGTAAGTTCGTGCATAATAATTGGGCTTAATCATAACGTGGGGTGAGCTGAAAGATGGCCCTAGTGACAGTGGCAGAACATGGTTTATCTAGACTCGAGATTATGTTCCAGCTTTTCATAGACACCCAACAAACACACACACACGCATACATACACACACACACACACACACACACACACACACACATATATATATATATATATATATATATATATATATATATATATATATATAATTATATTGTCTAGAAAAATATTCAGTTTTGAATATTTTGGGAGGGTCACTTCAGACACGAATTTCCCAATGTCTGTATGTGTGATTCATGTAATTTTCTTCGACGTTTTTCTCTTTTTTGTTTTTCATATACTCCAATATTTTAGTTGGGATAATCAGTTGTCTTCCATGAAACCGTTTAGGGGGTTTTAGAAAAAGTTTAGAAACAGTTAATATTTCAATTTACAAGATTTTAACTCGAATAATGAGGTACTTTGACACTAATCACATATTTTTGCGTTGGGAAGGTAATTGCGCAATAACGTATTTCCAAAATGGGGATAAAAGAACAAACGCCTTTGGAATTGATTAAATATTATCAATTATAAAATAACGTCATCATCAATGACAGCAGTCGAACGATCCTCCGTCGGAAAAATCGTTTTATCTTTATCGTGTTTTTTTCTGAGCTCTTTCAAGTTCTTTTCTTCCATAAGATTACATTTTAGTACGTATGTTACACTACTGCATGGAAAGGATGATTAACTGAAAACAGACATCGTTTCATTTCACTGAACCCTGGTTTTGGCTTAGCTGGTTGGTTTATAATCTATGGAAAAGGAATACGTAATTATTATACGGACACGTAAATACGTGATTTCTCTCCATAAACCCCAATGTTTCATTATCTGCACCTTCTAATCTAAGCTGCTATTTCCCTAGTGAATATTCAGTAAGTCCAAGTAATGACTTTTATTCAGTGCCATGCATAGTCATATGATTTAAATGGAATCAAAAATACAGTTCTGATTACCGTCTTGAGATTGTTGGATCTAAGATGAATACTTTTTGGCCGCCATTGCTGTTATATCATCATAAAAATCAGCCTTCTAACGTCCGTTGTGGGACATAGACCACATCGAACATTTGTTAACCATTCTTTCATGAATGTTGCAGAGCCAATTCTTTTTCAACTCATTTACTTTGTCACATCATTTTTTTATTTTGCCAGTCACAGTTTCGCATATGAATTTTGGGGATCTACGTTGTGAGTCAATATGTCAATTGGTCGTCTTTCATTCTTACTACATGACCAGGTCATTACTGTTTGATTTTTATAATGGATCTTATGGGATCTCTGAATCTTGAATATTGCACTGACTCTCCGTCTGATGTTTAGCATTATTCTCTCCTGAACAGGTTACTTTGTTCCGAGTTTGAAGGTTGATCTTCTGGTGAGGTTCAATGTTTCATCTCGATAAGTGATTGTCGGGAGTATGCATTGGAGATATATACATCTTTACATAACTAAGAAAATGTCATGGAATATCGTGTTCGTTTCGAATACATAAGAGCAATGCCGATACTACGAGCGAAGTATTAGTCATTAGTTAATCAAAAAATACGAACTATAACTTCAACTAACCCCTAGGGCCTCGATATGTCAGCTTACCCTGTTTTTCTTATGTCGTTGCCCACGGAAAATGCAGTATAAGTTGCATAGAGTAGTAAAACTGCATGTTATTGGGTTTCAACGATGGCTTTCATAACAAGATCAGCTGAAAATTTTGCTTGCATTCATAAAACAATCGAGGAAAAAGAGCACACGATAATGAACTATTTTTAGAGTGCAAGCGTAAGATTCCTGAGTAATTCATAGACTTTGTAAAATACCTAACGATTCTTGGCAATATTCATGCATTTAATAATGGTTCAGTCTATGCAACTCATTCAACCTTTAGAATTAGGAGTGCTCATTCATGGCCTCTCTATTAGTTTATGCCAGTCTGAGTTAGATATCTTTGGGGCCAGTGTAAGTTAAACCACTATTAACAACGTCTACGATGTAACAGGTCAAACTTTCATGAACGTTAATTCAAGAATAGTGGTAAGTATCGCTCAGGAATCGTAGATTTGATAAGAGCAATAGGATACACTAAAATTATATTATTTGCGATGCCTGTAAATAAACCTGATTCAAGTAGAATCAGATTTGAACCAACAAACTGCATATGTAAGTTTCAATTCCATGTGTATTCGGTGCGATTAATTGTGATATCTATAATACGTAATATAGTTATCATGAAACAAAATACTGAAACAAGAGAGGCTGATTTGCTCGAAGTGTTGCAGAACATTATACTGGATTGCTTTTTCTATTTCAATTGATTTTAAAAACTGCATTAGAATTATTTAGATTTCAAAGTACCTTAAATCTGTATTAACTGTGAATGTTAATGCTAATAATTTATAGCAAAGTATTAGAATATGTGATGTAAACGTATTTTTAAAATGCAACAAACTGACTTTGGACAAATAAAATCTCTTTTGCGCAAAAGCACTCATCGTAGAACCAAAGATCCTGACACCAATCATCAAAACTGTATTTTTGGTTCAATTAAAATTATATGACTATACATGACTCAGAAGAGTTGGAAACTGATTGTCGAGTTTTTACATAAAATGATGTTTTCTATTTTGTCATAACTTCTGTAAAATAAGAATAATTTTGATGATATGTGCGTCATCTTATTGGATTTTTTTTTCTGAGTAATTTTGTATTACATCATCACAAAACTGGTCAAATAGATAATAGAAACAAAGTTTCATCGCTTCTTTCCCATTCTTGTTTTTGCTAGAGATAATTGCTGCTGTTGCACACTACGCGCTGCATACCGTTGAGTTAATCAGTTAGGCATAGGGAAAATGACGATTCTAATCTCATAGATTACGTTTAATAGTAATTGGAAATCAATCCACTTTTTTGGACGGATAATTAGTATGTGCTTGAAAAATAAAGTAGATGACAAAAGTCGACTATATGAGAATTGGATTCAGAAAAAATTAGCTTTGGAGTAACTGTCAGCTCTTTCCGTAGTGCAAGTGGTTAGCACTCACAGCTATCAACAAAAGTTCTGAATGTAAGAAAATGTACGTCGTCTTATAGTTAATTTTATTCTGAATAACCTTCTTATATCATAATATCATACATATAGATCATTTCATCATATATATATATATATATATATATATATATATATATATATATATATATATATATATATATATATCAGTAATATCACATTTATGGATTATTTTCATGTTTTCATATATCTATATATATATCTCAGTAATGTCACATCGATCTTTCTGAAATTACACATATAAACCTTGTAATGATATCATATCTATAAATCATTTTAATCTTACATTTATATACATAGTAATTTTAAAGTTTGTACAGTAAGCATATTTGTCTATGGTTGTCAAAATCTTGTGGATCCCACACCTTATATAGCTGTGCAGTATTTATGATCGAAGGCTTCTGATCATTTGGAAATACACTCTGTTTCAAGCATAAGTTGAATAGAATGGCTATTCCCTAGCAATGATTTTACAAGCTTTTTCAGTAGGTCGATGGTGATGTTATCTGGTTCATGGGCCTTTGCTTGTTTTGTTTGGTTAATGGCTTGCTTCACAATCCAAAGAGTAACTTCTGTGACATTTACGCTTTGATAACTCATAACTTGTATATCCAGTTCGTTGTTTTGTGTCTCCGATTTGGGAGAAATAATGTATTTTGTAGAATCTTCGGTCCCATTCGACAATTCGGTTCCAATCCATCGTTAAACTTTCTTTTCTTTTCAGCACAATTGTTATTTGCGTTTATTCTGAACTGAGAGCTTTTATTAGCTTTGAAACCCCGGCCCTCTCGAGAATTCTTCCAATAAATACTGCTTTGTATTTTTTTCCTACTTACTTTTTGTACCCTCCTTGTGGTTCTGTTCAATTCGGTTGCTCTAATTTTTTTATTCAAGTCGGAGGCTCAAGATTTCTGCTTTTCTGCGATGAGGCTCTTTGTTTCTTTAGAGAGATTATTGATGTTTGTTTTTTTTTTTTTTGCTTCTTAGCTTGAACATATTGATGGTGTATGATAGCATGATTGTTATTTTGTTGTTGAACTCACTGATTTTCCCTTCTGGTTCAGTGATGAGTTCATATCTACATTTCAAAATGTGTTCCATGGACGGAGTACGCTTTTTTGTAAACTAAATGGTCGTGGCTTTTGGCAGAATATTTGTTTTGGTATTCACTTGAATTTTGCTTCTTATCATCTTATGGTCACTTCATACATTCATTTGATTTGGGACTTGGATATCTTTAACGGTGTCTCTTTTGTCTGCTAATCATGTGGTTGGGGCTCATCCAAGTCAATTTTCTATTTGATTCCTTTTTAAAAATGGTGTGCATGACTTTGAACCTGTTTGCTGTTCCCAAATCAGCAAGACCTCTACTGTTCCGTATTTTGAATCCAGATTTTCAGATTCAGCATTTATTTCCATTTCCCATCTGAGCGTTGAAGCCCCCCACCCATGATAATGTTGCTAGCGATATCGTCCCATTTGATTTCTCTGATATAATTTTCAAGGCTACTCAACTGCATGTATTGAAGCGAGTGTTCTGACGTTGAAGGTGCCAATATAGAGTGTTGATTTCTTGGTGAGGTTCTTGGAGTTGTGTTTAGGTAATCACCCTTGGAACATATCTCTCAACCCTAAGGTAAGTGATGTGGCGAGGCTTTTTGGGGCCGCTGAACTAGCAGGAACGCCCGGTATACTCATGATCATGCAAACCATGGTGAGCGTTAGGCCATACCCCGTCACGCGGGCCAATGACGTGTTTGAATGCCAAGAATGCTTTATCTCAGTTATTAATTTTGAAAATTAAGTTCCCATCTCGTACTATTCCTATACTGGGCTAGACAAAGAGAGTGGTACAGGTCAAACCATACCTAAATTTTCTAAGGTCGACTTAAAAAGATTTAACAGACATTTTATCCTGGTAAAGGCTAGTTGTAACGAACATTGATACGAACGATTAGAGAGAATGTCTGTTTTTGTTGATGCAAGAAGCAATTTCTTTTACCCAAAAGGAACAAGTGCAAGTAAAAATCATAAAATGAACCCCCAGAGTGCAAAATTTTAAAACATTTTCAAACAATAACAATATATCAAAAGAAAGTCAGACCGATCTTCATTTATTGGGGTCGGGGATTAAGTCAGAATCATCTTATATTTTCGGAATTGAAAATTCTTACACACAATTTACTATGGACTTGCTGTTTCTTTCTTCGCTAGCTCGCTCAACTAGTTTTTAGGCAATGCTTAATTGTTTTGATTCAGTGCATTTACTGCCAACGGGGGAACGAGAGCTGCTAAGATTGAATGATCGGTGGTTGGATCCATCAGGAAACGATTTTCGTGATAGTTTAATAAACATTCCGTTCTCAATCTGCAGGAGAAATATTCAGCCTTTGCCACATTCACTTTTGCCCACAGGTGAAACGGATTAATGAATTTTCCCAAAATAAACAGCAACAACCTTGAAAAAATTAATATGGCGTCAGCAAAACGTCAAACTATTGCTTAGCAATGAGTGGCATGTTGTATTCTGCGTGATTAGCGATTCAACGACCTCCGACAGTTTGTTAGCCCTGTGCTACACAATAACAAGCAGATATCCGAACGTCTTTGTAAAACTCATTGGCATTTTTCAAAAGGAACCTATGGGTTCTTTTTTTCCAGGTATGCCAAATCAGCCATCTTTTGGCTAGATGTAGCTAATTTTCCCTTCATTCGTCGAAGAAAATCTTTAATTGCAGATAGCCAAACATTTTTTCCAAAAGTTATACGCCGATGTAATTAAATTCTATAGATAATTCAAAACCTACTTATCAAAATATGTTTAGTCATAAAGTTAGCCAAAAATGGGAGACCTTAGCCATTTTTGAAACAGCTTAAGCAGAAGGAAATTAAAATTTCTGTTGGCAAAACTATTTTTTTCCTTTGATTCTTTTTCACTCTTCATTCTCTACACTCCTTCTCTCTCTCTCTCTCTCTCTCTCTCTCTCTCTCTCTCTCTCTCTCTCTCTCTCATTCACACTCTCTTTATAAATATTGCATTCTTTCTCTTATTCGCTTTATCTTTCTTTTGTTTTCTCTCTTTCTTTCCTCCACTATCTCTCCCCGTCTCTCAATTTAGTTGCCGCTCTCGGACAGCCTTTTTCTCTCCCTGGATCCCTCCCTCTCTCTTTCTCCCCCTCTCACTCCCTCTCTCACCCCCTCTCTCTCACAGTTGTTCATATGATATATGTCATAAACCATCATAATGTTCAGCGTTTTTAACTTAGACTGACTTGTTATATATGTATGTACATAAGCATCACGCGTACAGATCGTATCAATCGAACGAGAGGATTTAAAACGTCAACACTCACTCTTCATTATACATGAAAATAAAAACCTTTTGCAGGAATTCCCCCATAAAAGTTTTTCGTGGGGAAAGTTTCATGCTAAATAATTGCCATAGTTTGTATCCAGTATTATTCATCTTTGAAATTTTTTTCAGGGAGTTAATATTTCTTGATCATCATCATCATCATCATCATCATCATCATCATCATCATCATCATCATCATCAGTCTTTTAATGTCCATCGTTAGATATAGACCTCCCTCAGGATCCTCCACATTTTTCTATTGTGGGCGTCGGGGAGCCAATATTTCCTGAATTTTTCAAGTTCATCTCTCCATCTTGTATTCTGTCGGCTCAAATCAGCATGTCATCTCTTGGGATCCATGTTGTGAGTCGTGATATCCATCAGTTGTCTGTCATCCATGCAACATGGCCTGTCCATTGCCATTTAAGTTTTTTTAAAGATTATATGATGTCTTGGACTCCCATTTTCTTCCTAATATATTAAGGTGTCTTGTGAATTCCCCATGCTCAACAAAAGGGGAAAAGATAATAATTATTTTCCCCGAAAAACAGTAGACTGTCAGGAGATGTTAGTCACATGACAGTCCCTAATGAGTGACTCATTAGATCTGTCCTTTCAGTTTGTATGTTTCCCAGCCGTTAATCGGTCACTTGATTTTACTAATTAATTTAGGAGAGTCAATTATCGATTGATTGTATTTCCTCCACTGAAATACTGAGAATTCAATCGAGTAGACTTGCCTACCACAGTTTTCTTAATAGCCATCTATTTCTGGTATTGTCAAACAAAGGCCCTCTAATTTTTATGAAAATATTGCATTTGAATATAATATATGAAATACAAAAATGCACTTAACGTCTTCAGTTATAATCCTGGAAAGAGAGGAGTTGGACCTTTTGACAATACGGATTCATTTTTTTTTTTTTTTTTTGTCCAATTACATGTTTTTCCTCCTTGGTATACCTGTATTTCCTTGATTCCATATTATGTATCCATCAAATGTTCATTTATTTGTTAACTTTGTTATCGTGAATTTGTCAGACGTTGGAAATTAAGACTTTTGAATTTAAGACACGAATGAAAGAGAGAGGGGGAAAATATTTTCAAACACTTCTTATTGGGTTTTGACTTTATTTTCGTTCGTCACAACGATTGCAACGACCCTACTGAAAACCAGTAACGTCATGATGGCTTGAATAAGAGTTAAATATGCAAAAATTGATAAAAAATTCATTCTGTCAACTCAGGTCGAAATGTTTTATTACAGGAATTACTAATATAGGAGTTGGAACGGAACACGTGATTTTGAAATGATATTGCGTGAAAAAAATGGTTGGCTTACCTTTTACATTTTAATGAAGCAAAGGAGTTTGACCTTAACACAGTTTTTTCTTTTCTTCCACTCATCAAGTGTTATATGGTCTTTCCAATTTCAAGCGTTGCCATCATCTCTCTTATGTTTCCTTTTGTAGAATCTTCTTTCCCTTCAATTTCCTCTCTTATAAAAAGAGCAACTGATTATCATTTGTATCTTAACATATTCTACCAAAGAAATTTAAAGGTGTATATGTGTTCATGTGTGTGCCTACATGATAACCCCAAAAGATATTTACAAATTTCAATTAGATTCCGTGGAAATGTCGGCCACAGGCTGCCAAACATGTCTTTTGGGAGATGATCCAGGGATTGCTTTTTTATTTGTATATATATATATATATATATATATATATATATATATATATATATATATATATATATATATATATATATATATATATATATATATATCAAAATGCTAGACAAGAGGTGCTCACGTCCTATTTCATATTTCTTTATCCAGTAACTTTTTTTTTCTACTAATCACATTCTTTCTGTCTTTTCACAAATTTTATGCATAGTTTGTTCATTTTTTAATGTGTTTTTATTCTCAAGCCGTGATTCCTTCAAATATTATTTCTTATACATAATTCTCTGTCATTTTATATCAATTGTTCTCAGCCCTGCTCCTTCCCGGGAATTTTCCTGCCCTCATTTCTCAATCATAAACCGCCGAACAAAACAATCACCAAATCGAAATATATTTATTTAATTTTCACGTCCCCCTAGGTTTGGAAGCGATGCAGCATGCAAGAACGAATTTATCACGCTCACACAACGCGCCAATGGAGCTAAAGGGCTGGATTCTCCAACGCTCACAATTATTTGACGAAAAAGCACTTCTCTTTTTTTTTTTTCTTTTTTTTTTTTTTTTTTGGAAGGGGGAATCTCCTCCACTGTCTGCAGTCTGAGTTTATACTAAATTGATCCCAGCATCCATGTTTTTTTTTGGGGGGGGGTTGGGGGGGGGATCCAGACCTTCTCAGTGATAACTTTCCCTTCAAAGGACGAGAGAAGTAACTTACTTATCGATTTCTTTTTTGAGAAAAATCTTCTGTTGATCGCCTCTAATATGACATGCTGCCAAAGAAGAAATACATTACTCATATGACGGTTTCTATTGGACGACTAACCAACCTGTTCTGTTCGTTTTTTACTACGTTTTCTTTTATCAAGTCATAATTCCTGCAAATATTATCCTTAACATATCATTGTCAGTGTTTTCTCTCAACTTTCCATCCTAATCCCTTCATTCAATCGGTCTCCCCTTCGTTTTCAATTTCATCTTTTTTTCTTTCTTTTTTCCCCCTCATTTTGCATTTCTTTTCTGGTTATTGTTCCGTTCTTTTTTCCCTCTTTTTTCTTTCTTTGTTTATTATCTTTTTTTTTCTCTCTTTGACTTGAATGCTTTCAATCTTTTCTTCTTTTTGTCATTCTGTCTCCCTCATTCTGTTTCAAAATTTATCTGCCGATTTTTCTTTCATACATTATCGTATTTTTCCCTTTCCTCGCAATATTCTGCAATGATTTGTCATGACTTGTCTTTAACTTTTTTTTCCATTTTTTTTTTCATGGCCCATTTTGAATATCATAACATCAATTTCCTACGACTTTCTGCAAAAACCATTACTTTCTTTATCGCACATTTCTCGCGCTATTAGTTTTTCACTTTAATTTCTTCGAAGCTATTTTTCCTTTATCGCTTTCCTTTTCTCCATGTATTTCCTGTCTTCCAAACTAGAACCGTTTCATAACATCCAGTCCCTTCACTTCCCTGCCATTTATGAGCCTCCGACTGCGATCCCATTTCCTCAACCTGACGATTCCTCATAATAAAACCCAAAAGGAAACCTCATATGGACGTTACTACAAAGCAATGACTTCACTAGTAAATCGATTTGGGGAGGAAAACACATTTCTGCCGGATACAACATGTAGCAAAACCATAGGGTAATTCCTAATGAAGCTCCCAGAATCACACATGCTTCATATCTGAACCATTCAGAGGGATCAGGAAAATCGTCCCGTTTTATTGGATAAAAGTCTGATCGTAATAAAAATGACGGAGACTTGTTCCAGGGCAAGGTTAATGACGAACAAAAAACATTCATTTGAACATAAGAGAATGAGAAGATTGAATAAAGAAGAGTACCAGACTGCTGTAGTGATTGTGTATCATCACCAGCGTTAGTAATCGATAGTTGAACCTACTTGAGATTGACCCCCTAACTTAGAACCAACAAACTTGCAGAAGAGAAAATATTGCTCCACACCACACGGAGAGATCACAAGACAGCATAGTATATCAAAAGACAAGAGTCAGAAATATTATTTGCTCCGTCAGAAAACTCAAATTGAAAATGGATTATCATGTTGCAAGAATGTTAGACGACCCTGGACACCCCAACTCACAAAGTGGGTTCCAAAAGATCATTTGCAAAACTGTAGCCGACGATATATGAGATGGTGTGACGAAATAGATAAATTCATGAAGTATTGGCCTTGCGACGTTCGTGATAGAGAGGTCTGATGCATATCGGGAAAGGTCTTTGTAGCACGCCAAAAAGTTGCTATAGCTGCTGCTGATAATGATGATGATGATGATGATGATGATGATGATGATGAAAATCAGAATTTCAACTGATGATTTTCAAGGTAGGCAGATCGGTACCACTTTAAAGATTAATGCAACAGAATTTCTCCTTAAAGCCTTGTCTCTGGCAAAAGTAAACATAATAAATATCTATGATAACAGTTTTATAAGAAACCTTTTCATCTGGAAGCAAAACTTTGCTTACATTTGCCCCAGTTCAATTAATTCTATAAGAATTTAATTCATGAATCTATAAGCCACAGATACGCAATTAAAGTTCATCCGAGCGAAATCTGCTTATATT
The DNA here is from genome assembly GCA_963457665.1 of Thysanoteuthis rhombus. Lineage (NCBI taxonomy): Eukaryota > Metazoa > Mollusca > Cephalopoda > Oegopsida > Thysanoteuthidae > Thysanoteuthis > Thysanoteuthis major. The sequence goes on from OY735221.1 coordinate 42,402,055, forward strand.
GATAGGTGGACTAGAGTCTCTTATTTAGTACACGAAATTGCCTTACTCAAACGATGAATTATACAGCAGACCAAATGAGAAAATGTTTAGTGTCCTTATGCTGGCTGTTGCATCAACCGACCCTACCCTTAAATGCCAACTCTCTTTTGTCTTAGCTTGGGATGGATGTACAACACTTAGATGCAACAAGCACCCATAGTAGTGTCACTCAGGTTACCCCTGTTTTTCCGAAGTGGTCACCTGTCTAATGGCAAAACAGGCTCGTTGTTACCTAACTTCAAGAACAATTGTAATCAACGTCGAAGAGTTAATTCTTTCTCTTTAAGTGGAATATCTCAAAACGAGCATTTTGTTATGTTTTAGCGATAAATCATCATAGCGATGGGATATACCAATGTCAAAACCATTGGAAGTAGGAATTGCAAATGAGACAGAGAGAAATCCAAAAGTTGGCGAGAGGACGCACCTTCATCAAGTACATATCAATGGTATCCCAGTCCTGTGTTTGTTGGGGTCCCTGAAAAGGTAGATCAGTGACCCTCAAAAGATTGAATGTCTGTATTGGATTATTCCTCACAAATTTGAGGGCTCATTATTCATTTTTTTTAAAAACCAATATTAATGTTCAGGAATTCTTTTGACGTCTTTGCAAACACCTCAGTTCTACGTCCCCAACGTTATTATCTTCTTAAAAGCAGTATTCAGTCTAAAGGAAAAATTTGTTTTTTAATAAAACATTTCAGATGCAATATGTGCTTTCCTTAATTTTCCCATATTATCAATCATTATTATCATCTTGTCAGATCCTTTGCTATTCACACAGCAAACAACAAACACACACACAAACATATATATATATATATATATATATATATATATATATATATATATATATATATATATATATATATATATATATATACATATACACTACAAATCAAGTTCGTAACATAGTATAAAAAAATGTAATATAAATCAATATCTGGTATGTGATGTATTTATTTCATAGATTGTTCGATACATCCAACTTTATACAACGACAATTAAGTTATTTTAGAGCATATATATATATATATACATTTATGTGCGTGAGTGAGAGAGAGAAAGAGAGAATGAGAGAGATAAATTTTGAAAATGTAATTAATTACATCAATCTCACACATATTGATTCAGGTTTATTCTTGTTCTTTCTAAAGCAGAAAGTAAAACTCGATCATTTTTGCACAATGCCCCGTACTCCAAGGAACAGATTTAGCCAAATTTACTTAGAAGTGGGTAATGTTTGCCAGTTTAGCAATGGGATATACCAGTGTCAAATCATTCGAAGTTGGAATCGCACATGAAACAGTGAGAAGTCCAAAAGTTGGCGAGAAGACGCATTAGCATCTAGAACATATCAATGGTATCCCAGTCCCGTGATACGTGGAACTGAAATATGGTTTATATCCAGATCAAGCAAAAAAATCGAAAAGATTTATCTATCCTTGGGGTTATTTTACTGGAATATAAAAAGAAAAAAAAGCCTTCTCAACCAGGGACATTTAGCAGAGAAAAAAGAAGGTAGTTAATAAGAGATGCTATCATGTACTTTTATATCATATGTTTTCATTATAACAAAATAATTGGAACAAAAATCTTTTTTGATGACGATTAACATTTTTTTTTTAAGTGGTGGGTCCTTGGAGGTTCTCCTTTAAAATGTTCAACGCCATTCAACATACAGACCAACGTGGTGCATTTAACGCACTTTTCAATATAATAGATTTTTGGTGATGTTGAGTGAAGCAAGTACGTCCTATACGGATCAGTGGATACTTTTAAAAATATCATTTCACAAACGGCATAACCATTTTTCACGACGGAATTCCCTCAATCAACGCTGATGTCTTTTTGAATAGAAAGAGCAACCTTTTCATAGAGGCTGGAGTTACAAGATATAAAGAATAGATTTAAGAATGACGAGATTAAGATAGTACAGGGCTAATCTCATTGACATGTACCTTATTAGGTATATCCTGGCTCATTGAATAAGAAAATTATCAACGAACAATCTACAAATGATTGTTTTAAATTTCTGATTTTATATAGTCGGTCAAAAAAAGCGATTGACGCATATCATTCCTGAAATGGGGAAAAAAACCATTCGGCTGTTCACAATTTCAACAAATATTTTCGCATGATAAAATAAGATCACATTTAATAACCTGAATAAAAGTATTTGCTTGAAATAAGTTTCATTTTTGGATCAACCCCTCTCTCTCTCTCGCCCCCCCTCTCTCTCTCTCTCTCTCTCTCTCCCTCTCTCTCTCTCTCTCTCTCTCTCTATATATATATATATATATATATATATATATATATATATACTAATACAACCAGTCATGCCCTTGTTATACTAACCGATCCTCCATCGTTGAGACATTTTGGTAATCTACTTTTTAAAAAAAGAAATTGAATGATGTGTAGTAGGGGAAACATCAATATACAATACATTGCAATAATGTCCTATGTAAATTAACTGCATCTGTGACTGATATAAGCTATATATTAAAACCATTGCTGAAAAGTAGGTAGTAGTTGATCATACCAACTTTGTTTTTGAAGCTCCAAAACAGTTTCGTGGTGAAATTCATACACATAGTCCCATTATATCAAAGTAGGTGTTAACAATAGAAAAATGTCTCGAAAAAAAATTGATAAGTTATATCGACAGATATTGGAAAATAAATGACTGAAGTAACTTGAAAAAGTTCTGAAAAAACTTTTTAGCTTGTTTAGAGTTTAAAGCTGTAAAATGTGTATAATATATAAATTCACACACACACACACACATATATATATATCTATATATATATCTATATATATATATATATATATATATATATATATATATATATATATATATATATATATACTTGGGGGATTCTCGCTAAAAACTTGTCTCACACTTCTCTGCAATCGTCAAGTGAGTTTGATTGAAACTCAATTCGTGATTTTATGTATACCATGTTTCTTATCTTACAGTTTTCACGGGTGTTCCGTATTACACTGTCATATTAATTTAGTTTGTGAAAATATTGGGCTCTTTATTGTATCAAAATTGATAATTGAATATCTCTCTCCCTCTCTCTCTCTCTCTCTCTCTCTCTCTATCTATCTATCTATCTATCTATCTATATATATATATATATATATATATATATATATATATATATTCGTTAGTGTGTGTGTGATTGAATATTTGCTTGTGTGTGTATCACAAATTAAAGCAATGTACTATGTACTCTTGTTATACTGTTTTAAAGAAAAACAAGGTATAATTTTGATAGCATAGTTTAAATTCAATATTACCTTATGGTGTACATTATAGATATTAGAAATTATAACCTTCTTGCCTTATTCGAGCTGGGGCCCCAAACTGAAGCTGGTGATTATCCTTGAAATACTAAAACGGTAGACATAAATTATTATATTGTTAAAGATAGAAAAGATGGTGTATTCTCTGCAGCTGTTTATATGAAATATTTGTGAGGAAATGAAGCGCTGAACGCGTGAGTATAATCGAGTTCAAATGGTCAGACATTTCCGCCCTTAGTGATTCAATTAGATTATGCACTCAATTATTGCAAATGTCGTTTCATAAAAGATGAAAATTGATCTGAGTAACACTTAACAAAAAGTTCACTATGTTCAATCTATATTCATGCATTGATTTCAGAGTTGACTTGAAAGCAAAACATAGTTTCTGATGGAAAAAAAGGAATCCATTCGGTTATCGACATTTATATTGCTGCATTAGAGGTTTATGTATTGAAAAATTAATTCGATGTATTTATGAGACCAAGTAGTTAAAATTACATTTCGTCGGGGTCATCGGAAGTACCGAAAGATTGTTTATAGCAAGATGTCTAGGGATATGATAATCCTCGGGGGATATGATAATTTGGAAGGGAATAATTTTGTAGTTGCAAGAAAATTCACTCACACTTGTTCGTACCTCAATTCATGAATGCAAATGTTATTTCATCTCACAGACATCTATTTAGCGAGCCTTTATGATCGAAGCTATGACAAGTTAGGAACACGGTTGATGATTAGTATGATATAAACGAGTTGTTTTATTTTTAAATTCCGATAATGGCATAACAAACACAGCTTCATCAAATTATTAACCTTTTCCAAGTTTGTGAATTAAAATGATAAAATCCTACTTAGCTTATTCAGTTATTGGTTAATATTACAATTTTAGTGTTTTATATATTTGGTAGAATATTGTTCTGATCTCGATTCATGAATGCAAATACCATTCTATCTTACAGACATCTATTTGGTGGTTCTTCATAATCTAGGCTATGACAAGTTAGGAACACAGCTGACAATAAATATGACACATCTAATTATTTCTAATAAATTCTATTGAAACTAAAACAGATTCGAAATCCCACTTTTCTCGTTCAATTATCGTACTGTTACAATTTAATCGTTTTATCTATTTAGTAAATATTACCCGTCATAAGACGATGTTATTCATGTAAATATGAATATCATGAGAGTTCTATTTCTTTTATATAATTTTATATAAAAGATCTATTTTCCAAGATATTTTCAGATTCTTTTATTGTTCAATCATGTCTTTGTTATTTTATCGGCTTTTCTATCGGAATGTTATTGTATCTGTCAGAAACCGCCAACAAAGACTGTTACCAAAACTCTCAATATATGTTTTTCAGTTTTTAAATGAGTCTGGCTGACTTGTTGATCGGCTATTCAGCTAGATATGTGCGTATTTGTGACGAATCAATTGAGCTAGAGGGCTGAAACCTCAAACAATCACAACTTTTATTATGTCATTGTTATATTATAGCTTGGTGGAAAATGAAGAGGCAATGATTATGTAATGATATGTGTAATTTACATCTTTGATCTTTTCAGTCAAATCGTTTGGTTTCTTCTTGTTGAGGATCATATCCCGATTCCTCTTGACAGTCAAAAGGTTTTTGATTGAGTCTGGCTGGGATGTTGAATTGCTGGCAACACACACACACACACACACACACACATATATATATATATATATATATATATATATATATATATATATATGTCATACGTACATTAATAGAGCTAGAAGGCTGACTATTCAAATATTTACACCCTCTTATGTTAGCAATCACCGACCAACAAAGGGCAAGTGAGGTAATTTATTCATCGATAACACTTTGGCCCATGACATGCTTGCAAAAAAATGTTGGTCAAGTTACAGTTTCTTCTGTGTGACAAAGTACACCTGTTTGGGATATTTTAAAAGTTAATCTAATGTCGCTGTTTGTACATGACAAACACATTGATATTGTATTGAATATTTCTGAGAAAAATGGCTGAGTATTCAATTCTACCGCGAAACCTTGTGAAATACTCCTTGACAATATACAAGCGTAGCATGTATCTCAAATGATGCAACTTACAGAAAAATATGTCTTTAGATGCATTGAATTGGTATGCATTCAGGGGCATTGTGAATCTTCCAAATCCAAAGGATTTTTCGGACGATTGACTCCCTGTTACTTGGGCTGTTAACACGATGATCCGTTCTACCGTCTTCTGAAGGGGTACTATAAGATGTGATGACAATTTTTTTTCTGCTGTGGTAATGATGCTATAACCTTGCATTCCGTTGATATAAGGTGATTCCTGTACTCAACTTGGACAAGGTACATGAATCTAAGCCCAACGAGGAGAAATCACCAAAGTCCCACGTTATAAACGATGCTACCATAAGAGGAGCAATATCCAGTTTACCACCATTACACTCGGAGAGTACATCTGGAGAAGGTTGTAGACTGGATTGACCGAAACAACAGAAGGAAACACAATCACTGAATGACCCATCACAAAACTTTTAACATATTTGTTTAGGTTTGCTTAGGTAATCAGACTTGAAAATTTAATCAATGACAAAAATAAAGGTGTTTCTACGATGAAATCGCAAAACACTATCTTACAAATTATCAGACAAGCTGGGCAGCTACATAAAAGAAGACTTGAATGGAACACTTACGTTAGTGAGAGCGAATCCTTCTTAAGCGCTTTAATTCTTCGTGAAAGCATTTGACCAAGTGTCCCCTCTGTGTACATGTTCGTGTGTTCATGTGTTTGTGTGTGTGTGTGTTTATGTGCGAAACAGAGAGAGAGACGCGGAGAGAGACAGAGAGAGAGGGACAGAGAGATAATATGTTTTATAGAGCTTTCGTACGTAAATATACGTACATAGAAATATTTGAAAATGTTATTCGTTTGGATTGCTCGCTAGGTCAAATAATTAGAGACACCATCACTTAACCTCACTGCAAGTACCCCTTCCTTACCCCATACCCAATCCCTCTTATTCTCTCTTTCTTTTTTCCCTCTCTCTCTCTCTCTGTCTCTCACTCTCTCTTTGTCTCTGCCCACTCTCATTCTCTTTGTCTCTTGCCTCTCTCATTCTCTCTTCCTCTCTTCCCTATCTCATTCTCTCTTTCTCTCTCCCCCTCTCTCTCATTCTTTCTTTGTCTCTTCCCTCTCTCATTCTCTCTTTCTCTCTTCCGTCTCTCATTCTCTCTTTCTTTCTTCCCTCTCTCTCATTCTCTCTTCCCTCTCTCTCCCCCTCTCTCTCTCTGTCTCTCTTTCTCTCTCTCTTTTATACAATACTGACTGACCACTGACTGAGATAGAGATTGAATCAAGGAGCAAAGAACTTTTGACTGTCCAGGCAAAAGGAAACAAAGCACCAGTTGCACGTACCTTCCAATTTCATTTTCTCCAACTTCTCGATGGAGAAAAACCCGATCCATCCATTCCTATAACCAACAACGGTTCCCTTGGAGCAACACACTGATAGATGGCGACCGCCCAATTCTATAAAATTACATAGGAAGCAAAGTGTCTCCCAGAGGTTCTCTATCCGTAAGCCGATTAGACCCCTGCTGTGGATTTTCACGCGCTACTTCAACTTTTATCAACGTGTGTCCGTGTTTCCTGGCCCTTCTATGCAGTTTCCCAATCAAAGGTCTAGCTATCCTGTGCCAAACCATTCTTCGAACGGGCTCTCCCCAGGGACAAACAGCGGGAGGGAAGCGAAAAGTCGCTGCGCTTGCTACCTTCGTCTGAAGGGTTGAAATCGAAGAAAGGGGATTCACCTCAAAGATATCGGCACGATGCCATTATGGTTGCTTTGTGTAAACCACTGTGATTAATTGGTGGCTTAGGTCGAGTGATTTGCATCAGGGAGGGTGGACGAATCGGTAAGCGATTCGGTCCTTTAAGATCCATTACTAAATTCCAAATCTACCATTGTATCATGTGAATATATTCGATGATTAAAAGAAGTTCGAATATGTCTTTCAAGCAACTGAACATATTTAATGGCTTTATGATACAGGATTAGGGGTTGGTCGATTAAGGAGCTTTTGGGTCAAATTTGAAGATTTTTCGTGTCTAATATCGCCCGATGACACACACAAAAGACCAGGGAGACAAAAATATTTAGTCCACTTGGCTGGTTGGTCGGCCAGGCCCATTTGCTCACGTTGATTCGATTATAGACATTACATGATTCATAGCTATTGACTGTTGTTATGGGTATATTTACACATATCGTGTTCTGAAGACGTATTCAAAATATACAGTATACACAAAAACTTTTAAAAAACTAATAGGAAAATTAAAATCGTGGCTGTTCGTCTCAGAACCCGGTGCTAGGTGTATGTTACAATAAGTTGTGTGTTTTGTCTAGAATAGATTAGATTGCACTTGTGAGGGCAACCTTTGGCACTAGGCCCTTTTGGGAGCTATGGGTATAATTGGCTTTAAGTCAGCCTTGTAGGATTCATTTTCAAATATTGTGAGTTTTTATAGTTCAGCCGATGTCTTTTGTGTTACCTTGATATAACTCACGCTGTGGTCGACTGTTTTTTCTCAGAGGGGTCCGAGGTTATAGTGGTTGAATTTTATTCATACCAATCAGCCCTAACAAGTTATTTCGGTTTTTTCACGATTTATTCGACAATAAATCAGGAAGGTATTTTTTTTCCATAGAAAATCGGTTCAAAGAATGGTAAATAAATTCACAATCACCAATTATTGAAAATTTGTATTATTACTCAGGAACTCTATCTGAGATGGTCACCCGTTATTATACGGTGAATGTACCCCCAGGCCTAGATTCCTACGGCAGCCGAATATTCTTAAATTGTTTATTCTATCTACGCTCTCTGGTGTGTAGTATAAAATACATCAACGTACAATGCAATATAATAAAACTCAATATGATATGATAATTACATGTAATATCGCATAAGCTGTGTATTAAATTCATGGCTGAAGGTAGGGTGGTGATTGATGAACACAGCTGACGAACCATCTTGTTATAACTGTTATGCTTTTACTCCCGACAATACAATTTCACACATTATGCCATTATGACAAATTGTGTAAAATATTGAGAAGAACGTTTAAAAAGCCTTCTAAAAAATGAATTGCATAAACATTTATTGAGGATTCAATGAAAATTATATATACGTAGTATATATATATATATATATATATATATATATATATATATATAGTTAATAATTGTGTCATCTATAGGTAGCTGTTTCGTTGCATTACAATTCTTCAGTATGGCTTTGGACTATCCAGCATCCAGTACCACGAAGTGGGACCGAAATCTTCGCTTCAGTTCTAGTGGCTGACATTTTACCCCTGCCCTGCACAGAAGTGGACGATCAGCAGGACCTAAGTGATGTACTACCAAAGTGCTCAATTCGAGAGTTGGAAGAGCATTGCATATATATATATATATATATATATATATATATATATATATATATATATATATATATATATATATATATATATATATTGAATATGGATGCAATGAAAATATAGGAAAATATGTCTGTGGATTTGAATATTAATTTTGATTAATTTTAAAGTTATGTCATATCTTCGATAACAATTACACAAAATATAACTCCACCATTATATTTGTGAAAGAATTGATCACATTTTCAGGTTTGATTTCAATAAAGAACATCCCCGTAGTACCGTTGTCTTCATCATCTCGAATCTTTTCTGAATTCACTGTTTCTCACTCTTGCATGGTTTTGGGGACCGTTTCCCAAATCCAAGTAAATTTTATGATTCATTCTTGGAGATAAATTCTGATTTGAACATATACAATTGGTTTTGATGGCTGATTTGCAGTCGCTGGCACAATTCTCGATAGGGCACCTTCCCGACCTGATCATTATCTGTACTTGTACACATTCACTACGAGTGCATTTTTGGTATTTTTCAACTAGGAATCAAGAAACAGAACGTTATCTGAAACCTTTACCTTCCTCAACACTCTTACCAGTGTCGTGGTTTCAAGAGTGCCAAACCTTTCTTGAGTTCAAGTTCCTTCATGGTTTTTGGATCTTCCCAGTGTACCAGTTATAATCTACATGTTCCACTGCTTTGGGCGAAATCTTTATATTCTTCTGTGTTGTCTGCGATCATACAGAATCCCCACATACCTCTGTTATTATACATATATTTGTTTGAAGTTTGTTTAAATATATTTGCTGTTTTCATGGAGTAAATATTAAATCGAAAACTTCCGGACTCTCATATGAACCGAGAAAAAAAGTTCATACCTAACCACAACAGATGGAGCTATTCTTTTCTTCTTCAGAACCAATAATCTATTTTTCTCTCCCAAACACGACAGCCAACCGGAGGCAATATATTTTCTATGGAAAATACGCTCGTTATTATTTTCTTTGAAACATGAACTATGCATTTTCTGTTGAATGAAATATTGCATGAGGAAACAATATTCAAGTTTTTCCATTCGATGTCGCAGCAAAAGTGCGCGTTCATTTTGTATTTAGAAAAGAAAAAAATAAATAAATATTTCTAAGGAAATTTTACGAAAGTTTGCAGCTCGCTAAAGGAAATTGAATTGCTGCGCTTGAAGAAATACATCAACCGTTTTTTAAATTTTTTTTCCAAAGCCAAAATCTCTAACAATGATTTGCACATATTCTAGAAGAGTCCAAGACACTGGCATTTCAATTGTTGGTGCATCATTTTGCAGCAGGGATCTTAATGATAGTTGTGTGTATTTCAAATCGGACCATGTTTCATTCAGGCATGAAATTGAAACTGACGGTGGAATCAATGTCAATGCAATCGACGTAGACAAAATAAAGACAAGAGAGAAATACATAACAGCAACGTAAGTGATACTTGTTGTACCTAACTTGATATATTCATCTTCTTGCACTTATGTTATGCAAGGGAAAATCACGTGTACATGATATTCCGATGATGATGGAAATACTCATCGAAATCCCTCTCAACCGTCATTTATTCATTGAATAATGATAACGATAATGCTATTTTGTCGCACTTGATTGAGTATAGATTGTAGCTAGAACATATATAAATATATATATATATATATATATATATATGTATGTGTGTGTGTGTGTGTGTATGGGGGGGTCTATGTGCTCATGTATATTTATATATGCATATATGTATATATGCATGAAGTTGAGTGTGCGTTTGTGTGCGAATATATGCATGTATGCATACATAAACTACCCTCCATATACGTATATGTGTGTGTGTGTGTGTGTGTGTGTAAATTGTGTCATGTTTTATAGAAACTTACGTGGAATAATTTCCCAATATTACATGGTTAATATATCAATCACCCTAGACAACGTGAACTGGATGAGCACCTACAGAAAATGGGGCTGCTGGAGGAATTGAACCTGCCATCGATAAGGCAGCCACCTGAACGTAGTGTTGCTCTTACCATCGAGTTAAACAGTCACAGGTGGCATCGGTGGCATGTTTGATTATTGCAGTAGCTCCATTTTTGTGTTCATTCTTCTTACGTTGTCTGGACCAAATGATACATTTACTGTGTAATAACGGGATATCATTTCAATTAAGAGTTCCAATGAAATCTAACGAAATTTAGAATCATTCTGTCGGGTCATGTATCGTTTCCCCAATAGCCCACACACATATATATGCGTGTGTGTTTGCGTGTATGTATGAGTAAACAGTAATATATATATATATATATATATATATATATATATATATATATATACATATATATATATATATATATATATATAACGAGCCTGTATATATGCATTAGATATGTATTTAATCCAAAATAATGCTCAATATCATGGTTATAAAATGAGTAGACCTAATTTCAGTAGTTCATTACAGATTGTACATTGAAAAAAAAGAAGAACGGTTAAGACCTATTCCTTTACTGCTATTTATACACTTAATGAATTCTAACTAATCTTTGTTCAACTAATGCATACTGTAATGATGTTGATCTGTCCCGACTGTCTACCTTGGGACATACTCTGGGGTTTGCAATTGGAGTTGGAATGTAAAGTAAGATATTCTTCTACTGAGCTGTTTATAAACATCTAACTATTCTGAATCAATTTGTTTTTCTATTTTTTGAGGAATTTTGGCGGTAATGTATGTGTGTGTGCTACTAGATCAAGGTCATGCGAATTTCCTCCGTACTCTATTGAATGTTTTGTGTGTGAGGGTTCGAATCATCTCTCTGGCTCTTGACTCCTCAAGCTTTAGTTACAATGAGTAAGATTTTGAAAAGATGCTTCTCAACATCGCCGATTCTTTCGAACAAAGGTGAAAGGTTATTGAGAAAACGTAGTTGACAATGAGAGATCAGTAAGTTTCATAATGGATATATATATATATGTGTATGTGTGTGTGTGTGTGTGTATATATATATATATATACATATGTGTGTGTGTATATATATATGTGTGTGTGTATATATATATATATATACATATGTATGTATATATATATATATATATATATAGAGAGAGAGAGAGAGAGAGAGAGAGAGAGAGAGAGAATTATGTGTAAAAGAAACTGTATGATTTTCGATGCGTGTAAGTAATATTCACCACTGGATGAACAGCATTGACAAGAAAGTATCATCTGTTGTGCTAAGTAAATGCCTCACATCATCTCATCGTTACACAGTGGACTTATTCATGAACCCAGACAGACACACTGACGCTAAATAGATATATTTATTCCGAGTTTACGTCTTCTGGGGCATAAGTGAACTTAGGTGGATAGTTGGTCATACAATTTTGCACTTTTGTTCATTACAATTTCAGTGAAAGAGACCCCGATGACTTCGGACTGCAAATCGTAACTGCCTCGACTCTATAATTCTGAAAATCACTCTCACTGAAAATCTGTTGGCTACTTGAGGATCATGTGACCTCTGACTCGCAGATTCATGTCCATGCAAGAGAATTCATCGATGAATCGGATATTTGGAAACATCGGAACCTATAAATGAAAACATGACCTCGAGTTGCTCGAATGATGGTAAAGGCATTAACCAAGTAGAAGAGTTAGGGTCAAGTGCCCCTACACATTTTGCGTGGACAAACGATTTTTCACTGCAGCGATATACTCAAATCAAACCTTTTAAAATGAAACGAAAACGTAATGGATTTTGATTACACGCATCCCCCCTGCATTGTTCTGCTCCAAATGATTCATCAATTTCCTCTTTTGGCTCATTCCAAAATCACTGCAGCATTTGCCAGTCTTTTTTTTATTATCATATCATGTACCTCAACAACGATGAGTTATGATCACAAATGCAACGTAAGACAATTTTGCATACTTCACCCCTCTTTGTATCAGTTTAAAAGCAGCACAAAAAATAGACTGAGTCTGATTCACTGGTGATATTTATATCGATTTATATTATTCCCTTGTAGAGTGGGGCCGGGGCAATTGCCCCATGTGTCCCCTCCCTTAGTCCGGCCTCAATTAGCAAAACATTTCAACAGAAGATATCACATTGATATAACTATAGTTGATGATGTCAGTGTGTGTGTGTGAGTGTGCGTGTGTGACTGTGTGTGTGTGTGTGTGTGTGTGGCGTGTGCGTGTATAAGTGTGTTCACCGAGATACATTGAAAACTGGTCATTGAATTCATTGATTAGTCAGCACACCAGGCATCGCAGTTGCGTTTTCAAGTTGTTCAGATCAGAAACATGATAAATAAGAAAGGGTCTTGAAAGAAAAAACAGATTTAAGATCGATTATCTGGAAAAAATAAATCCAAATTTAGACATAAAATATCTAAATTGAAAATAGATCATAATTATCAAATAGCTCCATCATCGATATTAGCATTAATGGTCGTGTATACATACTGGAATTTTTTTGAAAATTTTATTCACATTTTCTGATAACATTGCATATCCAAGCAATGTAATATTACCTAATCCCACAACTGTATTTCTAGAAGAAAATCTGTTGAGTCAAAGGATGGTTGAATTAAAACCGAACACATTTTCTTGACACAACCAATGTTGTCATTGGGAAGTGAGGACGCTTCTAAATGTCTGTAAATGAAATTAATCTATTTCTAGGGTATTCCTGGGCGTTGCATATTTACTTACCCATCTTCTGCGATATTGGCAATACTAACATGGTTCCACATTGAATATTCCCATTATTGATTTCCTCATGCACAACTTAATTCAACAACATGACCTCGAGGATTTAGGGATTCTATATTCCATCTGGAATTCTTCAGGAGCGTAAATCCGGTTGATTCTTGGGCAATTCTCAACTTGAACGAATAGACACCAAAGAAAAAGGAAGAACGTTATTCTGTTCCAGGCATGTTTTCTGTTTTATATCGGCAACAATGATATCTCCTGTCAGCCCAACAGGGTAACTATAGTTCACACTTAGAAATATAAATGTGCAAGGGATCAATGTGTTTTTATATGATTCATTTATCATGTACAATCCACCAAATTCTGTCATCACTTGGGGCTCCCATCTTTATAAAAAGGTTATGATGATTCTAATATTAAGATACGATCCAAACACTTTATGAAACAATATTCCTTTGATTCATATCTATTGCAATAAATCAATCTAATTTTTATTTGTCCCGTTCATTATGTAGACCTTCGTCATCAGCTCGTTCTTATTTCAATCATTATGGAGATTTTTTTTCTCACTTTTATCTTTATTTTAATTTCAATTCTATAAATTGGTCCCTTAGTTTGCGTCTATAAATCGGTCCCTTAGTTTACGTCCAGCAGCAATCTGGTACGCAGGCTGGTCAATTTATATTTGATCTTTTCAAGTTTTTGATCCTGGAAGTCACTCAATTTGGGAATGTTTTCGGGAAAACCATCTAAATATCATGTTTCTTGTTTCAAAACTGTTTTTCATCTTCACCGGGAGGTATTCATTTTTTTTTTTTTGCCGAATAATTTATTTTCTTATTTTCTGCTCAATTCGAAACTGTGAATTAAAACTGTCACTAAAACTGTCACCCCAGGTTTTTTTTCAATATCTGTGTTGGTCTGCCTAGCTGAATGGCCAACTGAATTTATTACCTGCACAAGTTGCACAGATGCAGCAAAGGGGTTTTGGAATTCAACATTTACTTACTATTATGCGTAGAAAAAGGCTTTTGATTTGTGGAGATTGCACCACTAGATTGTTCTTCAATGGGGGATTAAATTTACGACGTATATTAATGATACATCGGTCCCTTAGTTTGCGTCCAGCAGCAATCTGGTATGCAGGCTGGTCAATTCATATTTGATCTTTTCAGTTTTTTGATTCTGGAAGTCACTCAATTTGGAAATGCTTTCGTGAAAACCATCTCAATTGGCCAAACTAGTCAAGCTGGCTGACTACCAAGTTATGTATTATCAAGTGTATAATCCACACGAATGGAGCTAGATGGCTGAAAATTTAAACATTTATTTTTTATTACATTTAGAAAGAGCAATGCTTTTATTTATCCCTTTCCAATGTTTTAGGGCGTTAAGTTTGCAAATTGAGTTTATGATTGCACCCACTGATTTTGTTTTCTTTCTCGTTTGTGTTTTTTGTTTTATGTTGTTTTATTTTTGTTTTGTTTTTCTGAATTCAGACTTTTTCAATGATCAGTGCCCCAGCAAAAGCCAAGTAAAAAAAATTTTTTTTTGATCATTGTTTTTTCCAAATTTTTCAATTGATTATGCCGAACATGAAATGCTGCAAAAAGACATTGATTGCAAGACAGTTTCTATCATGCATCTAATCAGACGTGTTTCCACGTTTTGTTTTGTTTTTTGTTGTTTTTTTTTGTCGCTCTTTATTGTTAGGAGGGATCAATCAAATAGCTGGGGAAAAATTCATTACTTCTCTCAGTTTTTTTTCGGCCATGACCACTAAAAGTGTACAAATTCAAAAAAAAACAAGCATGAATTCTGTCAAACACAAACCAAGAAATAGGTTTAAAATAAAATGAAATTCCCTGGAAAAATATTCAATAAACTATCTTCTTAGAAAAATATTCAAGGAAATTTCCTAAAGAGTAAATTTTTTAGTGTTTACCCCTTTAGCTGTTCTGTCCGCTATAGTTTGAGTCACGATATACATAATGCTAATGTTTGAGTTACAATGTTCATAACTCGTGAAAAAGAAAAGGACACTACAAAAGGTCTTCCTGTATTTTGCCTCATTTCATTGCTGACCCACTGACTTCCTTAAAGAATCTTATTTTCCGCAAGCGTAACATTGTTTATCCTTGGGGGACATTACGCATTCGGGTGTCAAGTCCATATCTATGGCAATAGACTTCACTTTTCTTCTTGATATTTCTTCTTCTCACCACCCTGTCCATGGAGTTCCCTCCGGGGCCTCTTACCCGTGAGCTGGTTCGTTGTTAACTGACCGGTCCGGACTTCTTTGCCATTTCAATGACTCTTTCCAGTGTGATTGCACTGACACATCGACATTGGACAGACTGACCACCAGCCTGTATCTTAAGAGTTCCTCAATCGGGGGTTTATATTCACAGTTCCCTTTTAAGGGGTAAAGCAAAATCAGGAACGGATCCAGGGATTCTCCGTTCATTTGCTGTCTCAGATTGAGAAGAAGTCTTCTACGTAAATTACATTTTCCTCCACAATAAGGAAATCAGTAAACTTGTTTAGGGCAGTTTCGTAATGACCTTCCTCTTGTGGTCAGCCTTAGTCAACTTTCTATGCTGTCAGCATTGCTTTCCAAACAGTATACTGAGGGACTGACTTGGTTCGCTTTGAGTGTCAAATGCAGGTTGCTCGCTTTCCTGGGCCTCTGAAATCTTTTAATCCATCTTTCCTACTGTGGTTGGGAAAATAGAATTGTCTGAATGTTGAAGGCTTTCCGTTTTATCCTTTGTCATGTGTTTCTACTTTCGGCTGACGTATTTTTTCTGACTGTCTTCTCGGTAGAAAACAAAAATGAAAGAGCCATCCAACAAATAAATTCTACCGTTTCTTTTGAGCAGGATCCCAATTCTTTAAACCTTGTCGTATCTGCCATAATCTAAGTTATGAAGTTCAGATTTCGTAGGCTAAGAAGACAGGGGTACTTAATCAATCTCCCCGTATGAGTAGCTACTAAAGCTGCTACTTATGAGCAGTTGTATCTGGTCACTACTTTACATACTTGTTTAGCTTTATTGATGCAGCTCGTACACGTGGTACTTAAATACATGGCGAACCAGTCAAACCAGTCAAAAAACTAAGGGAACCTTTGTTGACGGTTTATGTGACAGTTTGTATGACGTTTTTGGTTTCTAATTACAAGTACAATTATCCAAACATGACTCTTTGATTGACAAATCGTATATACAAGAATGAACACGCATACATTCCTGCAAACAAACACATGTACGTATGAAAGTGACACATTTTACGATATAGTATTCTAATACATATGCATATACACGTTTATGCTTATATACTTATACAAACACACACACACACACACACACACACACATATATATATATATATATATATAAAACTATTCCAACATGGAATGGAAGACAATGGTGGATGAGGAATATATACAATAAAATAAATGTATCCTTCAAATTTAACCTCACTGACTGTCCAGTTCCGTGGAGTAGAAAGAGGATACCAGCGTCCAGGTCTGAAGCTAAGGTTTCGATCCTGCTTTGTGGTACTGGATGGGATAATAGATAGTCTATAGCTACACTGAAGAGTTGTAATATAACGAAACAGCTGTCTGTGGATGACACTATGTATATGAGAAAAACTGTTGTAGTAACATTGTTTTCTTAGCCTATGAGCTATATAGAATTGATAAACCTACATGTTTTCTGGCAAATAATGTATATTAAAATGATCGTTTGAAGGAGGGCGGTAATTTGTCAACACTGCTGCGGTTTCATTTTAATATGTCTATTTTGTTGTTAAATCTCCGAAATGGTTACATCGTGAAAACCTATGATATCAAAAAAAAATTACAAATCGTGCCATAAAATCAAAGTAGGTGTAAAACATTGAGAATAGGAAACACCGAAGAAGATCATATAAATCAAATCAACAGATATTTGGAAAAGAGTGACTGAAATGGAATGAAAACTTCTTTGCTGTGTTGAAGCATTCAAGACAATGTATATATATATATATATATATATATATATATATATATATATATATATATATATATATATATATATGATCAATAATTGTGTCATCCCAAGACAGCTATTTCGTTGTATTATTACTCTTCAGTGTGGCTATAGACTTGATTTCCCTTCCAGTGCCGCTACGTGGGGACAAAACCTTCGGTCTACACCCAGGGGCAGAATATATATATATATATATATATATATATATATATATATATATATATATATATATATATATATATATATATATATATATATATCACCTTGAAACTTCTTCTCCGGCCTTTAGACTACTCACATACGGACCCCTCTATTTAGATCTGGGAAGTTGCAGAGAGCGCCCGTTTGATCTCTGTTCGGGGGGAGGGGGTCAATCAAGACTCATTGCCCAACAGAATTTTAGAGATAGAATTCATTTTACAAATGGATTCCATAAAACTTTGCAGTCTTATTATGAAAATCAAATTCTTTCATATGCCATGCATAATGCATTAAAATTATCGTAAGAAGAAGAAGAAAGAAAAAACAAAAGTGTCCACGAGGATTTTCCTTTTCTGTAATGTACTGTAATTGCCTCACGATTCGAGAAATTCTGTCATATCCACTGAATACATAGTAGAGGTAACCATTACGTGGAAGAGTTTTCCTTTTGTAATTTCAGTTAAAAGCGAACGAGTTTTGTAAAGTTTAATTTCGAAACCCAAAGTCGGCACGCATTAGACGGAATCAATAAGACATGAAACCTTGTCAATGCTTTTGGAACGCTCATCTAGTGAGCTAATTACAATTCTGTTTGTAAAATTGTTTATTTTAATACGTCCTTTTTTTTGTATGATTGCCTTTGTTTTAGCATCAATTCATCCATTTCAGTCAGTTCATATCTCTCTATCACTATTCATATCTATCAACTTCGGCCTGTTCATATCCATCTACCTATGTCTGTTTCTACCTATCTATCCATTTCAGTCTGTCCATATCAATCTATCTATTTATCTGCAAATCATTATCCATCTATACATCTATCTGAGTCTATTTATATTTATCTACCTATCTTTTCATATTCATCTATTTCAATCTATTAACATCTCGGTCTCAGTGTGTTTATATAGATCTAGCTAGATAGCTATTGACATATTTATCCCAGTGCGCTCATATCTATCTCACTTCATGTTTCTCCAAGGTTTACAACGACATCTTATCATCTGCCAGCCAAGATTTTGCATATGGCCTTTGGACATCAACACCGTGAGTCCAGCAGTCTCTCTGACATTTTTGCTCCATGACCAGCCCATTGCAATTCTAGTTTCCAAATGGTTTCTAAGATATGTCTCACGCTTGTCTTTTTCCTAATATTGTGTGATGCCTGGTGATAATTCTGCGTTATGTACAATATTCTCTCCTATGCAAGTTACATGGTCCTCATAGGATTGACTTTGTGGTTAGGTCACATATTTTGCTTCTTTTTTTCCCCCTTTTTCATTCTCTTGTAAATTCTCTACTTAAACATTTTCTTTGGAAATAAGCACCATTTAAAAAGTTTTGCAGTATTTAGGGCTGAACCAAAAGAGGAATCATAAGCCTCAAGAAACGCTCATAAGCATTTCATAATTTTATATATGCATAATTGACACTCCCTTCTTCGGGGTTGAACACGTCGGTTATAAGCTATTATGCACTGCTCTTCCAGCTCAGGAATGGAGCACTCAGGTAGATTGGAAATTATGCATAATTGAATATATTGCTCAATTTAGTCGTACAGGCCGTAAGGTTCTGCATGAGGCAGGGGAAGAACATCTGTTTCCGGGTCTGAAACAAAGGTATCAACCTTACCTGCTGTACTGAAATGGATATTTGATTGTCTATAGCCACATTGAAGAGTTGGTATACAACGAAACAGCAGTCTGTTGATGACAAAATTATTGATTTTATATATATATATATATATATATATATATATATATATATATATATATATATACATATATATATGTATATATCACAGTACAAGTCAGGGATGAAGTATGACATAATAGAATGCAATACTCGATGTACGATGGGTTTATTTCATAGAGTGCTTGATACACACTGCAAAGAATGATACATATCCTACTCCGAATCAAAAATATACCATATCATTCGTCCAAAGAAGCCCAGAGAAGTATATATATATATATATATATATATATATATATATATATATATATATATATATATATATATATATATATATATATATATATAGTTCTTTTAAAAAGTGATTGATACAGTGATTTACAGTATTTACATAAAGATATCAAACGTTATTGGCTCATAGCAAAATTGACCACAAAGGATATTACGCATTCTGATAATGTTGTTAATGTTGTGAAACAATGTTAATTATATTATGGGTCAATGCGATTATATATATATATAGAGAGAGAGTTAGAGAGATAGTGGGAAAAGGAGAGAGAGAAAGACAAACGGACAGACAAACAAACAGAGTGGATGTGGAGAAAGATATAGACTTCGATAGTTATCGATATATTGTGTGTGTGAAATAATATTTATTCCTTCAGGGATGCACACACACACACACACACACTCACACACACACACACACACACACACACATATATATATATATATATATATATATCGTGTGTGAGAAAGAAGGAGAGGGACAAACAGACAGAGAGATAGATAGAGATAGATAGAGAGAGAGAGAGAGAGAGAGAGAGAGAGAGAGAGAGAGAGAGAGAGAAAGGGAGGACAGCGTTTATTTCTTGTTTACCAGACTAAGCTTGTGTCACTGATTGTCAGATTTTAAACTTCGAATTCCTCACCTTTCTTACGATCAAAGACAACTTTAGCTTTGAAGCTCAACCATAAAAAAAGATATAGTTCTATGTTTATCAGGAATTGATCAGTGTATTGATATGGTGAGAGTTCTGAAAGTGAGATTGAAATTTGAGACGGAAAACAAAGTATCTAGATTGAAGAGAATAATCGGAATAGACAGAAACCATAGGTTCAACGTGGTAGTAGTAGCAGGAGAAAGATGAAAAAGATGAGGATGGCTCACCCGAAGAGCTTTACAAAGTTCTATATCAATGCAACATGATACAGCTGAGAAAATCGATGTTTGGCCTTATGAGTAGAAAGTTAATGTTGAACACCTAGTATGTCCTTGTTTCGTTCATCTTTGACCACATTTTTTCAAGTTCCTAAATTTGATCCGATGACAATCCATGCTGCAACTCCACAGTGTCTTATACTAATGCATTATCAGTACTTCCAGTTGTTAAAATGATACTATGTCCAATCCGATGTTCCCCCATTCTGTTTTCTGCAAGGTGCTTTCAAGGCTCCCCTGGGGAGAGCTTTGGTGATATCATATCCTGTTGTCTCAATACTTCTCCGGATTTTATCTTGTAAGAATCTCTATGAAGTCCAATTATTGCTGTGCCATTCTCTTCTCTACTCATGATCACTATCATATAAACCATATTTTCACTTTTTTCTCGCTATGAGTTAAAGACTGTCGCGTGTTTTATTGAATTAAAACCCTTTATCTGGAAGGCATCAGAGTAAAATAAACGACTGTGTTGAGATTACACACACACACACACACACACACATATATATATATGTATGTATGTATGTTTATATATATATATGTATGTATGTATATATCTATATGTTTGTGTATATATATATATATATATATATATATGTGTGTGTGTGTGTGTGTGTGTGTATGTTGGGGGTAGGGATGATGTAGATACGACAGAATGTTGCAGTAAGATTGGCGATATGGAAAAAGAACATGACTTAAGACTTCTTAGTACATTTCAATGTTTCATTAAAAAGTGTGATAGCTCACGGTCGTTCTATCTGTGGATCCGGGGTTTCATCTGTTTTGATAGAAACGAAGACATTAACAGAAATGTCTGGATAGTACTTGAGGTAGAAAAATCGTTGTATGTGGATGGAGAATAAGTGTTAAAAGATAAACGGACAAAACAAGCTCATAGAAGAATAGCTCTACGAGTCCCACGATAGACAGGTGTGACGAATCCAGGGAATGGTCTATCTTCAACGAGGGGCAATAAAAGAACGATTATGATTACAGGGGAAGAGGATTTCTGACTTACAGTAAGTTGGGTTTTGTAACAATGTATGTATAAAGGGATTTTGAAGAAATCAAACCTTAACCAGTATCAAATTATTTGTTGGCACTCGTAATCTCCAAAATGTTTTCCCCGTTTCCCCTATACCTTCTTATTATTGTACAATGGATGAATGTATCTGTGTGAATAAATAAAATATTGGGTATATTATCAAAAAGTCCATTTTGTACTATATTGTGCTTATCAATTGGGGAAAACTGATTTTACATAATTTCTTCCCAAGGGTTTTCCTTTTTAAATGTCAAAAAGTTACTTTGTTATCGGGTGTCCTTTTCGAGTTGCAAAACGGTTTGTCCTCCCACGACAGAGAATGTTGAAGTTGTTATATTTATGGTGTTGATAGATAGTTGGGAAATGCGATAATGGTATTGAGACAGTTATCAGTATTACCCCTCATTAGT
This sequence comes from Thysanoteuthis rhombus, assembly GCA_963457665.1. Taxonomy (NCBI): domain Eukaryota; kingdom Metazoa; phylum Mollusca; class Cephalopoda; order Oegopsida; family Thysanoteuthidae; genus Thysanoteuthis; species Thysanoteuthis major. The sequence goes on from OY735221.1 coordinate 42,424,201, forward strand.
TTCAATTAAATATTTCAACAGATTAGATGATGATGATTGTAAATATAATTACACTACTGCAAAATACAACATTTGAAAATGAATATAGAATAGAAATGGGAAGTAATACTGATTACTCTTCGATTATCAGTGTCATATGCTTTCGATAATTACCGACTATGGTCGGAATATCTCGAACCATCAACTTTACAACGTTTTTAAAGTATTTCCAAATATTAGGAAAGAACAACGGTAACGATCTTCAATGTTTGACTCTCTCTCTCTCTCTCTCTCTCTCTCTCTCTCTCTCTCTCTCTATCTCTCTTTCTCTCTATCTCTCTCTGTATATATATATATATATATATATATATATATATATATATATATATATATGTATGTATGTATGTATATATATACGTATATATATATATAAATATCTTTGTGTGTGTGTGTGTGATACTTCAATCTAGAAGTTTGAATAAATATATCATTTGGAAATTGATGGATTATATAAAAGGATTATTATGCATAAAATTAATATTTAAGATATACATGAAATTTGGATTTGAGGAGTATATATATATATATATATATATACATATATATACATATATATATATATATATATATATATATATATATATATATATATATATATGTATATGTATGTACTACTTCAATTCATAAGTTTCTGAGTATATATCTCATTGGGAAATCGTTATATTATCCAACAAAATTATTATACATAAAATAAACATATAAAAACATACATAAAATGCAGATTTAAAAAGTATATATACATATAAATATGTAAGTATATATTTATATATATATATATATATATATATATATATATACATATAAATACGTAAGTGTATTATATGTATATATGTATATATATATATACATATATACACACATATATATATGTATATATATATAAAACATATGTATATATATAAATATCTATATACATATATATTTATGTAAATATATACACACACACACACACACACACACACATATATGTATATATATATATATATATATATATATATATATATATATATATATATATATATATATATATATAATTCTTCAATCTGGATTTCCATTTATTCGTCATTTTTTCCTTCATTAGTCGGTAGTTTATTGCTGTTAATAGATCAGATGCCGAACATCAAGATTGATGCAAAATCTCCAAGTATTCCACTCAGTGCGTGAGGCAAAAAAGAAAGAGGACTAGGTTATTTGGTGAATCTTTGCTAGAGCAAAGGGATCACACCAGGTTCAGTGATTTTTATTGGCAACTAGACGTTGATTGATAAACCAACAGCTGATCCCTATCTATGCAATAGATGTATTAAATGTGTGACAAGAACCATGGCATCTCAGCACTGTTGGTTCAACTGCTCCTTCCTGTCAACGTCGCTCACAGGCTAAACCAAAGAAGAACAGAAACGTCAATTAAATTCTCATTAACAAAAATGATTTTCATAATGTAAACATGGATACCATATGCATACAATATTACGAAGAGGGCGGACAAAAACAAACAGAATGTTCCGAATAAGTGGAGATAGAGTTTATATTACTGCTTTTGTCTGCATCTTTATTGAAATAAGTATATCAGATTTCGACATTATTTGGTGTATGTTGAAGCAGAGGCAGGGATAATCTCAGAACCTCCCGTTAAGATATATCATGGAATCATTGAACTGTCTTTTGTTTACCAAATTAATCACTCCCAGGGATAAAACAGACATTTTAGAATGTATATATTATGATATAGAAGTACCAAAACTAATTATCTAAAGAAAAAACTCTCGGTAATTGTCAAAGAAAAAGAAATATTTAAAATTATCTTTGAAAATAGATCTTTATTTACAATTATCTGAGGAAATAGATCTTTTGTCTACAATCATCTAAAATACAGAATCTATTATCTACAATTATCTAAAAAATGTATCATATATCTATGATTATCCAGAGACATAGATCGTTTATGTACAATTATCTAAATAAAAAGATCTTTCATCTACAATTATCTAAAAGAATATATTTTTTAATTTAGGATTATCTAAAAAAGATAGATTTTTCATGTACATTTTTTTAATTGCTGTTTCAAGACGACTATAAAGACAAAAGAAAACAATTCCAGGAATAAAACAAACAAACAGTTGTTACACGACACCTACTGATGTTCTTGCAGATTTTCAAGGTTAAACCTCCAAAATTTGATTAAAATGCCGGTAAACAAAGACACATGAATAGATAGTCAAGCATAGACTCTACAAATGAAAAAAATATATCTGTAGCCAAATTGGCTGGTTGGTCGGTCCATTTTGGGGGCTAGTGTGAGTGAGCAAACCACGCCTGTATACCTATGTAACTAATTCTGTTCCTACTGTTGCCGCTAATTACTTAGTTGTCGCTCTGACAACAATAACACCTCCATTTATTTCTCATCAATAAAGCCGAGTTTTTTTTCATTAATAAAAAAAACGAATTGGTTTTCCAGCAAATTCTGTAACATTATTGCTTCAAAATTATTAAACGACAAAATATATGGAGAGCTCAAAAAACAACAGAAATTATATTCATTTGAAGTATCATTTTTTTCCTGTCGGCAATGAATACATTTTTGCTAAACTATATACTTGTAACCATGCATAAATAATTCTGTCATTTTTTCACCTGTGTTTTATTAGTATAATACACACACACACATATATATGCATATATATATATATATATATATATATATATATATATATATATATATAGAGAGAGAGAGAGAGAGAGAGAGAGAGAGAGGGGGGGAGAGGGACAGACGGACAGACAGACAGACACACACACACACACACACTCAGACAGACGGAGACAGGGACGAAATGTACAATATGGAAAAATGTACTTACCTATTTTAATTCTACTTTGGTTCAAATTGCTCTATCGCTCGAGATCAATGGGGTCTGTACCGTTTTTTCAAAAGAACGTCCCTCATAGATTGTTTGAGAGTGAGCAGAAATTGGAGACTACCAGGTGAAGGCACAGCTTGTGAATACATTAAACTATAAAAAGCGAATTTGAACCGTATACGACTTCAGCAGTTCAAGTTTGAAAAGTTAGGTCCTGCCATTCTAAGTGCGGGTAATCTAAACCGGCTCTAAGTAGAGTAAACTATCTGAATGAATGGATTTATTAAAGAAACTTTCACTTCGAAATTTATTTTAGGTCCAGGGAAATATGAGAATAAGTTGACTCAGTTTCCTTGATATAAATTGAACGAGTACTGTATAATAAGGTGTTTGGTTAATTTAGTTTTAAGGCCTGATTTTCAGACGATTCCAGACCAGAAAGCTGCCAATAGTGTTTTAGCCAATGAGGCTTGTTACTGATCTGTGTAGTCAATTTTAAAGGGCTCAGGATTTGCCAAGAGATCTAAAGAGAAACGCCGATGTCTTTACATAAAAAGTTGCTGAGACTAAGAGAAATTTCGGCGTTTTCCTTCCCACACATTTGCTTGTGTTATCCTCACATTAAAGCGACCTTGTGTCACACTCGGTTATTGTGAAGGTTCAGACAAATAGAAAGAGAACTGATTTTCATTAAAGGTTATAGCCTGATTAACTGTTATGCAAGCTGCAGTACTATCACAACAAAGTGGGGCCTGCGTTATTAGGGACCCTGTAATATTTGTCCTCGATAGAGAAAATGTTGAGAGTGCATGTGATTCTCCACTAAATTTCACTATCAATAGCTATTATCATTCCAAAAAGTAGTGTGTCTGTTATTCTATACCAAAAAGGAGAGTTTTTGAAAATTTTGAGCTACAGTTTCAAATTATTTTAGTATTTCATAATGACGTTCAATAACTTGCTTAATCTTCAGATGAATTCTATTGGAATAAATCATAACCGTTAAGGATTTGACAATCTGCGTTACTTTGGACAAAGAGTTTGTTTTTTTTCAACAGACGGAAGTTAATTAATAGTTTTTTGCACGAATTATTCTGATGATGCTGCAAACAATGGAAAAAAAACATTTTACTCAAAAAGACGATTGCAGCCGAAAAAAAAATGCTTCTCTCTAAAAGGCTACATGGTTTTAATTTTCAAAGATGTCTGTGATTCCGAAAACAAAAAAACACATTGTGAAAGTTTGAAACAAAGTAACGTTCAAAATTTCAGAATACACACTCTTAAAACGTGCATCGTTATTGAATCGTATTTCTTTACGTTAGTAAACCAAGCAAGTTATTTCTTTTATTTTTTTTTCATTTACATTGAAAGCATTTATTTCGATAAGGTTCAATCTTTATATCAGTTTCCAGATAATATTACATCAGCAGTAACCGTAGCAGCAGCATTTTACCGTCCGTTGTGGGACAAAAACTTTTTTCAAAGATTAGGCTGACCTCTCTATCACAGACGTCGCGGAGCCAATTCTCAATTGGTCCCCTGTTTTCCTTAAAAACTGTGTTGTTTTGTTTTTTTTATCTTACCGTACTGAGCATAATTCTATTCAGGTTACATTGTATCGTTCTCGGTTTAAGATTCAATTGTCTCTTCGGCTCAATACTTCAGTTCCATAGATGACTGCTGGGGGGAAAGATTAGTTGCATAATCTTATTTCAATGACTAATACATTTTTCCAATTTCTCTAAAGTTAGAGTGGCTCGACCGAAAACATGTCACCCTAGACCGATTTTCCGCCTGATTTCTTCACCCTTCCAGATTTTTTTTAGAGATTCCTTATTCAAATTAGATATAGTGGTCTACTTTTTCCCGCTCTGTATTTTCAATTTAATTGTTATATTTTCGTCTTGAACAGATTTGTTGTATAAAACATTGGTTCTACTGTGTCTCATGTGAAAACCAACGTTCTTGGTTACTTCATCAAGTTTCCAACATTCTTCGGAGATCATGAAGGTTCTTGCCAAAAAGGGAAATCTGCGGTTACTATTTCATTTGCTGTCTATCATAATTCCTTTATTTGCCTCGTGTAATTTTCATAAGATCATTGGTAATGATTTTGTACATGCTGTCTTATAAGTTATCTTCCCTCTTCTTCAAGCTTGGGGGATTCTTTGTCTTTCAGTAGCCTGATAGACGAACTGCAATGTCGGTAGATATGCTGTAACGTATGGCTTTACACTTTGTTGCATGATAGCATCGAATGACCTGAGATATTCTTAAATTGAAGGTTATTTCGAAATCAACAAATGCTACAGTAAGTGGTATTTTATATTCTGCTGTTGATATACCGAATAGAAATGACCTAAGCAGAGTAGCTCCTCCCGAAGCCAGCCTGTTTCCCGTGATTGGGGTTCGTTTAGATTATTCAGTTGGTGATCACTTTGGTAAGAACTTTGCAGATGCAGTTGAACAGGCTTATAAGCCTATAGTTGATTAGATATTTTGGAATACTCTATTTTATTTAACAGCAAAATAATTGCACTGTTCCAATCTTGTGGGGTCTTTACTCGGATAGAGTTGAATACAGTGGCTTGTTTCGTGGTGATGATTCTATCACGCTTTTTAAATAAATCGAGGGTGATTGCAAATAACTAGTGTGTTCGAAGAAATTAGCGAATCAACGACGGATAAAGATTGAATTGTCGAACACATACTGGAGTCGCTCTGCGGGAGATGAAGCAAGTCATTAAAGAGGCAGATTAAGGGAAGGCACTGAGAACAAATAACACGACCATATTACATACAAGTTGCTTGTTGAGAAAACTTCATTGTATATGAAAAGAATCGATTCTTTACTAAAAGTTATATTATCATTTCCAACAATGTAATACACATCAAATTATATATTTGCTATTTGAACATCGGAATCAAAAAATATCAAAAGCACAAAAAAGTTTGAACCAAATCTCAACTGGTACTTTTTCCAAAAATAAAAAGGCTACATTTAATTCCCTGGCTTAATGGAGCCAATGGCGGCAAAACATTGAATTATTACCTAACTCGAGGTTTTACGACCATCAGCTACATATATCACTACGGTGAGCTTTATATATCAGGGGATAACCGTCTGCAGGGCGGGTATTTTCAGCTTGTAAATTCGATAATATTGAAATGTTCCCTCGTGTAGCTAAAAGAGGGAAATTGATTTTTTTAGTAATCACTAGATTAACGCTAAATTCGTTGAACAAAAATAAAGAGAAGCATAGAAACAGGTTTAGTTAGTCGAACAATAAAAACTGTCAGATGACCGAAGAGTTTTGCGCAGCAATCATGTTGGGAGTGATCAATTAAAATATCGGCGGGCGACGAGTGCGATCAGTGAATAATGCATCCATTGCATTCTTGGTGGGCAGTGATCATTAAAAATATCTGAATCTTCATGAAACACGTCGATATGAAATACTGGATCAGTTTAACGTATGTATTTAATACGAAAACAATTTAAGGTGTTTTTTAACGTTTCAGCCCTCAAGCTTTATTTGCACGGCCCATACGCGTCATATATACATACGTACTTAGCCATCCAGTTGGATGAGCTTAAGAACTAGAGAAACCTATTTTGACCGTTTTGTTGACAGTCGCAGTTGACGTTTTCTTATATAGTTCGGTTCTCTTTACCCAAAAAGTCTGAGACGCTTTACGACTGTTTTGTCATCATTCATAAGATTGAGAAGACGGTACTTGATAGTAATGTTTTTAGAGTGTACGGAAAATGGCCATCGTAAATAAGGAATTAATTATTCAAGGTGAAAGCGAAAACGTTATTCTAGTCATACACAAAACCCAAAGTTGACAGATTTATAATGTTTTTCTTGTCTGGGCATTTATCTCGTTCTTTTGGTATTTTTTTTTTTACAACAAGTCGTTATTTTTGGCTTATATTTCTTTAATTACAAGACTGTGTCGATATGAGAAAATATCTGGTTTTGTCTCATTTGATTTTGTGAGTTCCAATGTGTTCATGTTAGAAACCATAAACCAAAACTGTCACCAAAACCGTCAGAATAGATTGTTTCGATTTCAAAGTCGATCTGGCTGGTTATGTATGTATGTAACCCGCACCAAAGCAGCGCCTATAGAGCTATAGGGATGAAAATGTAAAAAACATTTATTCCTTTTCTGATCCACGGAAGGTTTTTTTCCAACCCCCACCTAAATTTTTTTAGTGAGGTCTATTCGCAACTGGGTGTATGCTAAATTGGCAAATTGTTTGTGCCCACTTGTTTTTTGTTTTTTTTCCTTAATTTTTGCTTCTTGATAATTCAGATTTTCTTGTGATCACTGTTCAAAAAAAGCAAGACAAGTAACTCATTTGTTGATCACCCCTTTTTTCTATGTTTTAATTTATATACCCCAACACGACATGCTGCCAAAACACGTCAGTTACTAGACGTTTTCTATTGCTTGACTAACCAGATCTGTTGTGTTTAATATCTGTGTTAGGATTGATACATGCATGCACCCGTGGAAAGCTGAAATAGATTTACGATAGAAGTTCTTCGAATGGTGAAGTCAGTTTGGATTGCATCTCAATATTTCAATGTGTCATTCAGTTTCACTTAGCCATTGCATATTTTACATCTATCATAATGAACGACCTTTCAAGTGACAAGATTTATTTGCTACCCCAGTAAAGCTGAATTGTAAACAAGATCGCTTGTATGAGAAATTATTACATGGAATATGGCACTATGATTATTGATCTTGACTAGCTTTTATGATAAAAAGCAATTGAGGGTTTGGATGAAGGTAATAAGCAAGTCTAAATTGATAATAACGTTGTAATACTTCACCGAAGAAGAGATTCAAAGAAACAGAAATCATGTTTGTATTAAAAAACTGCTTAGTCTCAAAATGTAAGAATCAACTAGCAAGATTATCAGATGTAAAAAGTCAGCTTTAGGATATCAAATCAGCTTCCGTTTAACTGTAAAGACATGGTGGCTGAATGGTTAAAATGGTTCGATTCTTACCGTTGGCTTGCTTTTTTTACCCCCGCACTAAATGCGATGTTTAATCGTAGCGGTAGAATTTCGGTGCAATTAAAAGTTGTGATAAAAAGTAACTGAAGGTTAGGATGATGGTAAAAGCTAGTCTAAATTAATAATTAGGTTTAAATACTTCCTCCAAGCATAACTTTGAAAAAAAAAGAATATGATGACTCTAGAACTATCTTCAATGTATGAATTCTAAGAGCAATTCACAAGTATCTCTGAGGTAGAGATTCCTATAACTGTAATCATTCAAGTGTATTCTAGGTAACCTTGAAACATCCAGCGGTCAGTTGTTACTAATCCATTAAATATACTTTATTCTATATTTGCATATTCGTTATTATTGCAAAATAGTCTCATTGCGCAGTATCAAAGTACCAACTGTAATTATGAACAGGTCTGTTTAGTTACTCATGCTACTAATGTATTTTAGCCTGCAGTATTGAGGGCAATCAATTAAAAAATTAGAAAAAAATTCAATTGATAAGTCACTTTTCTCGACTTTTGTAGAGAGTGATCACAAAAAGGTCTGATCTTCACAGACCAAGTATGGGCGCTTCTGGACACAAATTGGGGGATTAATTTAACATAATCTCTACTGTAAATTGAACCCCCATCAGAAGCCTATCTAGGGGAAATTTCAGAAAACAAAAAAATGATGTTATCAGTAGTTACATTGCAAACTGAATCCACTGTCATTAGCCTGTTTATACAGGATTTAAGAAAGTTTTTTTCGGACATAATAAGGAGTAACCGTTGAAATTGTGAGCCCTCCAGCTCCATTTTGCGGCTTGTACGCGTGATACATACATACATACATACATACATACATACATACATACATACATACATACATACATAGCAAACAAGACTAGCTTGAAAACTGATAGAAACTTATGCTGACAGTTTTAGTTGATGTTTTCTAATATGATCATTCGGGGAAACCTTTTTATTTCTCATATACTTACTTTATCAACTTGCCTAACAGAATTCATGTGACCATCAAACTTGTGGGTCTAGCTGCCTAATGATTTGGGCGTATTCAACATTCGACGCAGTATCTCTTGTCAGTCAAAAGGTAAGATTATTCCCACCCAGGCAATGTACCCCCCACCTAGCGTGAAGGGTCGGTGCAACATGATTTTTTCACTTGTATCTTCAACATTTATTTCTCCTGCTTAGTAAACAAAAAATCAGTGTTTGAGACGAATTGAAACCCAGGATGCCGATCGCTGTTTTTCAAGGCAAGAAAATAATGGTGTAACACGGTCTGAATACTTCAATTTCCTCTAATATTGTCCTATGATAATCTAAGCTAAGCTTGGTAAATATCTCTAACAATGAAGACATTTCCCGATTCATCGAAGCCAGGGTAGATTTCTAAAGCAGGATGTTTTACACGATCAATTTGGAAGAATTGTTTGGACGGCAATCGTATAGACTTTACAGCAGAGTTAGGGATTCTTTGGTGTGATATTCAATTGGTCAGACATCACGTTTTTTTGTCAGTCAAAAGAAGTCTGAAAATAGGAGTCTCTCTTACATAGCTGTTCGTGTGATTTACGTGAAAAGCTTACATTCACAGATTATGTATGTTTCTATGTTCTCTTTTCTTTCTCTCTTTCTCTCTTTCTCTATTTCTTTCCTTTCTTTATTGCTTAATATTTTTTTTCTTTTTATCATCCTTACCGTAGCACAATATTTTCCTCCAATCACTTTCTCTTTAATTCGATTGTCCATTTGAAACTCTCGTCTAAAACTTATAGGTTTTTCTCAGTTTTAAACTTGTCTGGCTTGCTGGCTACATATGTATATACCACGTATGTATATCACATCAATGGAGCTAGAGGGTTGAAATTGTAAACCTCAACTCCGTATTACGTCTGGGAAATACGTTTTTTAATCACCTCCTAGAATATAACTTCAATACAGACTTCTGGTTATTAGAGATAGTATTCCTGGATAAGTCCTCAGTTTGTAGCAAGCAGTTTTCACTGCGAGTCTTCGGTGATTCAGACTTTGTATATCCAACAAAAGCAAAAAAGTAACTAATTCATCAATCACTTTTTTTTCAGAAATTTGATTAATAACCATATTGGTCAGGTGACAGTTTCACTCGAATGGCTAAACAAGCTTTTCTCTTTTTTCAAATATGAATTTTTTTTTTAATTCATTCGTTTGTGTTTACTTCGAGCGTTTATTTTCATTTATTCATTCTTTATTTATCCGATTCTTTCAGGCTCGTCGTTTCTGTTGTCTACTGGATTATGAGATTGCTTCTCTTTGCTTCTTGGTCTTTGACTCCCCTGAGGAATCGAGATGTTTTTAGATCTATTTTCAATATGTTTTAAACGCCAGTGAGATTAAAAATAGAAATCATCCAGACTATCCTTATCCTCCGATTGAATTTTTTACATGAGTTCTGAATTTGATTCTATGGTTTCTCAATTATTGACTGTGATGGTGAGTTTTTCAACTCTGATCAGTCATGTGTCTTTTCTTTCTACAGTTCACATGAATATATTCACATTGTCAGTAGGATACATAGCACAATGTTTCATCATGAATCTAATATTTTCAGCTTTTTTTTCTTTTCTAATATCGTTCAGAAAAGGTCTGGAAAATCTCACTCTTGTCATGCATTTATTCATTTGAACAATTTCGATTGTCTAGTGTTGTCTTGGAATTCGTCATTATTCTTCTGAGATATTCTTACCTTACTTTCCTTCCGGTTTATTTTTTTTTTATTGAATCTGTTTCCAATACTTCAACATATTTATAATTCAATGCCCTGATAATTTCATTTTCCATTGTTCAATTACTTCTGTTGATTCATCTTTATATCCACACGGCACAATGAGTGCCTCGTCGATCCAAATCCCAGTTTTTTACCAATATCCCAATTGTAACATTAAATGGTTGAATTATTTTGACAAGTTTATGAATCACCATTACTCTTCAGAATATTGCATAAATCGATCTATTTTCCCAGATCGATTACCGAAGGAATTACTGAGGGAAAAAAATTTTGGATTGATTTGTCATCAGTAAACGCCTGCATATATAAATAAGTCTACTGTTGAAAAAGAATACCCAACCACTGACCACAAGCTGTTAGACTGGTTTAATTGAAAGGAAGGAACCATGGCTTCAGCAAGAGAACTTCTACTTCACATCATAGAAAGGATTTAAAAAATCCTTCAAGATCAAAATCAAACATGGAGAGAGGCAAAAATGTTGTTCCTTCCCAGTCAGCTGTGTCTAAAAGTTGGTCAACAATAAAGGAAATCTTAAGGTTATGAAGGAAACAGCAAACCCCAAAATATTTCAAAGCTTCTGAAGGAAAAACTCAAGTCAATATACCCTGAAATAGAAAACGCTGAACAAAACAATTGGAAAATGAATTTGCAGGAACAGCAGTCAGTTCTTTGTGACAGATCTGTGAGGAATCAGCAGATTGAAATAGAATGTACGTACAGAAGGAATCGAACAAAGACCAAGACTTATACTTAAAAAATGGAAACAAGACTGCAATGGCCAACAGCGAAAATCGAATGAAGGTAATCATAAATCATGTGTCTGTATTGGCTGAAGTGATGATGCTGTAACTGTTGCCATTTCAGGAATGAACATTAAAATGACTACCACATGAGAATAAACAAATTTCTCAATTCATTCAAGGTATTGGGCAGCATGTCAGGTAAAAGGGCTAAGAGAGCTATCGTTACTAAACAATCAATACACTGGTTCACATTAGAATTTTGACCCTTTTCTTATTCCATAGATAGGAAAAATAGGTTTTGAGTTGATGAGGTCACTTTTTAGAAATGATATTGCATCTAGCCACGGAGCAAACAGGGTTGAAGTTATTCTTCAGAACAGCGAGTCAAGTCTTTTATACGACCAGCAAACAGTCAATCCAATCGAAAAATCTTGATAAATTTTTTAAAGGGCGATGGTCAATGACAGGACTCCATTTTGCAAGGCTAATCTGACGACAGCTATTAGAGAAAGTGTGAACCAGCTTGATCGAAAACATACTTTTTCATTAGTCAATACCTAAGAGAAGCCGGCTATCAAATAAGCCCACTGACGAATAACAGAGTATTTTTTATAGTGATTCCATTATCTATCCACAGCATCGATTAATTCCATAATCTTCCCACTTTTTGTCCTGGAGATTATGCCAATGGATTAAAGATTTTTATTATAATTTGTCTTAGTAATATTTTAGAAAGCCGTAATATGAAGCTATTGAACAAAAATTGTTTTGTGACATATCCGTGATTTGTTTATTTCCTGCTAAGTAAAGTATTTGGGTGGATATTCCCCTTAATAATTTGATGATTCAGGTACTATATATATATATATATATATATAGCTTGGGCTTGCAAACCATCAATATCCTGCAAAGAACGATCCAACTCAGATATTTTAACCACAAATGAACTGTTCCCTATATGTTTCTACTACTTCTCAAAGTACTCCCTGCAAAACCATTTATTCTTTTCTAGTGAGAGAAGTACAATGTGTGAAACCAAAAAAAATGCTGTTGATACTACATAAGAATTCAATGGTTGAAATTCATCCACAAAATAGACTCTGACACTTGCACCTCTTGTTTCCTATTCAACCTAGTCATTCTTTTTATGTTACGATTTAAGATCACCTTTGCTCACCCGAAAGGATTATCTGATAATCTGCTTTAAGAATAAGGTTAAAGCTGACAAACTAGGATAATTAGCAGCATATCAATTCAACGAAAATTACCTCGAAACACCGATCTAAAAGTCACAGCGCTTATCTTCGTACAACGAATTTATCTATACCACGGCATTATTTTAGTCATAAAGTGACACGTATATATGACCTCCCACACTTTTGAATTGTTGCATTATTTGCAGATTTAGCATTATTTATGCGGCATAATATGTATATAAATTCAGTTTAATTCTATCGGACTTCTCTGATTACCTTAAAACTTAACCGTACTATGTTAACATTTTTGAACAGAAACGATACTATGTGAATAATCAATTGATTGTCACTCAGTTCAAGATAATTCAAGTTAATAATGGCTTGTTGCTCCTTGTTTAGTAATGGTGTGAGTGCCCGGCTAAGCGAGATTGTTCTTGATTGCTGTTTTAGTCGTCAGCATGAAAAAAAAAACATTATATCCACTCAAAATGCTCAAAGGCGTAAATAATATATGCATCATTTTGATGAAAGAGAACAAATGCATATTGTAAAAAAAAATATAAGTATAAAAGTACTGTAATACGTTGCATTAATTAAAAATATTGGATCACTGCCTTTTGATATGAGTATTAGAGCTGTTAAAAAAACTCACTACTATGTGTCCTCCACGGAGCGCATAAGTCGTGAGAAAGGACTGGTCCTACCTTGGAAAGATACACTGTTAATCAGCGGCGGAGGATAGGCTGACACTGCTGCAGGTGAATCATATTGTTACTTACAGCACTTAGTATGCCCAGACGGTCACTCATCTAGGTAATGACCAGGCTCGACATCGCTTACCTTTGGTACACTTACGAGAACCGGTGTATCCAACGAGATATTGAACGTATTCGAAGTATGGATTATAGCTAAATACCGTACGTTCTCATTTGTAAGAAACAATGTGTTTGAGAAGATTTATTTTATGACTTCATTGAGCCATTGAATAAAGTTATTCCATTCTTGAGAAAGTTATACTAATTGATGAAAGTACATATTGCAAAAATGTTAATGTGTACGCCCATATATGTAGGCAGGAAGAACATAGATGTATGGACTGAAATATCATATCTACTTACGGGTAGAAATGAGAGAAACTGCTAACGATTGAATAGAGAGAGCTTCTTTCATTGAAAAATGTGCGAGGGGTGTATTTCTGAAATCTTGGATTATTGGCATGTTTTGTATCATGCAATAAAAAGATAATTGGATTTAAGATTTAACTTGACCTCCTTTGTTTTTATATCCCCATGAATATCAAACTGCATTATTTTGAATTAAATCCGTCCGGGTAGAGTTGTATTATAAGTAAAGATATTTGTGACAAGAAGGAAGGTTTAGGAATTTCCAAATTTTTGTTTTTAGCCGAAATGTGGTTTTAATACTTTGTTATGTTTTCATTTTAGGATCAGAAATAATCTGCACGGGTTAACTATGCAAGTGATAAATAAATAAACAAATAAATGCATATATATATATATATATATATATATATATATATATATATATATATATATATATATATATATATATATATATATATATATATATCCACTTACATTGCAAAAAAGATCATGTTGATTAAGCTCAAATATCCGGACGAACACTTTCGTTTCTACTTTCGCAATGATTGTTCATCATATACACTTCTGAAACCAGATATCATAATCGTTTTTGTTTGATGGTCATTTTTTGCGATGATTACAAAGTCAGGAAACTTATGTTGTTGATTGCCACTAAGTCTCACACTTACATTCGCCAATTATGTGCTTTAAATAATGGAGAGGAACCGGTCGATCATCGTGATGAAAGTTGCGAATTATCTTTGAGTTTTTTTTTTTTTTATAAAACATAAAATAAAATTTACGGAAGTCGATTAATAGGAGAGGTCCATCGTGTCAAATTATGACTTTCTTTCAGCAAAATGACCTTCCCCTAGAACAATCAGTCTAGAATATACCGATTACGTTAAAAGAACTAATTAAAAACCTTTTCATTTTATTCATAGTTTGTTTACTCAAACTGAATTTTTCGAACTGTTCGATTCTTGCAATAAGTCGATGGGACGCCTTCGTATCACGATATCGAGAACAACAATTATGATGCAAAGATTCTGCCTGAAAGACTACGATTCCATTTACCGATAACATCGCCCGGTGGCCATGAGAGCTGGTTCCATCTGCAAGCTTCCCAGGAAATTTGGTTTCAGGAAGATGTATTACTTGCGCACAGCCTTTTTCGATTTGTCCCAATCCGTTTCTCCTTTACTGTTTCTTTTCTAGAAGAGACCTTTCAGTTAAAACACTTTGCTTCCAGCAAAAGAGAATTTGCACGCGAATTAATGGCTTTACTTATGTATCCATGAGAAAAGAACCAGAGTAAGAGAGAAAGCAGATTTTTCGCAGACATTGCCCAAGAATATGAAATAATGATACACTTGCTTTCCAAAATCTTTCTCTTTCGTAATGATATCAACAGTGTCTAACGAAGAGTGTATGAAGATATCAAGAGTGAACTTGCCACACATTAGTCTGTTCGCTTATATTTCGAAGTGTATGAATACTTTACTTCTACCATATATGCCTATAGGCTTATATTAGAGCCCACCTCAAAAACTTACCATAGATATATACTTATGAAAGAAAGCAGATTGCATTACATGTGAACACTCTCACGATGATAAAAAAAAACATACTTTCAGACCGTTTTTTTTTTTTTCGCAAATAAATTTGCATTACTGCGTTAATATACTTTTACGTACACCATTAATCTAATTATATCGAAACCGGTTGAAAATCTGACTTTAGGCAAAAATGGGTTAATTTCCAAGTCAGGAGACGTAAATTCGGTTTACATGAGAGAAATTTGAGAAAAACTGTGCGAGAGTGGTGAATCTATAGATATGGATTATTTTGTATGCATTTTAAAACACTCACTTAACTGAGCCTAATCAGGCAAACGGAAGATCTTGTTTCACCAAAATTCCTATTCAGAGGGGCTTGTTGGCCAGCCTTTCACGTCATTTTTCACATCATTATTCAAAGTCTTTGCTTTAATAGAGCATTATTTACAACTCTAGTCACAGAATGGAAATCTGCAGATATCGGTTCGATCACTGTAGACCTCTCTAAGTAAGTGAGTAACAATAGAATTGTACATGTGACGTTATTTACGTATTCCCAGTAGTCGCCCAGCCCGATCTATCAATCTTCGAAAAACAGTCCAACCCCAGCTTAATGTTAGTAAACAGAATTGTCAAAATTTACCAATGAAAAGACATCTATAAGAAACAATGAAAAGACATATATTACAAACAAAGATATGGGGGTTCGGCAAAACTAATGGCTTAATTTTTCTTCTAAAACAAAACATTTTTTAATTCCTACGTTTCAACTATAAATGTGTCTCCAACACTGCCTCAGTAATCTTTCTCTAACGATTGTGTTTCGCTCTAATCTTACTGAATTGCTCCCTCCTTTAGGGTTGAGCAGTCTTAGGTAGAACACTTGTCTGCTATAAGCAACAACACTCTTTCAACCCTGGTATGGAAATGGGGAATAATGCGTAAGTAAATATATCACTTAATTCGGTCTTCCTGACTGTCTTGTCCTGAGTAGGGCAAGGGTATAGCATACCTCTGGGTTTGCAGCAAAAGGTTTCAAACCTACTTAGCGGTACCGGAGGGGTATTTAGTCTATAGCCACAATGAGAGTTGTAATATAATGATACAGCTGTCTGTGGATGACACAATTATTAATTATATATATTTGTGTGTGTGTGTGTGTGTGTTTGTTTTTAAAAATACACTTGTTTATTACAGATAATACAATTTGTTTTTTCAAAATTTAAGACTCTTGAAGTGGAAAAGAAAGAAAAATAGCAATGAACACCTGACAAAAACTTTACTAATATTATAGACTCCCTACCAATGGCATTAAGCATAATTGTGAATTGTACGCATGCATCTTGTATATTCATGACTATTCAGAAACATACACATATATATATATAGAGAAATATAAAATATTATAGATAATATATAATAATAAAAATAAAATATAAATTATAAGATATATAGAAATATAAAACGTATCTATGTATCAGAAATATAAAAAAAACGTACACATGCATGTGTGTGTATTCATTAATTCTTTCTTTCTTTCTCTCTTTCTCTCTCTCTCTCTCTCACACACACACTCTCTATCTCTCTCTCTCTATCTCTCTCTCTATATATGTATATATATATATACGGTACAGGTTAGCACAATCGTGGTCACCATGGAAGGGGATGGGAACAACCATTGTGCAACATTCGGGTTGCATAAGCATGGTCGTCATGGAAAAGGGAGGGAAACACCATCATAAAGCAGTGGACTTATTATGGTTGATGATGATATGGCTGTCGATGAAGAGTTGGAATTAAAAAGTCCGTCTGACTTCCTTCCAAAACGACTAAAATCATGCAAATGTTTTCCCTTGTTTTACCAGCAAATTCTTTTCTCTCATCCCTTCAGCTTGTGTTGCCAGGACTATTATCACTGCGTTACGGACCTGTTGGCATCAGTTGCTTTGTCTCTGCTCCATATGTCACCATTTTTTAGCTAAGTGTCCAGCTGATCTCCATTATTGATACCTGATTGCTTGTGTAGTAAAACTCCACTGTACTATTCAGTCTCGTCCACATTCTCCGCTTTTGTCGACTGAACAACAGTAGTGGCCAAAGATGGCAAAGGGTCCTCCCTCTTTTACATTTGCAAAATTGTGTTTTTTCGTGTGTTTTCGTGTTTTAGCCCTCCTGGTCACACTGATTTGTCTATAAACTTGAAAATAGGCATTAAAACTCTGCTCAACATTTCAAAGAATGTAGTATTGATATTTATGGAAAATTTGTGTTTACCTTCTTCAACCCCAATTTGGTGGGTTTATTAATAAAAAGAAAAAAAATATTCAAAAGGGCTAGACATACCTTACAATATTTACATTCTAGAGATTCTGGATGTTGCAAGATGTTATTTTACTCTATTCAGATGTTTTCCCGTGATGTTATAGATAACATTCATCCGGAGCATATTCTTCTTTGCTAGAAGTGTTCGCAATAAGATTGCTCTGTTATTGACAATGTTGGTGAATGTTTATCTTGCCTGTACCTTTATGTAGCTTAATTATTGCAGCATCATGATCGTGTTTGTTCTAAATTTTTTTTTTCACCAAATCAAATGCTTTTTCATACTTCACAAATGCAATACTACGTGGCTTGTTGGATTTTAACGATTTTTCGCTTTATCGCTTAATTTCATATAGCTAGTATATTGCTGAATATATACTTGGAAAACGTGCAAGAACACATGGTTGATTTTCATCAAGAATGCCCGTTAGTCAAATATTATTGTATATTTTGTTGGGTAAAAGTGTGATAAGTTGGTTGTCGAGGCCCAGATTTTTCTCCTTTCTGTTTGAGTATGATTGCTATTCCCAGATAGAATTTTTGAAGTACTTTAATCTCTCGTATTCACTACGTAAATAAATGTGCAAGCCTATCAGTAGAGATATCTCCCACATTGTGTATTAGGTGTGCTGTTATGTCATCCTCGTCTAGAGCTTTTCAGGTTGCATAATTTTTTAACCAAATAGTACTCCGTGTTCAGTTATGTCTGGCATATAACTAGTATTTTTCATTGTATTAGTGTTTGGTACATCTACTTCCAAAACAGGCATATTTTCATAATATTTTAAAGTTTTTCTTGTCGATTTGTCTTAATTCGTTTTTTGTTTTTGTTTCTTTTGCTGTTTGAGAACTGTTCCGTTCATTCCAGTTTTAAAGTAAAATCTAACTCTTTTCACTATCATTTTTTTTCTTATTACGGCATAGTTTATGACGCTTTTGTCTTTGATGTTATTGATTTTATCAGTTATTATGGACTCCATTTCATCCTTTGTTAGTCCTTCCAGTTTCTCGACGTGCGACCTTTTCGTTCCACAAAAAAAGTATCAATGGTTAATTCATGTCTCTCAGAAGAATTATCTGGTACGTCAGATATTCTTAAGTTTTATATCATATTTCCT
>OY735221.1:42447954-42462954 GCA_963457665.1 Thysanoteuthis rhombus
ATATATATATATATGTATATATATATATATATATATATATATATATATGTATATGTATATATATATATATATATATATATATATATATATATATACATATATACTTATATATATATATATATGTATATATATATATATATATATATATATATATATATATATATATATATATATATATATATATATATATATATATATATATATATATATAATGAATAAGCAGCTAGCCGGACCCACTTGAGACTAAAAAAAAACTTATGTCCACAGTTCTGTGACAGTTAGGGTTGGTGATTTTATAATTGTTGGAAACAGGATATGATTTTTTCCAATATTGGTAGAAAAATTATAAAATTTATATATATTATATAAAGTAAAAATGAGAAAAAGATTTCGAAAGTGTACCATCGGAGAGAAAATAAGATTTTTCAAGACTGCTGTGTAATGGAAATATCATATGAAAAGAACAGAATCAGAGAGCGGAAGATTCTCATGAAGACATAAACATTGAAGCAAAACAATTCTGCTTCTGTAATATAGAAACAACCATTAGGGATTGAGTGAAATATGGCAAGGTTAGGAAATCTGCTTCCCAATGACATTGAGGGATACGTAGAATAAAAGTACAGAAGGGAAAGAAACTGGAAGAGAATAGAGTCATTCCATTTGGATTTATGATTGTATTCCCGCAAAAAAGAAGTCAGGAGATTTCAACTTAGAAGAGATGTAACTTCCATAAGTGTCTGCTGAGGGAGAAAAAGTATTAAATAATAAGACGAGTGAAATCGTTTAAGCGTGAAGATAGGAATATAAATGAGGAATACTGTAAGAAAGAGATAAGAGGATGAACAGGTGTTAGTCAAAGAAAAAAAAGAGACACCGGTCTGGTCAAACACTTATTAGAAACCGTCAAGTGACCAAGTTTCTTGGTAGCATGCCGTTTTGGGGATGGCCGAACAAAATATACGGGAGATCAATGAATACGTAACTTTCTTGTCACTTTTTTTTCTTTTGTCTGTGATCATTGAAAAATTCCAAATCTTCAAAAACACTAAAAGATCAATTTAGCATAAAATCATATTGTAAAATTTCATTTGGGGAAGGTTTTTTTCGAAAAATCATATCGATATAATAAGGTGTAAGTGTTCCAATTTGCAGTACATATACACAGCCAGTTAAGCAAACTTGAAAACTGAAAAAAAAAAAAAAAAAAAACACGTTGACGCTTTTGATTGACATTTTTTTAAAAAACAATATTATGAATAGAGAAATTTTCTGAATTCCAAAAAATTGAAGAGAGCTCAACTTCAAAAGACATTCAATGGGTGATAGAACAACCCTGGGTTCTATGACTTTTATTTTAAGGACTATAATTATAAATTCATTATAAGACAATGAAACTCTATTTGAAACAGCTCGTGTTATTACACTATGTAGATGTCGTTTGAAAACAGTTTAGATAGAATAAACGATCAAATGATCGAACCTGCACCGATAGTGTTGCCCTACCATTATTCTAAACAACCACTGAAAGTAGGCTCCTTTGATATTTCTAATGATTTTTAGTGCACTGCTGTCAAACAAGTCTTAGTATTTTCATCTGGATATCGATAATAACCTTGGAAAGAACAACTATAGACACACCAGAGGAAACGCCTGACATAAAAAGTCTACAGGAGGTACAAGATACAAAACGAACAAGCAATGATTTCTGGTATCCAATGATCAAAAACGACAAATAAATTATCGAGTAAATAAATTCCAAATTTGTTACCAATAGCAAGTCTTGTTAGTCACTCAATAAAGAAAAACTGACACGTGAACAATGACTTTTTGCAGTATTTAGTTTTGAGGGTATTAATTGAAAGAAACAGAAAAAAATATGTGATCAATGAATAAAATACTTCGCTTACCTAAACATCAGTTCGTAAAAAAGTCTCTTCCCAAAGAACGATAAAGCCTTTTAGCTCAATTCGTGCAGCCTTTTCAAGTCACTCAAACATGCATACGTGATTGATAGCAATCAATGCAAGCATGGCAGTTCGGAGGAGACGACATTACCTAAAGGTGAGAAAGGATCAAGTGCCCAGTCCGTCCGTAGCCTAATTCGGCCAAATCACTATCCGAAACTCCGGATCAGACTATATGCTCGGACATCGGTTTAAAGAACAACTATAATACACGCATGTAAGGCCAGCCAGTAAGACCAACTTGACCTTGACTTGAGATAAGTGACTATATATGGTAACATGAATTGGGTGTCAAAATAGCATGTTTTTAATCTTACCAATATACCAATCAGTGGAGTATTTATTTATAACTGATCAGCGTAAACAAGATCAACTTTAGAGATTTTTGAGCTGAAAATATATTAAGTCTAGTTTAAAACACAAAAAGGTAATTTTGATTACTAAAACAGTTTTAGGCTTGTCCCATAAACAGTTAAAAGGATGAGAGCTATGCTGACAGTTTTGGTTAACATTTTCTGATTATGCAGGATCCTCTTACATAACTGAATGTCCCTCAAGTGCAACTATTAGGGTCGCGGTAAAAAAAAAAAATGCGATTGGGTGAGTTCTGCTTTTGAAGCAAATAATCCACATAAGACTGCGTGTAATATTAAGGTAACCATATTTAATATCACCATGAAGCATACACAACCACCCGGAGATATTTCTAACTTAAGCAAATGTAATCTTTCTAGTCAAGAGTACAGGGATCTAGATATTGGATTATAAACCTAAAAACAATTACTCTCGGATTTATACGCGCAATAATATCAGATTTTACACACACATAAACACACACACACACACACACACACACACACACACACACACACACACACATATATATATATATATATATTTATATATAGCCACGCTGTACCACAAAACTTACCTATTTTCAATACAGTGTATTCTAAAGGAATGGCAGAGTTGAAAGTTTGGGTTTATTCATTACAAGGCCTTAACTTTTCAACTCATTGATTCATCAGATAGAATTTTGTTCCAGTGGAAATGTTTGTCGGTCTGTAAGGAAAAAAATATATTTGTTTATTACTTGATTATGTCTTCTGTAACAGCCTGTCAAAAATTAAAGTAGGAAGGAAGTGTCAATACTAGGAGGGAGAAGGTGCCAGATTAGGCTCTTGGCCAAATAAGAAATAGCCATCAACGAATATTTAATACAAGTACACCATATCATGTCACACTACCTATTTATTGTCTAGACAATGTTTCTTTAAGAAAAAACTTAATTGAAATATATCATTTTTTCTTTTTCCATATATACACACACATATATACACACATATCACCAATATATATATATATATATATATATATATATATATATATATATATATATATATATATATATATGGAGAGAGAGAGAGAGAGAATGAGTGGAGATTTGTTCAATGGTTCATTACAGATTGTACATTCTGTTTCACTTAAAAGAGATTTTAAAATGAATTGTAACCACTCAACTGATAATATTGGGCCTTTTTGGAAACTAAGATCTACTTGATACATAATTACATATACACAAGCCTATATACGGTGGTTGGTGTGGAATGGCATTATGGATGGACATTAAATATTACTTGATGGTGAATTTTTCTTTGAGTTACAGCTTCATCCATCAACCCCCTCTATCCCCCCTTCTGCTTTCAAAACAGTCGCTGGAAAAGATATCATCATCATCATCATCATCATCAGTCTGTTAACATCCGTCATGAGACAAAGACCGTCCCAAGGATTCGCCTCACCTCTCTCTAATTGAGTACTTTCTGAATTTGTCTAGCTCGTCTCCCCATCAAATATTCTGCCGGCCCCAGTTGTGCATGTGGTCTCGGAGGATCCACGTCGTGATTCGCGATGTCCATCGGTTGTCCTGCCATTCATGCAACATGACCAGCCCGCTGCCATTCGAGATTTTTAATAGATTCTATGATGTCCCTTACTTTTATTTTTTCCCAGATGTACTTTGCTGTCTAATGGTCTCTCCATGTGAGGCCCAGCATATTTCTTCCATGTGCACGTTGCATAGTTCTCAATTTGCAGATCTGTCTCTTGGTTAGGTTCCATGTTTCAGCTCCATAAGTGACTATTAGGAGGATGCATTGGTTGTACACCTTTCTTTATAAGATTAATGGGATCTTCAAATTCTTGAAGGTTGAGCTTGCTCTGCCAAAGGCTTGCATTCCTAGTGTGATTCTCCGCTTGATTTCTTCTTCTTTTGAGAGTCTCATGGAGATTCGTTGTCCTAAGTGGATGTAGCAATCTCCTTTCTCCAGTTCTATGTCCTAGATTTTTATTTCCTGTGTGGTTGTTGCACATGATCTTCGTCTCGCTGAAGTTCACGTAGTAGGCCAACATTCTTGCTCTCTTCATTTAGTTCATCCATCATTTGTTGGAGGTCGTGTAAGTTCTCTGCAAAAAAGGCGATGTCGTCTACAAATATGAGGTTGCTCAGATACTCGCCGTCTATTTTAATTCCTTTATTATCCCAGTCTATTCTTCTGAATACCATCTCAAGGCAGGCTGTGAAGAGTTTGGGTGAGCTGGTATCACCCTGTCATACTCATTTCTAGAGCTTATGTAGCCTGATAAAGGAGCTGCTGTGATTGTCTATATATTTCAACACTTCAACATATACTGGATACACACCTTGTCGAGTGATGGCCTCTATGACCCTAGGAATTTCTACGGAGTCGAACGCCTTTTTGAAGACTATAAATCCTATACCGAGTGATAGTTTATATTCTGCTGCTTTTTCTTTTAGCTGATTTATGCAGATGGTCCAAAGTGGAGTAGCTTCTTCTGAAGCCAGCTTGCTTTCGTGTTTGGTTTTCATCGAGTTTTTCATTTCTTTTTTTCAAATTGATCACCCCAAACCCAGCATGCTGCTAAAAGATTTGGGTTACGTGACGGTTTCTATTATGTGACTAACCAGATCCTTGATATTTTTATTTTGAAAATATTTTTCATATAAAATATCACTTTATTGACACACCTGTGTACATCCATAATTTCTGTGTTATATTATTGAGAGAACTCAAAATGAATAGACATAAACAGAATATCTGTTTCATACGTGAGTCAACAGAAATTTAAAAAAAAATAAATGTTGATCAGACGGGAGGGAGAAGGTATCCATGATGATCTCTGACTCAATTAGCTCCTTGACATTCATGATTCATTTCTTTATAAATGTAAATATATCTGGTTACTCCGTAAATAGTAACCCCTCAGTCAACAAAAATATTTTTGCTGCATCCTGTGTTTGGGGTAATCAATCAGAAAAAATGAAAGAGGGTATATCAGTGAAGAGGTCATTTATCTCAATGTTTGTTGGATAGTTACTACTAAAAAGAATCTGATTTTTCAAAAAACTACCGTGATGCTAAGTAAGGGATCAATTAAGCATAAAGTTACATTGCTAATTGAACCATCTATTAAAAACTTAAATAGAGGGGCACTATTCAGAAAACAAAACCAAAAAGTATTTCGAAGCATATTTTGCAGCATATACGTCCGATGCATACATACGTAATCAAACGGATAATTACTCAGCTAGCCCGCCCGACTAACTTGAAAACTAGAGAAACTTATGTTTTGGTCGAAAGGTTTCAAATATTACCCTTACACTAGCTATGACAAATAGTCTCTATCCGGGTGTTATGTATAACAACTTTTTTGAACACTTCTCTGTCTAGGCTAGCCCTCAAAGTTCTCCAGCTTTTGCAACATGTATCAATAGATTAATTGTTTTCATAACTTTACCAAGGGCATCAATGCCAAGTAAGTGAAGATTATCCCAAATGAAGACCAAACCCACCTCACAGATTTCATTTCCCATCTTGCGAACTGCTGTAACCCTGGCAACTCTAATCCAATTCCCCAAAATTTGAAAATATTTCTGCCCTCAAACCTACTGACAACTTCAGACCGAACGTTTTCACTTCAGTTCAATCGGCAAATACTAATACATAAAAAAAACATTTTCATGTCAAATAAAATGTTTCCTCAGTTATTCAATAGAAACCATCAAGTGATCAACATTGATATCATGCATTGCTGAGGATGATCAATTAAAATTTGTAAAAAGAGAGGTGATCAAGAATTGAGCTTCTTCTCTCGCCATTTTCTGGGTAGTAAGACCCCTGAAATAGTCAGGCTTTTCAAAAGAGAGCGGGCACTAATTAAGGACAAGTTGAGCACAAACCGATATTGCCAAATCGCCCCAGCCCCCAATAAAAACTTGGGGATAGGAGTTTATAGAAAGTTTCTATTTTTACTGGATATAATAAGTAGTAAATGCTGTAGCTTCATTGGCGTGGTCTGTACGCATGGTACTTACATACATTGATATATATATATAGCCAGAGGAACCGACTTGACTATTTAAGAAACCTTTTCGACAGTCTAGGTTTACAGTTTCTTATAATTCTTATACAAATAGAGTCTTCAGGCAATTAATAAAACTTCCAGTGAAATATTCCTGGTCTACGTAAAAGCCTCCCAGGAATCAATTTGTCGATTCTTTGCAGAAATCCACAGGGGATTGAAAGTCCATCTTGAAATAACCTCGAAATGCAATTTCTAATGACTGCCACAAGGTCATGCCGATATAACAAGCGAATATACATTTCGGTTAATTTATTCAAAGCATTAACCTCTTTCAGCAGAATGAAGATGTTTATCGTTCGAGGAAAGTGTTATTAATGCCAGCAGGGTCATATTCTTTGGGCAGAAACATTTTTATCGTTGCTTCCTTTCTTCATGTTGATAATTTTGGCATTTCTAGTTTTCATAACTGTAGTTACTGGTAGATTACACTAGAGATCAAGTAACAGCACGTGTCCTTAATACCGGACACTTTTTCAGTATCCTATCTGTATACAGAAGTGTCGTTGTCTGGATAGCCTCGAAAAATAATTCCGACGTATTAACACCTCTCCTTTTCAAATTTTCCAAATTCAAACGTGCATGGATTCTAAAGCATACTAAATTATATTACCTCATCATTTTAATTCATTGTAACTAATTTAAATTTCATTGTAACTTATTTAAATTTAACTAAATAATTTTTACTCTTGATTATCTGGATAAATTTCAACTCTGTTGAAATCAACTCGAATTTGATGAGATAGCGAACTTTTGTGGCACATTTAAGTCAGTAGAGACTTGATACAAATTATACATTAAATTGCATTACGATAAAATATCAAAATAGATTATGAAATAACGTTGTATCAACTTATTATTATTACATCGTTTTCTGTCAAAATGAACCAATCATTGTTTTGTATTTTTTATGAAATCATTTGGTGATTCGTATGCTGATTATAGTTTAATATGTAAAAATTCCGAAAGACAATAATCCAAGAAGATAACAGATAAACAGGGCTGGTTTAGTCACTCGTTAGAAACAGAAATTCAACCAACGTCTTGGGCGTTTCAGTCTTTATGATCCATGATCGATATTTGAGGCGGAAGAAGAAGCATACAAGCAATAAAACTTACATTTCCATTTTAATTTCTTCTTATTCAATCAGCTAATGTTTGAACGTCTCAGGGTGTCTATTCACTTCATGAATGGTCTAAATATCTTATGTATATCTCCACCTTGTTTAACCATCCTGATCATTGAATTAGTGCCTTCGTTTTGAAAATCTTCAATTTCTAGGTTTGTTCGCGCTCTTCCTAACTCTTTAGGAGGAAAGTGATCATATATGACCATTTAAAATTGGTCTAGAGATAGCGTTCTACTATCTATAGCGATGCATCTACCAAAAAAAAATTCATTAACTGCCAATCAGCTTTAACGAAAACATTAGCAGGAAAAATGATATAGCTTTTAAAAAATATAGCTTAAAATATCTTATGATAATGTGTAGTTTAACATGCAAGAAGGTATCTCAAATATTTAAGTTAGTCTAATATTCTTATAATATGAATCCATGAAATATATTCTGGTGCGTCGTTACTTTCCTGTTGCACGTATACTTTACGGAGTAGGAATGATTACTGTTAATCTGATGGCTTATATAGCGGTATTCAGTCTCAGATCATGATATCCAGATCACACGTTGCATATGATCCTTTCTGTCCCAGTTCAAGTTTGAGATCTTTAAGGCATATTGGAGTTATTGAAATAATCTTTATCGTTTATGCAGTACATATCATCTATAGAGCGTTTACATCCACAAAAATGTCATGTACTCTCCATATCATTTCAAATTAATGACTACACAAATTCATATTTGAGTCTCTGCATGTATACCTCAGTCAAAAGGCATAGGGTCAATCTCCATAGGAATTCTAATTGTTTGTAGAAGGAATTTGTTGACTTTTTGGTTGTAACTTTTATTTATAAGATGACTGATGGTAGTTTTCAGGGTGGATTTTGTGAAATAAGGTGTGTTTGTTTTTCCCTTTGGAACCAAAAAACTCCAAGGTTTGTTACACCAAAGTATTTATTTTGACCTCCTGAAAAGTCTAGATCTCTTGCATTGTCTAATTCTATGATGCATTTTGGCATGAAATGTCCTAAAATCCTACGTAGGAATGGATTTCGGCTTTTTTTCACGAGATTTTATATTAGCCAGTTTTTTTTTCGGACTGCCATGGAGATGTTTACGATCTAAATAAGATTTGAATTACTATAGAATTTACTTTTGACTTGGCATTCATGCACTTGACTATATATTAGTTTGAAAACTTACAAAATCACTCAACATTAAGGTTCCGTACTATGAGTTTTAAAGCTCATTGTATATCAAGCTGTAGTTGTTGTTTTTTGCAACTGCATGATCAAATACATGATTGGTAATATATTTTTTACTTATACATGCAGGTGCAAGTACGTGTATGTGTATATACGTGTGCATAAAGTCAAAAACGTTTGTGAAGTTGTGTTTATTTCCTTCTCTCCTCCTCTTCAAATATCGATCACTTCCCAAGAGTATTATGACCGAAGTGTCTAGTTGAGCTGAAGGGAATTTAGTGGTAAACGATTAAAAAGAAGGTACCTTGGACAATTCTCTTGTCATTCCTATTCACAAGCATAATAATATTATAGATTTACGTTTTACACAGTCAATGAGGTATGATTGGTTTCAAATGCAAAAAACATTCCTTCCAACTCAGTGAGCAACCTAACTACTTTTTCTGTCATCTCTATTTCTGACCTCATAAAACTATATCTTACTGGTCCAAGCAAAGCGTTTTCAGGCGTTTAACTTCAGATAGTCGACTATGACAGCTGCTGCCGATCTTAAACTAAAAAATATGTATAATCTTTAATCGTAGTCGCCGAGTTTTACATGGGAGACGTTCTTCGAGCTTATCCATCACAAAATTGATCGTAGACTAGAGCTATCGCTCGGAACTTGCTAGCCGTTCCCTTACCTTCATCCTGAAAGCGAAACCCTCGAATGCAGGTAGCAACAAGCAGTATCGTGTTATAGATAGATCGAATTATGTAAGCCACGACCTCCCCATATTTGGATGCCAAGGTGTGAAGGCATGCGTGAATGCTAATGCATGACTGGTTTCCATTTTGATTGCTGCTTAGGCAAGTTGAACCATTCCTTTCACGCGGGAAAGAGTTAATCATGTAGGCGGCAGAGGCGGAGGTGGTGGCAGGTGTAATCGTGCACTGTGTTGTATCGATGACAATTTTAGTTCCCTTATGTAGATACGAATTCTATGTTCGAATGTATGAATTTGATATTCGGTACGGTTCCACATTGTCCGCATGGGGTTATCATCTATTATTTATGCATCGAAAATATTGTAGTTGACACAAACTTGTTCACCTGCATTCCTATCTACGTACATGCATTGGGAGGTATTAACATATTCAGTTAAATGAGAGAACGATATATATATATATATATATATATATATATATATATATATATATATATATATATATATCAAAGAAAATATAGATGAGTATATATATCCTGTATAGATATCAGGATATATTTCTCCATGTATTCAGAGACATTTTGAATATGCAGATAGATACAGGATCCATCCAGGTGCCAAGGAGCAGTCAGATGAATGGAGATATATATATATATATATATATATATATATATATATATATATATATACATATATATATATATATATATATATATATATATATATATATATATATATATATATATATATATATATATATATGATAGCTTATAGAAAATTAAATCGGCTTACTAGATAAGTGTATACAAACGGGAGATGACAGTCGTAGAGACATACTAGCACAAAAATAATGATTTGGAGAGTAATACCCAATAGAGAGAGATATGAACAAAGTAAAAGAGGATGCGACACATTGTTTTGAATACATCTGGATATATATTTTACAGAAATATATGGAAAATAGATAGATAGATATGAATATGTGGAGTATAAAAGGGTTTCGCACAGATTAATAGACACACACACACACACAAAAAACATATATATATATATATATATATATATATATATATATATGTGTGTGTGTGCGTGTGTGTGTGTGTGTTTGTGTGTATGCCTAATCAGCAAATTTGCCTAATTGGCCAGGATTGAATTTTTTTGATAAAAAAAACAAATACGTGGTTTTAATTTGACTGAAAGTCCATTCAATCAAAACAAAGATATAAAATAACTATTTTCTGTAAACAAAAGTTTGTGAAATCTAATTTTTTTTTTTTCAGAAAATGAGTAGATTTTTAGTTGTAGTTTTCTAATCAAAAAAATTGTTGAAATACTTAGATATAATCGGATCAAAAGTTTATCTAATTAAATTGAAAATGAATATTTCCAATTAGCCAATTTCTCAGATTGTATCATGTATATATATATGAATACATACGGGGTGAAACCTATTTGTTTGATCGATTCCATTACAATTAACGAATGTGTTGCTCAAACAAATGCTTTGAGTCATTAAGCCGCAAACTTATTGATTCACGTATATATATATATATATATATATATATATATATATATATATATATATATATATACATATATATTTATATATATATGTATATATATATTTGGGATTTCGAATAATAACTAGGTATTTTCAAATCGTTGATGCTACTTTTAAACCTTACAAACCGCAACACGTATTCAGTATATACTAAATACGTATTTCATTGTCTGCGTAGCGTTATTACTATTCCTTAACTCATACTGTAAGTGTGGGTAAATCTATTTTTTCTTCAAAGTCTCCTCTTCTTCCAGAATTGGAGAGATGATGAATAAAATTCAGATGTCGTTCCCTACCATTTAATCCTCGTGTCGCCTGACTTGGTTGGATTATAATTTTCAGCAGTGAAATATTTGATTACCTTCCGAACACGGAAATACTGAATTTCTTCCATAACAGTATACATTTATAAATTGATATAAGATTAAAGCTACACTATGGATTCAATATTCACATGGGTGAACATTCAATAGATTTGTCACAAACAGTGAGTTATGTCCGTCGATATACTCACTGAATCCTCTATGTTAAATACGATTTTAGGAAACCTACGCAAGTAAACGTTGTTTAAAATAATGGTATGTTGTAAAAATAAAATTAATATACCTTACCTATCAATGAAACCTTATATAAAATGATACACTACAAGGATACACTGGCAAAAACAATACAAAAAAGAGACGTGGTGTTTGATCAATTTTTTATTCTAACCTCTCTTGTTAAAGGTTGTGAAGCTTTTTTAAATATATATATATCTATATATATCTATATATATATATATATATATATATATATATATATATATATATATATATATATATATATACAAACACATATATATATATAGCATTTTTAAAATCTATTCTAACAATTTGTTTTCACTAAATCTGCTTGAAGAGCTAGCCTCAAAAATATGTAGATTTCTAGAAGTATATCACTTGTTATGAAATTAAGCGTGTATAACTTGGAGTACAACTCTTAGTTTAAATATTAGTGGCTGGTATCGGAAAATATTTTCAACTGACGTGTTGTATAATTCGAACTTCTCTTAGCCTGAATAGAAGACGAGGAAAGGGGCCTCCTTTTTTTCTGGAGCCTGAAACCTGTTGGACTCTTTGAGAAGACAGAGAGTCGCTTATCTGTCGAACTGGGTTACGCATAACATTGGAGATTGTCTGCATTTAAAACCTGGCTCCGAATGTCTACTCCTGGGGCTAGAATTTCATTCGATATCAAGATCTCGGCAGAAACAAAATCGGGTAGATTTTTGCATTTCTCTCCGAGAATGTGTGCAACGCATGTCGACGCGATTATGTGCTTATGCGCACTGGTGCGGTTGTGACAATGAACGATTCGGATTGCGGATCCATTTTACCGATATTACAAGATTTCGATATATGTGAAATTAAATGTGAAAAGGAGAAACTGAAATGCATATTCAATAGCAGAGGGTTTTTAAGGCTTTTGTCCAATTGAATTTTCTCGTGTAGATTCAGATTACTACTGGAGAATGCACTCAAATATGAGAGTAAATTAAGCAGAGATAAGCATTCGATAAAGTAATCAAGATTTTGATGGATATTAAGATCACATTTTATAGAAAATATGTGCTTAGTTGTCAAGGTTCTGATTTCAAGGAATATGATAAGCGATTCCAGTGATAGCAAGAAAGAGACAAACAAATACACACACATATATATGTATGTGTGTGTGTGCGTGTGTGTGTGTGTGTAAATAGAAGGAGAGTGAAAGAGAAGTGAGAGAGATGGATGGATGGTTAATTGAGTGATAGATATAAGGGGTAACTCATACCTCTTCCAATATATATATGTAAATATGTAGGTATTTTGAGTTTGGATGTGCGGTGATCCAACAATTGGAAGATGAAATAAATTTAACAGAGAAAGAAAAAAATTATCATAATAGGGGTAAGTTACTCTTTGACACGGATACAAGCACATCCTTTTCCTCCCCATACTGAAAAATCAACGAACCGAAATCTCCTCATTCTTCAAACTTCAAACAGGTAAACAGCATACCGTTTTCTCTGCAACAGAAAAAATGTCAGGCAACCATCAAACTGCATCAAAACATGCCCACGTGGTGATGAGGATTTTATACATATGTATCATTGAGAGATGGATACATAATCCGACAGAAAAATCATAAATGCATTATATTACTTTGATACTCTATTTGAAATTACCTCCAGTTAATATGCAACAGAATTATCATTTGGCTTCTACTGTATAAGCATAATGAACGATCAAATCATATAAAACGGACTGCTACAGGATTTGAACCTGTGACCGATAAGTAGCAACTATGTTGTAGCTTCGCTCCTGACCATTGAGTTAAATGGCTGTAATAAGTCCAAATATCTGTAACGCTCCATTACTGGCCATATCTACTGTACTTGTTTCTAAAGGCTTACAATTATATTTTCAAAAAAATAATTCTATATTTGTGAATAAACATATATAATTTCAGAGAGAGATCCAAAGTTCCCAAAATTTGTAATTGTTGTCATAACATGGATATAAAGAAAGTGTAATAGATTCGAGCATTCAAGATACATATAGTGAAATAGTTAGATATTCACATACATATGTGTTCAATAATAATTATGTCATCCACAGACAGCTGTTTCGTTGAACAACTCTGGTTATAGACTATCCAATTTCCCATCAAGTACCACGAAGTAGGATCGATACCTCTGCTTCAGATTTAGAGATTAGTTTTCTACCCTTGCCCTTCACCGGACTGGACGCTCAAAAAATACATTTACCTACACCCTATTCCCAATCCATCAGAGTGCTCCATATATATATATATATATATATATATATATATATATATATATATGTATATACATATATATATATATATACACACGTCTATATACACATATATACACACATACATATATACACATATATACACACACGCATATATACACACACACATATATACACATATATACACACACGTATACATATATATATATATATATATTTATTTATTTATATATATATATTTATTTATATATATATATATATATATATATATATATACATATATATATATATATATATATATATATATATAAGGAGTGCAGAGAAGCATACAAGCATGAGAATGTGTCCATCGTTGCGAAATACATTAAATATTTCCAGTAAATTTCATAAATGTCGACCAAATGCAGTCTCTTCCGGCGACCATAAATACTCCTCTTTTTTTTCCAGAAACTTTTGCTTCAATTATGCAGTTGCCATCAACTTTTCATTTTTTTTTTCCTGGATTTCCTTGGCTGCTGAGTGCTCTGCTATAAAGCAATGGTTGTCAAACTCTATTTACAGACACTTCGTGGTTTACTGGCTTCAATCATAACTAGGTAATCCGAGCCTTTTTTCTCATGCTACACTGAGTTAATCTTGGCAATTATCATATAAGGGTATAGTTCACGGTATTGTGGATAGCAAAATCAAATGCAGCCTATAATTAAGCACTGCTCATTGGCTTCTCCACACGTATGGCCTCATTGTGGCCGACTCAAAAAATATCTTCTGCGGCCAAAAATGCAGTAAAAAGGACTAAATTCTGAAAAATATAACCAGGGTAAGAGAGATATCATGGAAACCATCAGTACTCAAATGATAATGGACCGGTCATGATGCAAGAACCTTGGACAGTCACTGGATATTGTGACTCTCAGAGAGTGTACGTGAAACCGTAGCCAGTAAACGCATGATGGAGTGATGAACTTAACAATTCATAAAGTATTTGCCCTGCGACCACCATGATAGAGAGGTCTGGCAACTCTTAAAACTCTAATGTGCGGACGCGGAAACTAAAAGACTGTTGATGATGATGATGATGATGATGATGACGATGCCAATTATGATACTTGCATCCAAATGTTCTGACGATTAGATTTATCACTATTCTTCCTTTCTTTTCGTAAACTTTCTTTGTATGCAACTATATTTGCCGGGACAA
>OY735221.1:42467954-42515454 GCA_963457665.1 Thysanoteuthis rhombus
CTTAAAGCATTTGGAACTTTGAAAGTAAAACGTGTGTGAGTGTGCCCACGCGTGCGCGTGTGTGTGTGTATGTATTATATCTAAATGTTGACCCTCACTGGATATATATTATTTGAATCTCTCTCATATATATATATATATATATATATATATATATATATATATATATATATATATATACATATATATATATATACATATATATATATATATATATATATATATATATATATATACATATATATGTATAAGAATAACAAGGGCATATATCAGTAGAATGTTGACATTTCTACCTAATGCACCCATCATTTGATACATCTTTCGAATGAGGGACAAGGAAGGTTCTTCATCTTTAGTACAATGTTTTTGATTTTGTTCCAGTGAATGGTTTATAGGTTGTACGAAAGGAAAAGCTGATTTATCAAAAAGATGCTCCTTGCCCTTAATTTTTCAATGAATTATACATTAAAAAAAAGTAAGTTGGTTACTTATTCACTATATATAAATTAAGTTGTAAAAGATTTTCAAAAATTTACGATTTGATTATAAATATTATTAGATATATTTTTAAATGGCCCTCATCACATTTTGAAACTCCACTCATCATATAAACAATCGATTGGGAAATGTAAGTTTCTTTTCCAGTATGAACAATCAACCTTCTGATTGAGATTCAATTTCAAAAGGAACATATATTATCCTATGTAAGCTTAACATTCACTTCCTCCATCTGATCAGGATTTCCGAAATGCCGTTTCTTT
Source organism: Thysanoteuthis rhombus (assembly GCA_963457665.1). Classification (NCBI taxonomy): domain Eukaryota; kingdom Metazoa; phylum Mollusca; class Cephalopoda; order Oegopsida; family Thysanoteuthidae; genus Thysanoteuthis; species Thysanoteuthis major. Next base: position 42,468,716 of record OY735221.1, read on the forward strand.
GTCGCGAGTCAATAAAAGTGAATCACAACCAAAGCCTCATCAAGTAATAATATTATTTGTTTTCTCATGAATGCATTAGTGTAGCAATGCTATGGAAGCAAAATACATTTGTTATCGATTCGATAGGGACATGTGTATCGTAGTAATTGCCAGTGGTGTAGCTGACTATAAGCGAAGTGTAGGGAATGGATAAGTCGACGAGTTAGTTCAATGAATGAAAGAATGCTTTCTTCAACGAATACAATTTACTTGCCCGGCTGAGAGTCACTGTCATATATATGAGAGGGTGTTGATTGAGTGTGTGTGTATGAGTGTGTGAGTGTATGCATGCACATTTTTGAAGATGAATCATTTTTGCCGACTGCTTACGTATTTTCACTTTTGCATTTTAATTGAAAAAGTTAATCTTTTATTGAAAATAATGAAAATAGACATTCCAGCCAAACGTACGTTTTAACATTTTATTATTTTAATTGCCCGAGAAAGATGTAATCAAATGAGTATTTTTTCTTTTATAAATTGATGCTGCAAATGCCGTATGGCAAGTATGTTTTCAGTCTCTTATATCATCGATCATCATCAGGGAGGTGGTAGTAGAGAAATTATTTTACCGTCGATAATGAACGACTGGATTTTTCTTCCGCACAAAATTGCAGAACATAGTTTGGGTAAATGAAATATTCAATCATAATGCATGTCTGTGTTTGTTCTTTCTAACTGAATATAAAATTTTCTTCCAACATTGATGTAATTTTAAATTAGAATGAATTGTAATTAAATTGAAATGATTAGATAGAAAAAATAAAGCAGAAAAAAATCATTGTTTAACCTTTCCTCTCAATGCCTAATGTTGATCGATGAGAAAAAAATTAAGCTATGTTCTTGAAATTAATATCTTGGAGCTTATGAACTCTTTAGACGTAAACATTTATTTGCAAACAAGATCAATTTAGTTTCAACTAATACATTGCTTTGTAAATCCATAGACAGATTTTTGATAAGACCAATTTGGAGCCAAATGGTGAGAAATGGCACTAGAAGATCGTGTTACACCAATTTCCGAACACAGACCTTGAATACAGGTGGGAAATGTGCAATCATTTTCACACACAAAAAGAGATCGATTCACACAAATGAAATTTTTATTAGTAGTTATTGTCACAGGCTCTTGAAATCCAGAGATTTCGATGTTCTATGTACAAACTTCCTGCATCGAAAGAACTTTGAACGAAAATAGTCATGGGGAAAATATTCACGAAAGACTTCTATTGAAACAAACTAATGGGTCACTTTTGACTATAATCACGTTCTAGAATTTTTTCACCGGTATATGGAACCTTCAACCTCACTGAATGATAAGTGGCATTTTTTTTCAGCGTAGTATCAGCTGCCAGACATGCCAGAAAATGCCAAATGAGTGCAGCCCCTCGACAAAACATACGATGGTCTGCACAAGGTCATGACTTCGATCCCATCGAGAACATAAATTATAGATAATGGAAATAATAGAAGACAATGTAAGAGAAACAAAACCCAAGTTCTCCGTCTGATTGATGGTCAGAAGTCGAAGATGAATTAAATGAATAACACCAGGTTTGTGAAATGAACTTGCAACGTTCTGTTGCCCACAGTTTGCTGAAGAATTTCCAGATAAAAATCTTTATATTTCATACAAATCATCCAAAGCTGAGTTACTAAATGAATTCAATTTTATATTGCAAACTTCGTCAGAAAACTATAGCTCTGCCCACTCTATTCTCCCTCATAACTTCTTCGATAAAAGCTTTTTCGTTCATATAAAGCAAGGGCAACAATTTCTATAAATTTCAAGCTCTTTTGACAAGAACTAATAATAACAACAACAACATTTGAATTAGCTGTTCCCTCATTTTGACCGATACTGTATGTTGAAGGATTGTGTCCGTATTTACGTTTATATCAGCAAAAATACAGTTGTTGTTTTTTTTTAATATGCAAGGGTATTCTGTGTGAATGCATATTTCTAATAATATTGGTTTTACAGATGGAACCAGTGGCAATGGAAATTACGGTAATGTCATCTCCCTGATATTGATAATTCAATATTTCGAATTAGGAATAAATATCCCATTCGAAACAAAATCAACCTGTTTCTGCTTTTAGCGTTGCATACATATTCAAGCTGTCTAATTTTCATCTCAACTGTGCTAATAGTTTCTATCTAAATGACCATCTTGCCGACGGATAGCCAGTTAATATATTAGCATGTTTGGCCCAGTCGTTAGAAAAAAGGCAAAAACAACTTCAGGTAAGATTACCACTCTCGTGAAAGTTTTATGTTGAAATATTAACATAAAAGAATAAAATTTGTTTCATATTGAAAAAGGAATGAAATTGGTTCCATATTAAAAAATATGTACAGAAAGGCCTAAGCCTATCCAAGTGCTGACATAATTCCTCGTTGGCTTTCAAACTTGTAAAAAGTTCAGGATTTTGAATACTGGTTATCAAAGCAAACAACCCTTCTCCAATATGATAATTGGCCCAACTCAATCTTCATATCCATCGGTTAAACCATGTGCCTTACTAGACTAAAAATGGATTAATTTCTAGGTTCATAAAATATTAACCCACTCTCCAGCATTGACCCACTCGAATCCAACTTCTATTTAAACTGAAGATATTTAATGCAACCTTTGTTTTGAATATATCTTTATTTAAAAATCCATTATTGGAAATTGTCGATTAGGATCAGTTGGTAAGAAGGTGTCCCACATAATCCTATGTTTCCCTCTTCGAATAATGGGAAGGAAATGGTAATTTCATGTATCAGTTTGATTTAACGTGATGGGGTAGAAAAACATCCTTCTACTTTACACATGGTGAATATTGATATTGTTAAATAAAGTCAACTCCAATTTACACTGGAATATGATAATCATTCCTGGATTCGTTCATCACATAAAAAAAGCAGATGTGAATACACGAAAAGATACAGTGCTTAGAGAGCAACTGTCATAGAATAATAATAATCTTGTTAATAATTGCTGGAGTGTTCGGTTTCCGTTGGTTAGAAAATATATTGGAATCAAGAAGGTTATATATATTATATATATATATATATATATATATATATATATATATATATATATATATATATATATATATATATATATAAATATAAAGAGAGAGATAGATAGATGGATAGAAATATATATGTATATATATTATATAATTTGGATGCATTTTTTCTTTAATACATCTTTTTTTGGATACTCCTATCTCTCTCCCTATCTCTCTGTCTCTCACTCTCTCCCTCTCTCTCTCTCTCTGTCTCTGTCTGTCTGTCTGTCTGTCTCTCTCTCTCCATATTTATATATATATATATGATTATCCATTGCGTTATATTAAATTGAATTTTCATATATATTATGTATCGATGTCATATACTATTTAATTCGAAACTGAACGGTTTATTTCTCAAAATCGACCACAGAACCATAAATATATGGTGTGGAATCCAACGGGTTCTGCTGAACCTAAGCTCTGTAAATTGTTATATGTTATCTATTTTTTCCAATTCGAGAATCCATGTAATATTATCCCTTCAGGGATCTGTTAAATAGATTTATTTAAAGTAGAGAACTATTTATGACATTTGATTTGAGTCCTACTGATCGATTCAAAATATCCATGTTGCCATGGATAGGTTGAAAGTTTAAGGAAAATATATCCTTCAGGCTATAGAAAGACTATAAAGTTCAATCATTATTGATTGGAAATACTGTGTGAATTAGGGTTACCATATAAGATGCATCACCATTTAACACTTACATAAATTTTTGCTGGCATATTCCTGGAAAAAATTATCTAACAAAATACCATCCCAAGAGTTGGGCACTATTGGTCCAAAACGAATATTGAGACAAGAACCATCTTTTCCCCGGTGTTAGTAGTTCTCGACACTCAGGTTTTTCTTTTTTCATCAATTCCAATCTATAGGACCCATCACCACCACTAAGTGTTTCGCCGTTGACATTATTTGCTTTGAGTAATAATATTATAAAACAATAACGCGTTTGCCTCCCAAGACAGAACTTGAAAATGCAGTCTAATACAGTAAATTGAATCTTAGAACGACGTGTAGCCAGTTATGAGGAAAAATGCACTACCTCAATCAATTATATAAAGAGGGTTTGCATGCTGTGAAAATCAGCATTTGATATCCGTCATTTTCTCAGGGTTCGAACATGAATCGTTATTAGGGAGATTCATAGATAGCTGCAAAGCTGACTCTGACTTATATTGTTATTCTGCTTCTTTTTTCACGCTTTTTCATGTGTTTTTGTGATATATAGGTTCTTCACCCAATCTCAGTCATGGCGCTCGACATCTTCTCACTCTTTCAGTATGTTCTTTCATTGCAACATCTATAGAAACTGCCCTTTTTTCTCCATGTTATATCTCTTCCACCCCACCTTCGTCTTTCATCTTCATCGAATCAGTGTAGCTCCACAAATGACCCGCCTGACCAACAAGCCAAGTGGTCTTTAGATATCTCTCTCTCTCTCTCTCTCTCTCTCTCTCTCTCTTCGTGTGTGTTTGTGAGGAGGGGGTGATCCTGGCCACATAATGGGGGCTTTAACCTTCTTAATGTGCATGAACACACGAATAAGTACCATCCAAAAATTGTTTTCTGGACAAATGATGTCCATATGTTGCTCTGATATTTTGTTAGATAATTCTAGATTAAAGACCTGTTTTCCTAGATAAATGTAGATGGGAGATTTATTTTTTAGGCATTCTTGAGAAATTTTCAAGATAATTATATTTAGTACACGAGCAGCTACGGTGATTCATTTATGCTTGGTACAGATATCCCATTTCCTCTTTTTCTTTCAACGTTGTCCTCTCACCCTCTCCCCTTCTCCTTCTCCTCTGTTCTTCATTTCATTACAATTTCTTTTCTTTATTTTTCCTTTTTTTTTCTCTCACCTCTCTCGTTGTCCAATGTCTCTCTGTCTCCTCGCTTTTCTATTCTTTGTTTTCCCCTCTCTCTCTCATCTCTTCTCACTTTCCTCCACCTTTTTTGTCCTATTCACTTTTTTCCCTCTTTTCTCTTTTGTCCCCTCCGATATTGTTAGTATCAACCGGCCCCCACCACTGCCCAAAAATACATTTAAGTCTTCTGACTCTCAATAAAATCTTGCTTGCTGCATTCGACGGGTTCATTTTTTTTTTTTTTTTGATCAATCATCCCATTGTCCACTTCATTGCTAGTATTTCTAATTTCCTCGCGAGAAAAACCCTTTCAGTACCGAATTTCGCCCACTATCTCCAACTCTAAATCATCTCCTCTTCCGCCGCCAGTATCATAATCACACCGGTGCCCCCCGCTATCTAATTCATAATATCAATTCAAATTTGATTTAGCCCAATGCCCTCTCCATAAACAGACAAGCGGTGCCATCCTTTCATGACGTCCGCCTTTGTTCACAGTGGCCTGTTGCCGACGTTCTGCCCGGCATGTTCAGTGATTTCACTATCGCACAAGCGGCACGGCTATCCAAATACGTGGCGTAGAAAGCGGTGACGGCACAGGAGACGTGATGGAGATATTGGCTGTGGGAATGGGGGAGAGCTATGTGGGATTGGAGAATTTTGCAAAAGAATGGATGGACAAATTTTGCAGTGGATGGAATGCTGATGCTGGCAGATGAAGAGGAAATAGTTTTGGTCAAAAAGAAGAAAAAAGAAAGGAGATTCTGGAAAGGAGGGAACTGTCTGCCTAAGCAGTCCCTTTAGCCACCAAATCACGATTAACTCACAATAACATAACCTCTTTGATCGATCCTATATCAAAGGGCGATTACTGTTTCACGCTTGACCCTGTCTCTTGTATTCCAATTTCATTAATCGCATTGGCCGACAGAACGATTTCTTTATCAAATTTCTCCTGTATAGACGTATATGAAATTGTCTATATCGCATTTATATTGTCAATTCAGTGTTCATCCTTTTTTTTTCTCTCCTATTTTATTTGACATGTAAATTCCTTTTTTTCTCTCTAATGGAAACTCGTTTATTTTCATATCTTGCCGTTTATTGTACAGAAATGAAATAAAGTAAAAAAAAAAAACTGAAAAATTAGTTTTGTCTACCAAAAACTCGTTTAGTATCATATTTTGCTGTTCATTACACTCGAAAAAAAAAATTAGTTTCCTTTGTGAAACACATTAAGCAGAGATGCTAACTGAACGAATTATTTCTAAAAAAAAACTTACTGCGTTATTTCATCTCAGCGTATAAATCACAGAATGATTGAAACTTTATGCTCTGCTTGGGCAAATAGGGATTTTTAAATTATCGGGGTGTCTTAGCAAAGGCGTCAGCACTTATGATACCAAGGAAGTGCCTATCCAAATGTTGTATACTTGGGAGAGGCTGGCCCGTTATCATGTATCGAGCAACCCTCAATGATAGTAATATAAAATATTTTTTTAGTCCGTTGTACTAAACGACAGCTTCAGAATATTTAGGTTAATCGTCCTCAGTGACTTAAATCCATATAAGTCATATCTAAGTTCAGATTTACAGATGAAAAATCAGGAATTATTCAACACAGTTTTGATTCTACTTTGATGAAAAAAAAATCAACGTATCTTCTTTCCCAGTGAAGAAACAAAGTGAGAAAGCGCAGTTACTTTATTAGAGAAGGGGAAATATAATTCCAAAAAAGGGGCTGATAAAATAAGAAAAACGAACGAATTGCTAATGATGTCGTTACACCAGAACAAAAATTCCGTTACGTCATCTAACAATAATTCAATATTGAGAGAAAAAACTTAATCCCCCCTTTCTCTCTCTCTCACTCGCTTTCTCTCTTTCTCTCCCCGCCTTTCTCTCTCTCTCTCTCCTTCTCTCTCTCTCTCTCTCAAACACACACACACACTCATTCTAAAACAGTTTGACATTTTGAACACACACTGGTTGCGTATTGGAAAAAATATATACATTTGAATTTTCATCGTATAATGAGGACCCCTCCTTATCATAAACCGAGAATCAAGTCCACTCAAAATTTGTTACTGCAATTTTCAAGGCACAAACCAACATATCTGACTAATATCAACTTCAAGCTTGGGACACCTATCGAGTTATCTCGGTGGATACTCAAGAAGACACAAACGTGGAGATATATCAATTTATAGTCAGATCAAGACTTGATAATTTGTTCAACCATATTTTCGTTGCTTTTTTTTTCATCTCAGCGCTCACATCATTGTAAATTCTATGTCTGCTAAGCAGGTAGTGCGGTTAAAATATTAAGAAGAAACAAGTTTGTTTGATATTGGTTTGAACTCTGTTGCTTCATTTCGAAGAACCCATGATAATAGAATTGACTCTAGGAGTTTGACAGAAGGAAAATAAACAATTTTAAATAGCAAAAATGTAAAAAACAAACAAATTGCAGGATCACATCTCTGAAATACAGGTGTTTTATTAGAAACAGAACGATCAATATAGGTTAATCTAGTTTCTTAGTTGATTCAGCTTGCTAATTACCTACGCATGTATGTAATTTTCGTGCATACATACAATCACAATGAAAGTACAGGACTGAAGATTTGAATTTTAACTTCTTTTTTATGTTAACAAAACAGTTTATTTCCAATCCAAAATTGTTTTCCTCAGTTTTTAAGCTAGCTAGCTGGCTATCTATGCATGCATATATGTATCAGACACATACACCGCTCCAATGTAGCTATAGAACTGAAAGTTTAAACATCAATTCCCTTTTATGTCTAAAAATGCCATTTTCTAAATACCCCCAGCATTCACGCTATGACTCTCCATACTTTATCAAAATGGTTTCTCTGAATCATGTTGACATGAAAAGGCAGAGTAACAAATCATTTTAAATCACAAAACAAAATCTGATATCGTCAAAGTAGACACGTTTCAGTTATTCTCTATCTATTACATTTTTTTATCCAAATAAAAAAGTTATGTAGCATTCTTTTTCTCTTTGAATACATAATACAAGATATTAACCCTATTGTTTCACATCTCGAGAAAAAACCAGACCATTTCTGTTCCGAGCGAATATTAGGTTATGGTATTTGATTGGTTTATGATACTGCAATATATTGCTGAGCCAATGTATATATATACGCTATTACCCAAATTTCTGTTCTAAGAAACAATATGAGAAAATATATTGCCGAAAGAAAAATTGACTGAAACTTTAGATCTTGTGATAACTGATGAGTCATTCACCGAGCAAATATACCAATATTCACATTGTCATGTTCTTAAAAACATAATTACAATCATAATTACTATTGGCCTTTCACTGTCTGTTGTTTAAACTTATTTAAATCGTCACCCTGAAATCGGTTTTTTCTAGCCAAAATTCTGAATATGATCTTCTGGGATTCATGTTGTGAGTCGTAATATCATGCTCTAGAGTTACAAGATTGTTTTTGACACCCTTGTGACTTAGCCCACCCATTACGGTTAGAGTTTTCTAAATATCTTCTCAAAAATATCTCTGACCACTGTTTTTATTTTCAATAATCCCTGCTGCTTTCGAATCTCTCCATAAGGTGTCGAGCATGATCCTTTTATGCACACGTTGAATGGATCTGTGTTTCAACCTCATTTTTCTTAGTTAGGTTCCATATTTCAGCTCAGTAGGTGACTATCGGGAGGATGCATTGACTGGAGACCCTTCCTAATTCCAGCAATGGGTTATTATCTTGACTTTCTCTTTTTTCTCTCTATTCTTCCTTGATCTGATTTTAATTCGTTGCAAAATGCATCTCTTGTCCAACTTTCTTTCTTGTTCTCTGTCTCAATCCTCACAATTTTCCTCAATTTTATCATGGCATGATTTTCAATTTTGTTTTCTCTCTTTTCATTTTGGTCCATTTGCTGATGAAACCATCAGATTGTTCTCTGGCTTTCAGCCCTCAAATCTCTTCTGCATAATTAATCGGTACTTTTTTTTCCTCAGCCAATGGCACGAAATAGTTGATCAATCGAAAAATTCTGCAACTTTGTGTCTGAACCTAAATGAAAACATTGACAAGAAGGGTGAAAGTTCAATACAGAATCCCTTTGAAATCGTTACATCTACATACTTATCATTTTGCACAAGTTTTTCCCAATATTCATATGTAGCTTTGCAATCGACAGCACGGTCAACTTGAAAATCTCAGATTATATCATCATCATTCTTTCATGGTCTGTTGTTGGGCTTAGACTTTTCCAATGATCAGCAATATTTCTCTATCATGGGCGTTGCGGAGCCAGTACTTTCTGAATTTGTCCTAGTAATTTTTCGATCTTGTATTCTGTCGGCCTCGGTTCCACATGTTATCTCAGGTGAATCATGCTGAGTGTCGTGATGTCCATCGGTTGTCTGCCATTCTTGCAACATTACTGGCCAATTGCAATTAAAGTTTTCTAATAAATTCTATATATATATATATATATATATATATATATATATATATATATATATATATATATATATCATGCATACATCTCACACGAATTGAGCTAGAGGGCTTAGTAATTGGAATAAGTTTCTCTATAATGTTTGCAAAATGGATGATGATTTGTTTTCGAAAATTTCCCTCCAAAACGTTTTAATAAGGGTAAATTTGCAATCTGAGTTCAAGCTAAACTGGGCCTTAGTTTATGCTCACTCATTTTTTAGAAAATCAAACTTTTCAATTATAATCAACCAACACATTGCAGAAAAAGACTTAATTGATCAACTTTTCAATTTTTATATTGATCATCCCCAACACAGCTTGCAGCTAAAAGATATTGATTATGTGTCGGTGTCTATTGAGTCAATAACCAGACCTGTTTTCATTAATGATTGATTGATGCTTTTTATTTTTAGTTATTTCTAAATAAATTTGCTAAAATAGTGTCTATGCAGTTTCTCCTGTTATTTTTGAATCGTGTGGATAAATTTAGACACGAAATATACAGCTTAAAATTACTTCACAGGGTCTCATTTCAATTCCTCAGTAGCTTTCAAATATTTGAAGGATTTTCTCATAAAATTTTCTTTCGAAACGAAGTTAACAAAACCAAGAATTGAAGAAGTCAATTAACTTGCAACATTTCTTCCAGATATTATTAAACATGGGTAAATAAGTTTGATTCCGACTTTGAAATCCCACTTTCTTGTTCTGAAACAGAAGACTAAAATTATATTTGAATAGTGAGATTTTTTTTCAGTTCCAAAATGATATGACGTGTTCATGAGGATAGCATGTTTAGTGGCTGAGTAAATTCGTTGAAATATAAAATGGGGAGTTTTTTCAACTTTGCATCACTACATATCCGCAAACGCAGTAGTCTCCTATGGAGCTGAAACATGGAACATAGAGAGATCTAGCAAGGATGGTCTATGTCCAATTATGGACTGTAAAAGATTGATGATGATTAAACTACTAATTAAGCTAAGAAAATGCCTAACATTTGGCTGAATAAAATTCTAATGATCAGGAACGAGTTTTACCCTAACAATCTCAACACATAATCCACTGGGTATCTCACTTTGTAGCGCTCAAATATGTGACGCTTTATTTTTGTTTACATCAAAGAATGTATATCTGCTACCCACATACACACATACACGCACACACACACACACACACACATTGTATACATATATAGACATATATATATATATATATAGAGAGAGAGAGAGAGACAGAGAGAGAGAGAGAGAGACAGAGAGACAGAGAGAGAAAGATAGGAGAGACACAGAAAGAAAGCAATGCTGTACCAAGTCTTGAATAGAGCACTCTAGTGGATGGGAAATTCTGTATAAGTAAATATATCGCTTTCTATTGGTTGTCCAGTTCCACATAGGGCTGTGATAATTCATCTGCGTCTGTGTTTGAGGCAAAAGTTCCGATCCTACCAAGCGACACCGGAACGGATATTGGCTTTTCTATAGTCACAGTGAAGAGTTGTAACACAACGAAACAGCAGTCTGTGGATGAAACAATTTTTCATATATATATATATATATATGTATATATATATATATATATATATATATATATATATATATATATATATATATATATATATATATATATGCTTTGTGAAGCACAAAGTATGTCAGGCTACTGTGGATCGAAAACATTTCAAAACCCATTTCAATCGTTTTAAAATCTTTTTTTAAGTTTCAGTAATTGCAAGAACACAGTATTTTTTAGTCATGAAATTGAAAATTACTTTTTATTAAATAGAGCAGGTTTTTGATCTTATTGATATACTTTTGTTACTATTTACTTTCATCGTAATTTTTGTTGCTTTTTATCGCGGCTACTCATCAACAGTGAGTGAATAAATGAGCAGCACGGCCTCAGAGGTAAGAACGGTCATGCGTTATGCCAGTCGCCCTCTGGTATAGAGGGTTAAAATTTCGATTATTACCTGAAATTCAACTCTTTTTCGATCCACGCTGTTATTGTTTTACTCACCGCTGAAGAGTACCCAGAACAGTTTAGTTGCAATAAAAAAGCTCTGATGGTAAATTGTAACCAAAATTTATGATAATGATTTATAATAACTCATCAACTGAATTGAATAGAAATAAAAATAGGTGTTGAACCATTTTCACTCTTTGCCAAATCAAATTTCATCCAAAATCGCACAGTTAACGTCATGATAACGTATGCCGTTAGAAAAAAACTGAATTCTGTGATTAAAAATTTCCTTATCTTTTATGAAATAGGATTCAGCAAAATGAGAACTTGTTTGGAAATCTTCGTAATTTTTTTTCAGTCAAATAAGAAAGCCCACAAACATAATCAGCTTCCTGTTCTTTTCAGAGTTTTATTTTGTCGAATACTTTGCTATAATCACTAAAAGTATGATTTTCTTTAAAAAAATTTTGAAAAATAACAATAAGCATGAATGCAGTTAGACACAAACTAAGGGACTAATTTAGCATGTATATTCATTGCAAATTGAACCTATTCAGAATGATTATCACAGAAAAGTAGATTGCTCGAATTGCTAGTACTAAATTTTTGATTTGTGGTATGAACTGTTAGGGCTGGGTAAAATTGGTGTAGATAGATAAATATATACGGATAGATAAAAAAACATAAATAATCTAAACCCAGCAACACTGAATAAACTGGTCTATTGAGGGTAGTGAGGGTTGAAATCTTAACTGGGATTAGAATGAAAATTATTTTACTGTTACTAATTTGAGTAATCGAAGCAACGATTTATGAATATTTCCCAAGATTATTTCTGTGAGGCACATTCAGGGATATGATGCAGGGAGTATCTGTTTGCCTTGAGCATCAAGGTTTGAAATCCCAGGCTACACCAGAATATGAACACCACTTGCTATCCCGTTAGGACATATACAAGTTCCCCATCAGAGCGTACCCGTGGGAAGATTCATGTGCTATATCAGAGAAAAAAAAAGTATCCACATGGTTTTATGACATCATTTCGTCAGATTCTATTTGCCAAAAGAATTCATCATTTTCCCGGTTGTTTGAAAATACTTTTGTCCTGTAAATAATTGTGCTTCGAATAATCCATAGCCCAAAGCAGACCTGATATCGGCCACGACATGCTTGGCTGGTTATGTCGCTCTCTGGGGAATAGTCGAGCTGTCAATATTAACTCTGGCCATTGTCTGAGGGGAATTGACTGGCTTGCGGATTAATGGACAATGCCATCAGTCATATCAAGGGTCAGACTTGTTGTTTAAGATTCGCTTAGTTTGTTTTTATCTCGGTTAGCCGTGCTAGGCCACATTGAACATTAGTGCTTTACACCAACCAGCCATGAGCACTGGTGTCTGACAAATAATAAAGATTGTAAGAAGACTGTGAAACATAAAACGTCCAAATAAACAAAGGAAGAGAATTGTGATACAAAATGTTCTCTTGACTGGCTGGTTGTGATACCAAAAAACAAACACAAGAGAGAGTTCACTGATGGATGGTTGCCTTTTTTCCGCTTGTATATGTCGAGTCAAACAGATATTTATGAGCATAAAAACGGAAATAAAATTCACATTGAAACAAAAGCATAATATCGGACGCATTTAATGTTCGCAGAATGAAAAGAATAAACGATTTATGAAATATGAATGGGTCGATTTTGGAACTCTTGTCTTGGTCAAGTCCAGATAAGTTTGGATTTGATATAATCAACTTCGGCACTTTGTATTTTATCCTTGCTTTTACAACGATTCGAGGAAACTACAAAGAAAGAAGTGTTCAAATTGTGGGATATCATTACAGCGTTAACCCAAACAATAACCAGACATGAATATTCTGTGCTTCAGAGTAACTTAGTACATGAATATTAAAATAACCCTGTCCCGGTTTTTATAGATATTTTTCAATATATTTTCGTCTCTCAACAATCTAATAAGAATGCTATCCAGTGTATTTTCAGTTCTCACTATTCTATCAATCCCATTCTTTTGCCTTTCTATTTTTATTCCTCTGTTCCTTTATTCACTCTCCATTCAATTTAGGAACCCTTCTTTTACTTCTAGAGATATTTTACACTGGGCATTTGGCAATATTTTCATTTGAATATCTTAATCTGAATCCATCCTTCGTTTATCATAATTCCTTTTGAAAAGGAAACCGGAACCTTTCCTGGAATCACAATTTTCTGACCAAATCTCAAGAAACGTTTGGGTTTTTTTTGATAATTTTGCCGAGGCGTTTAATATAACCTTTTTAAATAACAATGGATAATATAAATCACCAAAATTCTGGACTCGTCCAAAAATAATTTTTTCAAAAGCTTTCCATTCTCGGGGTCAGATTCTTCTCATTTTGTTGTTCATGTTAGAAGATATCTCGCATTGGTTGATTCATTCTAGTTAATCCGTCCTTGTGGTGCCTATTATGATTACACCCCTAGAGTTTAAGGCTGTCTTCGTTCTTCAAGCCTGGCTTTTTTAGGCATCTTATATCCCCCATAAATATTGCATAGAATAGCACATTTCAACATCCATACTTTTTTTAAATCACAGCCAAGTTTCAATAAGGAGTTTATGAAATATGGAAATGTTTTGAATTCTGCTCTAATGGCTGTCTGGCCTGCAAATGCTCTTGAATTTCCTTTCAGGCAAGCAGATCATAGAGATTTTCCGATCGTTGTCCTCTGATCTTGCATCTTGCTATTAGAAGTTTATGCCATTCATCTGAAGTAGTTGGTTAATTCATGGGATAATCAATTGGACACTTCTAAGCAATGAATGAGCCGTCACTTTGCGTTATATGGATGTTTGGAATGGACGTTTCAGTTTTATCAGGAGATTGAAGCCATTCTCCATGCAAGCTCAACAAGGATAGCGGTACTTTCCCCGAGGAATGAGTCAGAATGCTATTCATTACAAGCCACTGACAGGGACTAATCTACAGTAACCTTGGTTGACATAATCACAACATGTTAATTCATCATTGGTTGGAATATAAGGGAAGAAAACTGAATCACCTATATAACGAGGTAATCAACTCTTTACATACCACCATGGTCTACGTGATTGTTGTGTGTCATAACACTGTAGGGTTAGAACTAAGGACCACTCGAAAAATCGTTCATCGGTTTGGGGGACTAAAATGTGCGTTATGACTCAATATAAGAATTTTGAACTTATGGTAGACTTATTCTCATGATGTAGTTTCAGTTGAAAAATACTTTTTCTTGTAATTTTATATTATTCTTTAGCAAATTTCAGACGATTTTAGTCTAAGATCTCTTTTTTTCAGATAATTTCAGATTACCTCTTAGGTAATTTTTTCTGGTACAAACGTGGGGTATGGTGATTGATTTATGTGAGGTACGGATATATCTCCGATTGTGGGCATTGATTCAATGTTGATTAAATGATCTTTTTTCTTACTTTGGATTATGTGACAGCTTTCTCCTCAGAATTCTGAATAGGTCCCCCCTGCAGCATCAAGTGGCTCTCTGCCCCAACTAATCCCACCAATCTTTCGGTATATCTCAACTTGGCCATCACTATCATTGCATTACCTCTGTAACTAGTGTGTAATACAAGACTCCAATGTGTTCATATAAATCTTTCTCTCTATTGCAAGGCTCGGTCACAGAAGTTTTGGCATACTCAAGTGCTTTTTTTAACTTCTCATCTACCTGTCTACTTGCATTTTAACCATTTCTGTCTTCTAGACCTGGGCCTCCTAATCCCTTTGCAATCGAGCAAACTGATCAAAAAATCTTTACAACTATAAAAGCCGTAAGTATATATATATATATATATATATATATATATATATATATATATATATATAGATAGATAGATAGATAGGTAGGTAGGTAGATAAGTAGATATTTAGATAGATGGATATGTGTGTGTGGTCGGGGCCCGTTTTAACCGGTTCAATAAGCAAAAATTCTAAACGCGTCAAAGCTTCAAGACAACATACGCGATAGAGTGGAATGCAGCAACTATCGAATGAGTACAGACATCTGAGACAAACAAACAAGGACGCACACATATGAAGTGGTGATATAAAAAAAATCAGAAATTTTGAAAGTTACAAATTTTAGTGCTAGTCAAATTCACCTATGCAGGAAGTGAAATTGGTTTAATCAGAAAGAATCAACTTCTTGAATTCACAGTTTTTTTCAAGACATCTGCATATATGTTACAAAGAAGCATTGTAATAATGCCCAGTTAAATATATTTACTTGATTTTTCGAGGGGGGGTGCGAAAATATACCATAATATTTCATTCAAAACGGTTAACGGTTCATTTTTTCAAAATCGGTAAAGGAACCAAAATCTGTTTTAAAAACCCCATGGAAATCCTACTAGATATCATCACGTCAAGAATTCACTTGATCGTTACTATAAAATTGAGATTTTTGTTTAGTTCAGTGTCTTAAGATGTTGACTGATCCAATTAGATGCGGCTGCAGTCTGCTGTCCCTTGCGGTGTGGCCTACCGACCTCCGTTGCTTTGAATTATTTATGGTTTGATTTATCCGGAACTTCAAGGATGATTTTTAATGCGACTTGTTGTGTCTAAGAACAACCTTATCCGTTCTTGCAGGAATGTTTCCCTAAAAAGCCCAAGTTCCAACCAGAATATATTGATTTTTGTCAAGAACACGTTCGTTTGTCATTCAAATAAAGACTGTCACCTGACCAAGGTTTGAATGCTATCAAATTACTCTACTTCCCTTTTGTTGGGCAATTATCATTAAAAAAACAAGACTACATATTCTAGAAATAACATGGATTTGGCTGAATAAAAACTAAAAGTTAAAAATAAACATTGACTTCTACAAACCCCCAATAAACTAATATTTGGGAGAGAAATGTTAAAAAACAAAAATAACAAAAACGAAAATACTTTCATTGGTCATAATAAGGAGTTAATATTTGAATCTTAAACCCTAATGCTTTATTTGTGTTTATTGTGCATATGACACATACATACATACATAGCCAGCCAGCTGGACAAACATGAGTAATGAACAGATATTTTGGCAATTCTGGTGACCGTTATGGTTGACAATTTCATAGATAATAATGTTATGCTAATGATTAGTTCATTTCGTAAATTAAGACTGAAGTGTAGATGGATTATATTGGAGAGAACAAGACTTATTGCAGCAAGTATTATCATTGATCCAATGATTCAAGGTCCAGTACCGATGCTCGCGTGTCAATCGAAGAGGCTCTCGGTGAAGAACATTGCATAGCATGTACACTCTGAATTGCGTGGAACTACACAACCGTAGATGCAATGAAGATCGATGTACTTTGATGCATTCTTTTCACGATGATTAATGCTATCTGCAAGGTCTCTCAAATCTTTTTTTTTCTCTTGTCAATAACTTTGCCATTCAACAAATTAAAATTAAAAGTATTCGAGGCCGGCTTACCTCCTTTTATACCTCTGACAGTGACAAGCTCAGTTTTTTAAAGGACGTCGCTGCTATTCTCGTCTTGTGTTGCTGGCCATAATGTTTTTGTCCATCAGTGTACGCCTATCGATCTTTTTACCTATTTTTTTTAAAAAGGTAAAGTTCAGAATCAACAGCTGTCAAGGATCAAGCTAATGAAACCCTCACAAAATTAGTATTCCTAACACTGCACTATCACATACATTGCAATCGTATCATGCAAAAGCTGACGGTTAGTATTTATTGCAAAAGCTGAGTGGATGAGATCAGATGAGTAAATGACGATCAAAGTTCATGAGAAAACTTGAGACCCAAAATACGCAAGAGATGTTGAACCGAAAGAAACATCAAGTTTTGGCAGAGATACGACATTCAAGACTACGTGATATCAAGAGAAAAGGTAAAGTAAAAGTTTTATCCACTTTCTTTCCGCTCTCAGCATCAGCGCAGTTGCCGCTGATGTCGTCGTGGACGCAGCCTTCCGCCTCTTTTTTTCTTTTTTCTTTTTTTGTGCGGTCGCTGCTGCATGGACGGTCTTGTATGATGGCGGTTATTGCAGTATTCTCTTTGATGTGTGAGCGATTGTGAATATGCCTGCTACTGATAGCGACATTTTGAGAAAAGGAAACCGAGCAAGTCACTTTTGGAAATTGGGAAGCGGGGGGAAAACTTTTAAACTGAAGAAAGATGGACAAAAAGGAAGAAACTAAGAAAGAAAGGAAGACACAAAGGAACGAAGAAAGAGAGTAAAACTCCTATACAATGAAAGAAATATAAAATCCACACTCTGCAGTAGTAGAAAGATGGCCAACGTTGAAGCAAAAGAAAAAAGGAGGGGAGAAGGATAGAGATTTTTAAAAAAGATAGAAAGAAAAAGTCCTCAAAGCAATTGAAAGAAGGAAAAAAGATGCGAAAGAGAAAGAGAGGAAAGGGAAATAAAATAGAAAAATGGGGGATAGAGAGGGAAAGTAAGGATAGGGAAAACGACGGGAGCCTGAAATTAATTCAAGGAAGGAGATAAAAGGAAGCCAGTGTCAAAATGAAAAAAAAAAGGCATCAAAGAAAGAATATAGATACACAACGAGGGTGAGAGAGGGAGATAAAAGAAAAAATCCTGAAATTGATTGAATGAATTTCTTTTCATTCTTTTCTTCTATCCATCCCCAAAAAGCGATAAAAAAGGGAAAATCGAGAAAGATACTCCGAAATAATGAATTGCCATAGTTTGAATGAGTCCAAGAAGTAATCATCTAAAAATATCTAAAATTATCAACGAAAAAAAATATATACCAGCACGATATTTGGTAATTGTTAGTCCCAAAATGATCGTAGAGTATATTTTGAAATGTGGTGCCTTGTGATGTAATCATATAAATTCTTTTAAGTTGTAGCCTCGAAAAAGTGACAAAGAGCACCTCGACATCTGCACATACACGGCCCAGCAGAGAGAGAAGAATGTGTAGCTCACTTGAGTGCTGGGTGGAACTCGTAATTCGTAGGGCTGCTAAGAATCCATAAGAGAAAAAAAGAATTCAATAGAATGAGAAAGGACACAAATTGAAAAAAGTGATGAAAGAGAAGGAATGATAGAGTTAAAAAGAGGGAGGAAGTGAGAGAGATGGAAAGAAAAAAAGGAGAGCCATAGAGAGAAGAAAGAAATGAGAGGGATAGAGAGATAAGAAGGAATGAAATGAAATGAGAAAGAGGAAGTAAGAAGGAATGAAGATGAGAGAAAGAAAAAAGGATGAAAAAGAAAGAAAAATTGAATGAGAGACATGGAACGGGAAAAGGAATGACAAAAAGAAAGAAGAAAGAAATGAAAAGGGAAGAAAAAACAAGGAATAGAAAATGTAGAAGAAGAATAGAAAGTGAAGAGGAATGAGAAATACAAAGAAAAAAGTAATTAAAGAGTTACAAAAAATTAAGAATCTGTGACAGAGAGAAAAAAAGGAAGGAGAGAGATTGAAAGGAAAAGGGAGTGAAACGAATTGAAAGACATCACAGAAGAAGATATCCTAAGAGAATTCAATGGAATAGACTGAAGAAAAATCAGGGTTTATTTTCTGGAAATAATGTGAGCGATATGATAGAAGATAAAAGAATGAGGGAGAGGAGAAGAAAAAAGGAGTTAGAGAGATAGATTGGAAAATGAAAGGAGAGTGAAAGAAAGACGAAAAGAATGAGAGAAATAGAAAAGGAAAAAGTAATTAAACAAAGAAAATAAGTCATCAGTGAGAAAAAGAGAAAAATGGGATGAGAAAGAGAAAGAAAACTCGCATTACAAAATGAAATATTTTTAGGAATTTTCAACGGAACAGACTGAAATAAATCAGGGACTGATTTCTGGAAATGATGTTGAAATGAATATTGGAAATAGAATACATCGATGGAGACAAAAATAAGAAGAGGAAAATGAGAATGAAAAAGAGGAAAAGGGAATTTCGTTGATCATATTTTACGTGAACAGAAGTATTTGATATCTTACAGACAGCAACACTTACACATACATCGATTCGCACGCTCAAATACACACACACACACACACACACACACACACTCACATGCACACATTATAGAGGTTGATACCAAAACAGTAGCAAAAATTTTCAACCTAAGTTTCTTTATTTTTTAAATTGTTCAGACTAGCTGGCTATATATATATATATATATATATATATATATATATATATATATATATATATACATATATATATATATATACATATATATATATATATATATATATATATATATATATATATATATATATATCAGGCAAACGAAACGCTCTACCTAGCTAGTAGCCTGAAAATATTAGCATTCGCTCCTCATTATGGGTGAGCAAAAAGATTTTTTAACAAGCCTTTCCCCAATAGTTCTCCAGAATGTTGCTCACTTAGCAATGTAAGTTTGTGTTAAATCCATCACTTAGTTTTTGTCCAGCAGCATTCAAGTTTGTTTTTTGAAAATTCTAACATTCAAGTGATTTCTGCCCAACAAAAGACGGTTAATATTTTTATTAACTGCTCATCTTCTTTTAAAGTTTTTTTTTATTGATCCCTCCCAAATCCAGCATGAAAAAGTTTCTACGGAGTGACTAACCAGACCCGTGGATGTAGGTATGTACGTATGTGTGTATGCATTAATCCCTCTATCAGTCTCAAAGAAACACATCCGACTCAAGGTGTCAGCATCATGCCGAGTATATCCATTGCCGATTGCACACTAGAGATGGTGGACGACCTCAGCCAAATTGGTACCACCATTTACAACGGCCCCTCTTTGGACCTGTCTCAACAGACAGATTACCAAGGCAGTAACAGAAGTGGCCAACCTATCAGAGAGGGTCAAGGGCAACCCACAATTGACATGCAGTACCAAAATGGAAATATACTAAGCCGGTTCACTTGACACGCTGTTTCACGGCAGTAATGCATGGACCCAATACTCCTATCAGAAACACAATCATAATACTTTCTCTCAACGCTGTCTTGGAAATTATTCTGTGCATCCAAAACGAGACAATTTTTGCTCTAGTAGGATAACAGTTAGTATGACCTGCACCCAAAGGAGCTGGTGATGCTCGGTCATGTCAGCCACATGAAAGACAGGGGAATGTCTAAAGACTTGTTGTACGACAAGCTTGTCACTGGATCAAGACCTTAAAGTTACGTAAACGATTGTAAACGAAAGCTGTTGGACAGATAACGTTAACCGAGTCGACTAGGAAGCTGTGGCATGGAACGGTGGCTCACCATCATGACAGGTATTCAGACATTACAAGGAAATAATGAGCTAGGCATGGTGTGCATGTGCAAATCCTGCAATATAATGTATCGCTCTAGAATCTGTATGCACAGTCATAGCAGGTAGCGAAACTCAAATCTTCGCTCTCCGTATTAGAGGAAGCCAACAACAATAATGAGCGCATTAAAAGCTCATATCTAGGAGAAACGATCATTAAAGTAAATCATGAATCTTCAACACCCATATATTGTGTTGAGGGTGATCAATTAAAAAGTAAAATAAGGAGCAATTGATGCATAAGATACATCTTTCTCACTTTTTGTTGGGCTGTGATCACTGGGAAAAGTCTGAATCTTCCAAAAAAACAGACACAAACTAATGACCAATTCAGCTTAAACTTAGACCGCAAAAAGGGGCCCTCGACTAGAAACCCTCAGCAAAACATTTCTCTCGTTCTGTGAGAGAATTTCATGTCTGCAACACTTCAAGTTTCTTATACAGCAGTAAGGACTGTGGAAAGTCTGGACCAATGGATATATATATATACATATATATATATATATATATATATATATATATATATACATATATATATATATATATATATATATATATATATATATATATATATATATATATATATATATGCCAGAACACATGGATAACCTAAACCTGAGAAAAGGGATTAAACTGGTGTTTGTAGCGGTGATTGATAAGTGTGATTTTCGGAAAATAGAGTATGGATCTAGATTCAATGTAGAAAACAAGTGCATTTGTAATTCTAATGAGAAACAAAGAAATGCCAAATTCACTTTTTGGGTTTCACACATTTGAAAAAAAAATCATTAGAAAAAAAAGACAGTGAAAGGTTCCATCGAGGAAAAAAACTGCAATCTAAAAATTTGAAGACACTATACAGAAAAAACATTGTCCCTCAGTTGGAAAAAATTGAACTTGAAAATTCTGAAATCATTTCTTTTCAGCGTTTTGGGACTGGGAGTAGAAATGATAACCTGTTATTGCATTGTTTTAATGTGTGTATGGATCCTATACAGTGATTTTTAAGAAGTATTCACCACAATACCGTGCCGTACAGAGGGCGCCTGACACGGAACAATAGTTATCAAACACGTCTTGTGGATAGATCGCTGGTGTCTGGATATATTCTCACTAAGATAATATGATTGTTAATAAGTTCGTCTCGGAAATAAGTTTGCTCGTGTAAAATCCTAATTCACACATGGTGACTTAGAATCGTGACTTGTTGACGGACTCAACTCAAACTGACGGAACAATGGGGATTGTATGCTGTTCGAGATTTGGATCCTTTTTTTATAGTGATCAAAATAGGTATATCTCGATATGTTTGCTGATATCATGTGTCTAGTATATAGGGGTCTGCAAATTCGTTTGTGTGTGTGTGTGTGTGTTTATAAAGCTATCAAAATGTTTTTCAAAATTTACCTATTTCATTCCTTAGCCTTATCTAAACTACTCATGTAAATAGAATGGTAAAACGTTCATTTTTTATACTATATTCATTGTAGTATTCGGTACAAAGATGATTTAAACCATTACTGACCTGGGTCTTTTTTTTTTCTTCATAGATTCTCTTAGTCTGGGCGTCTTCAAAGGGTCAGTAGGCAGGGGAACCAAATGGATAGATCCTTGTCCATAGATTACTGGGACTACACTGGACACTGAAGTCCTTGGATGATGTTTTCGTCCACACCTTTCATTACGTTGCAGTGTCAAATTTCCACCATTTCCCAGTCTCTTAATGCAGAATACACTTCCCTGATAAAGCTGAATTTTTTTCTTTCAGTTTCGTCACAAATGGAGGAGATATCTCTCAGATGAACTCTCTCTTTGACACTTCTCTCCAGTGTTCATATCTTTACCGAATCTTAGCACAATGGTACTGTGCAAGCACATTTGGTGATCACAACTACGAGAGAAACATCTTATATTTGAGACTTGTTATTTTTATCTATTACAATAAATGAGGCTAAATGGATTCACAGTGAGAAGAGAGGAGACTTAAAGGTTCATGCTAGTTCACCAGAAATCAGCCACAATTCTACGTCAGAATTCAATGTTTACTTGAGGTCCACCTGAGGTCAAAAGCGGCTAACTATTGTTTGGATTCTCCTTTTACAGAAAAATACAATGAATGCCTAATGAAAAATGTGTAATATCGTATAATAATGTTAACATCTTTGAAGTTTAAATATGTTTATAGCTTGGATAGGTTTTTAAAATGAAAGTCAATTTTTGGAAAAATTTACTATGCTTTAGTAATAATTGTGAGCGTGTGTGATCACTTTTAATGTTACCTCTCAATTGCTCAGTTCTACTATAGGGAAAATCGACGTTATACTTTTTCTTATTATTCAAAGAAACATTTCATCATGCTATTACGTATCAGGGGGTCCCCAAAAAGAGCATTCCTTGAAATTAATATTTGTTTAAGGCTGATCAAAAAGCGCAGTTTTAACTTGATTTGATTTATTATCCTGATTTACCTTTAGGAGACCAACTTCTACTCTTCTGATATCAACATTCATTAGGAATCATTTAGATGAAAAGTAATTCTAAATGAAGAAAAAAAATGATGCAAATTTTTTAGTAAATCTAGGAACCATGTGGTACTTGAACATACGGTTAGTACATTATGACCTTTGTAATGAACATTTATGTTAATCTCCAATTCTATTAGATACTGTCAGCCAAAAATTATAAACATAGGTCTCTTCAGTTCTTATGCTATCCCAGTTGGCTGGCTATATATGTATGCATATACTATGCTTACAGGCTGTACCTATTGGACTGCAGGCATCAAAGTTTCAGTTTTGCTCTTCATGTCTACAAAAACGTGTTTTTCCCTAATCTTTCCTTAAAAAGGTTTGGGGGGGGATCAGTTTACAATGTTGGTATACTGGTCTTTTAATTTGTACCCAGTTGAATCATACTTTGTTGTCTTGGAAAATTGAACTTTAGTAATCTAACAAAAGGTGACATGAGTAACTTTTCATCGATAACCTTTTGTTCGAAATGATCAATTGATCACTCCAACATGAAATGCTGTCTCAATTGAGCGACTGATTGTATCAAGGCTCTATTTGCTTTAATCGTTAATAAGATTTCCTGTGGTCAAAAGTCAAAACTGTGATTCTTTACAATGATAATCATCACAATTATCAACCTTTTTAACGAATACTTCTTGAGACAACCAATTTCTTTTTATTGTCACGATCCTTTCCATCTTTTTTCTCGTGTAGTTAACATCCACTTTTGTTGGAACTTTTTCATTTAATTAGTGTTCGTTCTTTCTCTAATGTCTGTCTTTGAGGCTTCATTATGTGAATAATCTTTTTTTTTGTTTTTAATTCGATTAATCCTCTGTTTATCTATCAGAAACCACAAGCCTCAATTGCAATCAAAACTGTCAAATTAGTTTCTACAGTTTCCAAGTTGATCCGTCTGTTTGTCTGTCGGTCTGTCAGTCTGGCTAATGTGCGTATCTATAACGTGCACAAAACATACCAGTGGAACTGAGGGGGTTAAAAATGTGTCATTCATTCCTTATGTTTTTTTTTTTTTAAATTCAAATCTCCCAATGCTGGGTTTCCAGTGGGTGGGATGAATCATTTCACAATGCAAATTTATGATGAATTGATCATTTGTTTTTTTCCTGGGGGGGGGGGTAGACCTATCAGTGATTATATCCATCAGAAGGACTTAGAAGTAACTCATCCATTGATCACGTCCTTTGCCATTTTTAATTGATCACCTTTCAACATACCATCCTGCCAAAATACGTTGATGATAAGCCAGTCTCTTATGGGTAACTGCGTAGATCTTTTTGTTTATTTATTTATTTATTCATTCAATCTTTCTTTTCTGTCTCTTCATCTTTCTAACATTAGGGATTGTTCTCATCGCAAGTTAATTGCATCGTCATAATTAGAAAATTGACGTGAAAGATATAAAAGTTTTGCTTTAGAAATTTGCGATAAAACCCATTGAAAAAATGAAATGTACAAACAATTTCTTTTATTTCTCTGCTTTTTTTGGTACTGATTCCATTTCCATTGCAGAGAGAAACCCAATCGAGATGTGCCCATTAGACCTGTAGGCTTCAACTTCTTCCGAGAATCTTCATGTGATATTCGATCAGATGGAGTTCATTTCATTACAAACTAGATTGTACCGAAGAGCATTTAGAAATTTTGCATGAAAAATGATAAACACTATCTCTAATTTGAGAAAAGCTGAATGCCTGATGTTTCTTTTACGAATCAAAGTATAAACTGATAGTCACAAATGCAAGTGTATAATATTTTATGATAACCATCTTCACAGTCGCGAATTGACCAATGGTTGTGTCAGAATTCAGATCTATGTCAAAAAATCAAATAAAGAACAATCATGGTAAAAATGAGTTTTGTTTGTCATGTCATTAGGGTTTTTGATTTGAAACATTTAAAACAGTTCATATAACTAAAACAGTTATATTCTCAAGATGAATAAGATCAATAACACAGGAGAGGATAAAGGATTTTCCACTGGAAAATGTGTAAAATATTGTAAAACATATCGACAAACATCTACATTCTTGAGAATTGAAACATTATCATAAACCCGTCAAAATAAGACAACAAAGGATCAGGAAAGATTTTTTTCCAAAAATTAGAAAATGACTTTATTAGTGGAGTACTGACGCCAATTTTTAAAGCGATATGACCTAAGACACCAGACAGCACAAACAAGCAAATAAATACATGCATAAGAGAATAGAACCTTAAACCGTTTTAGATGAAAAGAATCGTTCAGTAATAAAAAATAAGAAACTAAAAAAAGTCTTATTAAGAGGCTATCAATACTAATACTGCGACGCGAAAATCATTTGTGGCCATTTAAATGTTTAGGCCTTCGACTCAAATCGGTTATGAGTTCCATATTTTGAAATTCATCCCATTGATCCATCAATCTAAATGGCATCTATTTTCATTACGAAATTGCTTGATGGCTGGACACCAACTTTCAGCTTTTCATGCTCTCACCCAAAACTCTTGATACGAAGTATTTCCTTGGAAACCAAGCAGGTGATAAACACTGAAAGGTATATTTAGCAATGAGGAGGTGCAAATTGGGAAAAAAGTAGAAAGATATGACAGGTTATTCAGTGTAATCGTATTTTTAGATTGCAGTTTCCCAAATACTGTGTAATGAATTACAACTCACAACTTTTTTAAAAACTTTTTTCTGGTGACCAAGATCGGAAATATATTCTGGCTTGGTGATCAAACATGAAATCTTCTTTCGTTTATCATATAAAGATTTTTTATTCTACGGTATTCTCGTCGACTGGAATACAACATAGACATAAGCTCAATAGAAATGTTGATAAATTTCCTGCATATCTATGTGAAGTAAGCGATAAACAAGACAGAAGTTTCCATCATCGATAGAAGAGATGAAAGAGCGATAGCAAGAAAGATACAATACTTACTTGATGACCTACCACAGTAGAAGTATTAGGTGAAACTGCCTGGAACTGAAGAAAAGCCAAAAACAAATATGTAAACCATTAGGAAAATGTCATTTACTGGTATCAGTTTGAATCAACCCATGTCTGTCATTATCTTATCGGTATAGTATTCTAAGTGAAATTATAAGATTATTCTGGATTACATTTTGTCCCCGTTTGACGGAAATCGAATCAATTCTGGCATCAATCAAAATCGATTAATAGTAGTATTTTTTTAGATAGCATTCTGAAAAAGGATGAGAACGAGATTGGGTAATTATGGAAATGATTATGATCAGGTACTTTTTATGATGATTGATGAAAAAAGGGGATATGGTGTAGGACAGAACTTGACATAATAATGAAAAAAAACGATATATTTGAATTAAATGGCCCCAATTTTGTCTAAAACAAATCTCCGATATAAGTCAGCAAGCTTTGTGTCGACCATAGTCATCATTTGACGTTATTTGATACATTTTATTACTCAGCCTAAACCTTTCATGAGTTGGAGAACTGCCGAATATCTATTTAATTAACACATCTCCAGAAGTATAATCAATATGGCAGTATTTGAGGTTTTTTCTATGCTAATTCATCGTGTAATGATTTTTGCTAAAACTGTTCAAAAGACAGTTCCTGTACATGATTTCATTTTATACATAAAACTACAAAACTTCAAAACCAGTAAGTAGCAAATTACTTCAACAATACATGGGATAACATAATCGACAAATGCTAATTTCAAAGGCTGGCAATTCGGAAATTTGTGAAACGAAACCTTTCACGTATATTTCCAACATTTATTCCAATAGTGTACTATACTGAGTTTAATAAACTCCGATTGTAATTGGCTGTTTATGAGGAGTGAATTAAGAGAAAATGATCCCATGCGTATTACTTAGATAATTAGAGACTGAAACTTAATCCAACAATTCGTCTATAATTATTGATAAGCTTGTCACAATTTTCATACGTTATGATGTGTTTAGTCAATACGTTAAAAATTAACAATTATGAGGGAAAGAGAGAGAGAAAGAGAGAGAGAGAGAGACGGGGGGGATTCTGAAGATAGGAATTTAAAATAAAACCAAAACAGATACAGAGAGTATCGCTGCAACGTTTAGGAATTACAATTTCCGGCAACCAGAGGATTTTTTTAATAAAAATGTGTAACTTGTTGTAAGATAATTTTTTTAAAAAAGAATATAACTAATTTAATGAACGATATAATTCTATTCCTGTAAATTAAACAAACCAAGTAATCTTTATTTTACTCAAGATATTTCTTATTCATCATCATCATCATCATCATCATCATCATCATCATCATCATCATCATCATCAGTCCTTTAGAACTTCCCTAATATTCGCCCGGCTTCTCTATCATGGACGTCACGGAGCCATTACTTTCTGAACCTGTCTAGTTCGTCTTTCCATCCTGTAATATACCAGCCATAGTCTCGAATGCTATCTCTGGGGATCTTTGTTGTGAATCGTGATGTCCATCAGTTGTCTGCCATTCTTGCAACATGACCAGTCCATTGCCATTTGCTTATTTTAATTGACTCTATGACATAATGAACTCCAGTTTCTCCTTCTATATCTTGTGAACTTTGCAGGTGATCTTCGGCATGATTCTCTGATGTGCACGTTTGGGGTTAGTCTCTTGGTTCATTTCCATTTGAATATCAAATACTCTCTTTCAAATATTCCTTATTTTACTTAGAAAGAAATAAGGGGGTCAAGTAATTCACTATGGATGTCGAAAAAACGGCTAAGGAAATGGAGTTAGGTAGTTTAATAAAAAGGTCGAAGGAGAGGAAACAAGAGATTGTTAGATAGTTTAATGAAGTGAGGATCGAAAGTACCTCAAGTATTTTAATAAGAGGGGTTGGGTTAGCAAGAAATTAGATTACTTGCTGAAGAGGGAATCTTTGCATACAAAACTGGTTCATGTTTCTTGGGTTCGTTATCAGATGAATTATTTTGAGCCATTATTATTTTTTGAAAGTATTATGATTACTTTATAACTTCTTCCTAATTTTATCAGTTGTTACTTATCCTAATTTTTCGGCTTATAATCTTCCAGCTATGACTAAAATGCATTGATCAGAAGGGGGATATTCTTTATTTTCCGATCAACACTAAAAGTCCATGTTTGTATAACATTAGCATAAAATCATAGACCAGCAAAGAAGATTGGAAGGGATAAGAGAGAAAATGGGGACACAGGTCAGGTTGATAGCGGAGCAGGGGCATGACAAAATGGATATTCTGAGTCGTCAGCGCCTATTAAATTCCTACGGGTCCAGCATTTGTTTCTATTGGAATGAAAGAAGCGTTGAATCGGATATGCACTTGGAGTCAGGGTTGGTTCAGCATCTAAAATCCCATCTGCAGTCATAACAATTACAACACTTTCGATTTCGTTGACGTGAGAAAAGCAAGCAACAATTCCACAGAGGAACGTCGATTGTGAATGCAAAGATCAAGAATATGGGGAAATGATTTTTTTTTAAATTTATCCTCGGCCTTTTTTCTTGTTTTCCTGTCGCCATCTCCTAAATCATTCACACAGAGACGGACATACACAGAAACACACACACATACGCGCAAATACATTCACATATTCTCACATATCCTTACTTATATATCAGAGTGTTCGAAAAGTACTTACGCATTTTTGAGCTTCGAAGAGGGGATAACAAATGCAAAGGTTTTTTTTTTAATCACACACTTTCCATCAATAATGCAATCCCATCTTGAAAAAATAAGTGACTGAGGAAAATCTCAATCCTCCATGGGCATAAACTATACTATACACTATGTCACCAGATGGACTTGAATCCATACGTCTTTTGTACAATTTAAATCTTGTCTTGCCTTTGTTGTTTTGTTTATAATGTACAGCAGTGAAATAAATATTTACTTTCCTAATACTCAACTTTCCTAACACCTTAATATATATATATATATATATATATATATATATATATATATATATATATATATATATATATATATATTTATATAATCATTGTGCCATCGACGGACAGCTGTTGTATTACAGCTCTTTAGTGTGGCTATAGACTATCGATTATTCCATCCAGTACCACAAGGCAGGATCGAGACCTTAGCTTCAGACCTGGAGGCTGGTAACGTCCCTCTACTCCACGGAACTGGACGGGCAGTAAAGTTGAATTTAAGCGATATATTTATTTATTGCATGTATTCCTAATCAATCAGAGTACTCTATTCCACGTTGGAAGAGCATTGCATATATATATATATATATATATATATATATATATATATATATATATATATATATATATATATATATATAATTACAAGAACAAAACTTTGCTGATGACCAAAGAGTGTTGGCAAGCTAGGAGGGTTAACCTGAGCTAGTATGTCACTTATAGTTGGTATGTGAGTTCTCTCTTTGTTCAATTTGATTATGTGCATACAAGGGAACTATTGGGAAAGAGACATACTCTGGAGTAAAAGTATATGGAGATCTCATTTGCTTATTAATTAAGTGACCACCTAAATATTCAGTATGCTATACATATTCCAGAAAGAGTTCCAATTTCTAGTTGCATAAGTGTACATTTTAGCAGTTGAAATGTTGGTGACGGAGAAAACTCATGACTGACCATAGTGCTGAGTCTGACCTGTTTTTTTTTTTCACGTCACAAAATCTATTACGGTTTGAATAGATCTTTCGTTGGAAGTTGTAGCAGCTGTTATGTGTATTCTATCGGTGGTTTTAGTCTCAGGAAGTGGGCATTCTTAAGTCATTGTTGTTATGGGTAATGATAATCTAGGTCATGGTCGAGTGTTGAATTATATGGGTACGTAGTAAAATGATATAGAGTCCTTGCATATCCATGTTTATTTGTTGAATAGCCCAGTTTTCCTGGCATGGTCGATCCACTTTTCTCGTATTTGCATTTGATAATTGGATGGTGCCCAAAATAAAGCCTACCATAGCCTCTTCTTTTAGTTTGATCATCAGCCATGGACGCATCATGCCTACGTTTTCCATTCTAATTATTGCATTTTTGACGAAACGAATATTGTTTCATTGTAAATACTGCAAACCGAACATTAAATAATTTACTTTCCTATATCGTGAGTTCCATGTTAGCAACATTTGCAGTTATCCAGAAATAAATGTTTGAAAACTGTCATATCTTTTTAGAACATTTTGTTTACTTACCGATCTATTTGGACTAATGCTCCCCTTATGGTTGCTGCAGTGAAAACATCAGACAAATTGTACCATCGGCCGAGTACAACTCATCATTATTACCCTGATTTCATTGACTTCACAACTGATATATATATATATATATGTTTGTATTGTGATGCCTCTTTTATTTTTTCACGATGAATTGGCGTATATAAATTTCCCTGACATGTCCAAAACTCGAACTGACGACCATTTGGTAACCAGGTAAACTTAAGCAACGCTTCTATTCACTGAGATATTGTCTTGTATTTGATCAACTGTTTTGGATCCGAGAATTCAATATGAGTTTTGTGATTAGATTGCCATGTTGTGCCCAAAGGAAAAATTTATTACTGCTTGGCATGAGCTCTTTCGTTCATTTAACTTATTCTTTCTTGTGTTTTCTCTATTAGCTGAGCTTCATTGCACACTAGTTGTTCATCCCCACTTCTTTTTTTACTACACATGATCAGCCACGCCTTATTTTATAGTCTCTCGATGGATTACAGCCCTTTGATGTTATTTGATCCGTACTTTCGGGGATCAGGCATTTTCACCTTTGATTCTCCCGCCACTGGAATGATTAAAAAACAGCCATCGTATTGGAGGCTCGAAAATTCCAATTGAATTAAGACTATTTGTTTCAATCAGTCTCTTTCTCTGGATCTCTTTTTTCATTTGATACATTTATTATCTCCCTCACCAATAATTTCCACTCCATCTGCCAGAATTCTCATTACAACCTCTCCCGTTTCGTTGTATTTAGTTCAACGATCTATTACTTTTTTTTTAAATTTTCTAATCTTTCGTTGGTTTCCCTCCGTCTCTCTTTGACATAAAAATTCGAATTCGAATTTCTTTCTTTTCCAAAGCTTGAATTCCAAGGGGAAATAACATATTGCCTTTGATTCCTCGATTGTTGTAGTCTCGGCGCTTTATTAAACCGATCGTAGCTCACCATTCAGTGTGTTCATTTTATCTATTTCATTCCAATTCTCCGGGGATAACGAACACATTTGAAGTTACATGAGTTGTTAATACTCACTACGTTCAATTCATAGTCTTTATTTTCTTTGACCATATTTCAGGTTTATATTTTAGATTGACATTTTTGACATTTGTCTTTGTTCCTTTTTTATTCATATTTGATAGGCTTGGCATGGCATAATGCTGCAATAAAGAAACTAGTGAAGGAAGATTGTCTATTGCACTTGATCTTCTTTTAATTCTTGTGGTCACTGTGCAATTTTTTTCCTGTATCAGATTTGTACACAATTTGGAATTCGGCTTTAAAATCAATATTTTTTCAACAGGAATCCAGTAATCTATCCACAGAATTTTAAAAACGTTTTGTGCATATTAATTTGTTTCTTGCACTGGTTGCAAGAAGTGTTAGCACACGACCACGCCCATATGTGCAGAGCTTAGAAGGAATTATACACGTATCATACAAACAAAGAATTTGCATTTAAATATCAACATCCAAAATCTTGTCTTTCATTCTATAATCGGACAGCCCTTGGTAACGCAGAGAACAGACTAAGCAATTAACTGACCTATCATACAGTCCACTTTTTATTTTTCATGTAACTATATTCCCTTGGAATCACTTCTTTTACTTATTCCTTTCGGTCTTTGATATTAAATCATTTGAATTTAGGGTGCTTCTCTGCGTTGATTCCATTAAAAACATAGTTCAATTATCTTCTACTATTTTTCTTCGTCTCTATCGATTAGTTTATTCAAACATGCTGTAATTCATCGCTATATTCAATAAATATTTCGCCATATAACGTTTCAGATTTTCTGTCTTCTCTTCTGATTAAGGCTCTCTTCAGTGTCTTTTCTCCACTGATTCATTCATTATTCAATCATCATCAACAGCAGAAACCTTTTACTGTCCGTTGTTGGATATAAGCCAGCCGACAAAATCTACTTGACCTGTTATTTCGCCAATAGCTCTTGGACCGGTGTAAATCACCAAACAATATCTTTTTCGAAGGTTATAATTTAGCAAAGGATCTTTGAGGATCAGTATCATGAGCTGTGATGTGCGAATCGTCGTTTGAGTTTTATCACGGATTCTTGTTTTTCTCTAATAAACTTTGCCGTTTGCAGTTTTCAAACTGCACATTTTTGCTCGCAGTTTTTGAACCGTTCATTTTTATACGCTGTCTTTAGACAGTTCATTTCTATTTGTAGTTTTCCAACTGTAATTTTTTGTTTGCAATTTTTGAACCGTTCATTTCTATTCGTAGTCTTTGGACTTTTCATTTCTATTTTTGCAACATTCAAACTCTTCATGGTATTATGGGATACCATGTTCGAAGTCTTAAACCTCTTACCTCGAATTCAATTTTTGAATTACCGATTGTACCTTTCTGCAAATGTGTTGAATTTGATCACTGTTTCTACTCTCCTTTGAATTTTTGGGATGTTGATTGAACTTCGACATCTTATATCAATGTACTTGTATCTACTTTGGCTTATTTATTAGTTTATACAAAATCTTAAACCAATCTAACCAAACGTTGTCTGAATTTTATTTGGTATGAACAAAACAAAGAACGAACTCAATATTATTGAGTGCTAACAGATTATTAAAACTAAGCTATTATTCCTCAATAGTTCGAAGCACGGTTGTGAAAGACGAAATATTTTGTAAAATCAATTGAAATGAGTAAAGATTGAAAAATCACCAAGGTAAAAATAGGATGTTTGCTAAATTTTGGTTCTCTTTGAAGATAAGTGAACAGGGTTCAGCTTATTTTAAAGCTTATTTTAGCATCAAACTTCAAAAGGTATACAGTTTGGAGGACTTTTTCACTAGTTTTCGAAAGCTGCCAATTATTTCTTCAAAGATAGAGGAAAATATAATTAAGAATATTTTAAGATATACTGACAGCATTTAAGACCAATTAAAATGACCGATAGAAATGCTATATATATAAGAAATAGTTCCCTATATATATATATATATATATATATATATATATATATATATGACATTTCTGTGTAACACCATTCTCTCATCTTTGTAAACATGACAACGTTACCAACACCACATACAGAGCCATGATTGATCATTTCCATCCATTTATTTGGTGTGTGCAAATTAAGCCAAGCTGATATACAACAAAGAATTCTCTCACACATACATATGGTAAATCTGATCACCTGTTGTATTTACTCATTACTCAGGTTATATATCCTCTGAATATTCGAAAGCTGAAATGTTGCCACATCGAGATTAAAGAGCATTCATCAGACCAAATACGACCGAATGTTCGTAAGAAATTCAACCAATTCTGGTAATATAGAAATGTTTGCTTGGTTTCAATTCTAATTCCGTTGCTGGAGTAATGACGATAGTTCAGAAAATACAAGTTAGATCTTTACAGAGCAATAACTGCACAAAGGTAAACCTGCTGAAACTTCCTAAAAGTTTTCGGCGACCTGTTCTTCCTCAAGTATTATTTGTCATTGGAAAGAGTGTTCTATTTTATTGTAAATTACCAATTTGCTTGATCCGTGCACTTCTTTTGAATTTGTTCCCAAACATTGACTGAACTGTTCCAATAATAGTTGAACCGGGAACTCATCAGCACGCTCTCATATCTATTTCAGAGGAATCCACTTTTGAGCGTCTTTCTGTTTAAAAACAAAAATAATTTGTTGTTTTCAACACTTTACGTTAGTCGAAGTTCTTTTTACATGTCAAATCAAGCGACTATTTAAATTCATTACAAGTAAAGATGCAGTGAAGAAAAAATAAATGTTGTACGCATGCAATAAATACTCAGACGTGAAGATGTATTCTCAAAAACATCTGAAGGAATGTTTTTGTGCGTGATAATGCTCGATACTTTTTTATACATATATTTGTTAGCACATATATATTTAAACAGATACATTCGAATACATTCGTCAATACACTGACAGAGACACATGCATATATTCGTGTATAAGATAGATTGATGAATACTAACTGTGAGTAAAACAAAGAAGCTGAATAAAATTCACTGATATCTATGAACATACACTCCAACGCACACACTAGGGGATGAAAATATTTATTTGATATTGCAAAATACTCATTCGATATACTCCTAACACATATATTCACTTAGATTTTTTGCAGTAATGTATTTGATCAAAAATTAACAATCTTCAAGAAGAAATATGCATTTCTTATCATAGAGTTGAATTTAAAATATACACTAGATTAATGGTAAAAAAATCTTCGGACACATTGATCTCTCATTTTATTACTTACTTGCATAGCCCTAGTTTGCAATTACTGCTAAGGGACTTTTCTCATAGACTCTCACAAGCCTACAAAAATAATGTTCTAAAATCCTGACCCACTTTCCTTCACAAACGCTTTTCAAATCACCAATGTTCCAGAAATTTCCCTGATGAATTCAAACTTTCAATCTTCCCCATATATTTTCAATAGGATTTGTCTGAAACCTGACAAGACCTCTGCAGCAAGCCTTCATTGTTCTGAACAAATCATTTACGAGTTACTTCAGCTGTTTGTCCCATTTACCTTGTTCTGGAATACTCCGGGACATCACTCTATCCATGGACCATTGGTTACTTGATACTGTCCTGTATCATTGTGAGAGAAATAGCCTCAAACCACATTATTTCCATCTCTGCACTGTAGTGTATGGATTGTGCTTTTTGTGTCATAGGTGCTTCCATCTTTGCTGCATACACGACGAGTTGGACTGTGGCCAAAAAATTCAATTTTTCTGTTGTCTGACCGAAAAATGCTTTTAAATGAATAATTAGGCTTTTTGGAATGCTGACATACAATTTTTCAGCGGATTTGTTTTCCGTGGGATACAGTATTTCAAACCATTTCTATGCTGTTCATTACTTATAGTCCTTCCAGTAACTGATGTTCCAGCTGCACTTAAACCATCTGGGATTTACTTAGACTTTTCTAAACACTTCTGGAGTTGTTCGAGGAGAAACTTTTCGCTAGAGTAGCAATTCGAGAAACTTCGTTTGAGCTGCCAAAATTCTTGTACTTCAGAATAATCGATCCAAAGCTACTGACAGGGTTTTATGAGCAATGACCCAGTACCTCAAAACTCCACTACGTTGTTTGAGTACTTCATTTTTTTCCGGTTTATGGCCCCTTAAATCTTGAGAGCCTCTTAGTGAGAAAGTGATATAGTGAATGATGACTGAGCTGGATCATACCATAGTGAAGTATTGCTGGAACATTGCACATATATACAAGTGTATTTGTTCTTAAACAGCATTTATATGATAACTTTCAAATAATGTCTGAATATCTTCCCACTATTACTTCTATCCATACTTCATTCTGCACGTATGTATGGAAATGTGAATTTTTTTTCTTGGTAATTGATAAAATAATGATATATATATATATATATATATATATATATATATATATATATATATATATATATATATATATATAGTTCATAATGCTTCTAAATTTGTAAGAATATCAATGAGAAAAAGAAAAGGATTTCTCCCGATGTGGATGATATTGAAACACTGCTCGATTTTTATCAAAGTAAATCGAGCTTTTAATAAATAAGATAAAATTTACAAGTATATTCACCTAATGAATGTCAACATTCTGGGCTTATGCCACTTATCAGTAACCGGCAAAACATATCGCTGATGAACAGTTTTGATACAAAATGTTGTCATCAACTGGGTGAATATCCCTGTATTTTTAGTTTATATGATAATCTCTTTCACTTTCAATATATATATATATATATATATATATATATATATATATATATATATATATATATATATATATATATATATATATTTATATATATATATATATTTTTATATATACATATATATATATATATATATATATATATATATATTTATATATATATATATATTTTTATATATACATATATATATATATATATATATATATATATATATATATATATATATATATATATATATATATATATATTCCTAAGGGCTGGGTTATTCATGAATAGAGAGTGATTGGAGGATAGAGAAATCGGTGTTCCATAGTCATACAGAGAGATGGGTTTTATACGTTAAACGAAATGTATAACGCTTCAGCAAAATGCTTATTGTTTTCTATTTTTTTTCCATTTACTGGCTGGTGTATTATTTGCAATTTCTTCTAATATTATCACTGAATTCTCACTCATCCTTGTAGCTCCAGGGTTTACGTTTTAAGATGACATGTTGCTAAAGGAAAGTAGCAACAGTGATTTTCTCATCCAAGTGCATTATTCAGGAAGTATTCCTAGATCAGGTATAATTTTTTATATCTGTCGTATTATTTCTGGCGTGGTTTAATTTCTGTTTTCGAGGATCCATGTATATTTCAAACTGTGCTGGCATTTTCTGTTTTAAAAGGTGTATTATTTAAATTGTTACTTTGTTTCCATGGACTTTCCTTACGCTGATGTACGCTTAATATTACTTTTCTTTTAGATTTTACGGTGATTTAGTGAACAACGTCAGTTTATAGGCAGTTACCATTTAATGGACATTTGTTTTCTTGTTGTTGTTTCTTTCCTGCAGTGGTTCTTTGCTACTACTAAAAGTTATTGGTGTTTTGTTGATTTTTTTAAATGCTTTTTATGATATTTGACATGTTTTTGATGAAGCTGTAGTTAATTGTATCGGATTGAACATGCTGTGTAGTTTGTTTGAAGCAGGGAAATGTTTCTTAATTAGACAACGCAACAAACACGTCTCAGTATCAATAGACCAACACGAATTAGTCAAACTGGAAACAATAAATAGTTCTTAATCATTATTATTATGCAAAACATTTTTGGTAGATATCTCATTAATATTGCAAATGAAATAACCAGTTTGTTGGTTTATCACCCAATGAATGACTTATTTGATATTAAATTTGTACATATGTATTGAACATAGGGACATTTTACTATCAAGAGATGTTTAGGAAGGTTGTCCCACAGCTGACAATTCCAAAGCGCATTTCATCCTTATTTAGCAGCTCTGTAAGTTGTCCATGATAGAAATTATAAATTTGAAAACATGCATTACGAATTGGCAATGTGAATTCTTTTGACTTATATTTGTAAGTCAAGAAATATTCAGCATTGTATAATGTACTTCCGCTGAATTGATAACAAATACCATTTTTTGAAAATATATGTATAGAGGATTTAGATTTCAGCTAGGGTGGGGATATGGGCACTGACAAATTCTTAGAGAGTTTTTATTTATTTTCATTTTTCCTTTATTCAAAACAGATGCGTCACTCACAGAAGAAAGCTCTCTTGTGTTTTCACACGATACACACTCAAAACACTACTTCATAAATCTCACATATAAACCCGTACACAAGATAATTACAAATACACACAAATACACACATATATATATATATATATGAACACAGAATGATGCATGCATATATTTCTCGGTACCACTTCATTTATATACTTATGTTTTTGTTTTTCGATATACAATATATATATTAATATATATATATATATATATATATTTATATATATACATATATATATTGTATATCGGAATATATATATATATATATATATATATGTGTGTATGTGTGTATGTGTGCATTTCGATGAACATACAATATATATATATATATATATATATATATATATATATATAGTTTAACTTACAGCACACATAATAGCACATTTTGCATAGACAAAAGCAGATTGTTTCCATCTGCAGAGCAATCTTACCCCCATTTGGTCTTCTGCCTGACAAAGCGGAAGAAAATTATATATATATATATATATATATATATATATATATATATATATATATATATATATATATATATACTGATAATATACTTATTATGCATGCATCCCCACTCTAAATTGCAAGAGAATAGACAGAGAATGCTGGACGGTGTGGGCCTGTTCCTGCATGTGTTTAAAACTTGGTAAATATGGATGGGTATGGAGATTTTAGAGAAAAAGAAATACTGTTAACATATATTTCCTGTCTTTTTAGTCTACGAATATTGGGTTTTCCGGGATAAGTTACTGAATATTTGTACGGTTTTATAATTGCATGAATCTTTGTGGGAGACAATTTTCATAATCAAATGTTTTTCGCTATCTGCTTGCTTCAAACATAAACAATGTAGGGAATAATTGACAGTACCTCTGAATCTTAGCAG
Organism: Thysanoteuthis rhombus; assembly: GCA_963457665.1. Lineage (NCBI taxonomy): Eukaryota > Metazoa > Mollusca > Cephalopoda > Oegopsida > Thysanoteuthidae > Thysanoteuthis > Thysanoteuthis major. Next base: position 42,507,389 of record OY735221.1, read on the forward strand.
AAAGTCGATACAATGATATGTGTGATTCCTAACGTATATATATATATATATATATATATATATATATATATATATATATATATATATATATATATATATATATTGTGAGAGAAATATTCATGCTTGTTAGTAAGAAATGACACGTGGAAGAGAAAATCATAAAAAAGTAATTCATATTGACACTTATAGATGAATATATATATATATATATATATATATATATATATATATATATATATATATATATATATGAATATATATATATGTGTGTGTGTGTGTGTGTGTAGGGAGGGTCCGTCAGTCTGTCCCTCTGTCTCTGCAAGTGTATACTGAAAGACGGAGCAAGCAGTCATATGTTGATTTCAGCATCTGTTGCGTTTTAAAAGAGTGTTATGTATAAATCAAGGCATCACCTAATCGCAACAGCCTTGCATCAATTCATATATTCTGTTATTTGCAGGTTTAGTAACTGTAACTTATAACATAATAATAACCTTTTTTCTTTACATGATCGCGATTCTTTCTCAACATATGTTATAGAGTCCATCACTCGATGAAGAGGCGATATGCGTGTGTATATGAATAATTCATACTCTAGACACACAACAATCGAATATTTCTATATGCAAAAAGGATAAATAACTTTCCTTCATTGACGCTTCCATTTACAAGAGAGTTTGTTGACGGATATTTTACATGAATTGAATTTTATTTTAAATTTCAAGTAACCTAAACTACGTTTATGTGCGCATTGGTTGATGCATTATTTTTCCTTTTATTTGAATAGTTTCCTGTCGCAAAAAAGTTTCATTGTCAATGGTTTTCAAGATCACCATTTTCGATTCAGGCAAATGTTTCTTGAGTCCGATCTATAGCCGTCCGTCGATAAAATCCAAATTTTCATAAGTTCCCGACCAACTCTTATCAATAGAGCATGCCTAAAATTTCTCTATGTCTGCAAAACTTCATCTAATTGTGGATTTCGCAAAGTGAAGTCCGCCTGAAAAGTGTTTTTCTAGAGAGGGTGTTGGCACACACTTGGAGTTTACACCGATGTTACGATTGGCATATTGGAAACCTGCTCTTTGCAAGGAATTGGTTATAACAGGTATTAGTGATAAAGGCTATACAAGACTCTTTGATCGAAGAGCTTGTTTTGACAAGGAGGGCCCAGATGGAAATACTTAAAAAATGATGATTCATTATTCATCTAGCTAGTGATTCAGAATGCATACTGGATCGCCAAAAAGTATTCCTTGGAGCTACTAGCTGATTATTATTCTACTTTCGCTGCAGAGATTCTGGGGAATCTGCAGACAACGCACATTTCACTTCAAGACTGTAGTAAAAAGTCTTGAAGAGGTCATAATCAGCGTACAACTTTTTGCACCAACTAAACATATTTTTTTAAATATCTTTATTCAATAATTTTTTTCTGATAATACAAATACATGACCATTACTTCTTCAGGACTTTTAGGCCATCCATTTTCACGAAGATAAAGTAGACAGAAACAGACAGATTATGGATCTTGATACATGAATAGAGGAAGATAAGTGACAACAAGTCTTCTGAAGTCTGCAGACCTCCTCTTCACGCTCTTTCAGTTCAGACTGAATCCCATTTGTATCTAAGTGTATCACTGTTGCTACCCCGTCGCGTATGATTTTTATACTCCTTCTGCGCTTTTTGGTTGCATTCACATAGTTATGTCGTTTAAGGTCTAATCCCTCTCTCCATATAAGGAGCATTTGTTGTTTATTTGGGTTCTGTCAAATCTAGTTTTGATATCCTTGCCCTGATGTATTTGTTTTCGGATGCCATAACAGGCTATTCTATTTCTTTCTTCGGGTTTCTTTTGCATAACCATATCCATGATCTCTTGTCTGCAACATTTTGTATCTAAGTTTTGAGTTTTCCGTATAGTTTTTCCTTTTCCTATTTTCCTCTCTTTGTTTGACCCAATCTGTTATCTAACCGCCTTTAGTCATCAATTGTGGGATCTTGCTTTCTTATAGGCAGCTCAATAGTTAAAGGGTGAGCATGTCACGTAATATTGTGATATTTCTCAAACCACTTAATGTGAATCACATCAGATCCTGGTTCTTTCCAGTTGGCTATTTTGGACAGTGTTTCAATGTTGTCTCATTCGATACCATTATATAAGTGCCATCTACGTCTCGGAGTTTTCTTTTTATGTCGTTACATCACCTCAAAGCTTCATCGTGTCTCTTAGGATGCTCCTACATGTTGTTTCAGAAAATTTCTACCTCCGTGAAATGGGATTTTACGCTCTGTGTTCAACCCCTGTTCACATCCCGGTAAAACTATATTCCGATGTTTTTGAACGTGCAGTCCTGAATGCATTCGGTGGTCTTTTGTCTATATCAAGGTAGTCTTGCTTCTTTGGTTTGTCTTCCGTGGTGTACATCTTCCACAGCCACGGGAAAACCTTTTTGTCTATTATTATATTCGTCCCATAGTTTTGCACGTAGTCTGTTCATGTATCGTGCATTCTTCGGCAGATTATTTATCTCTCTCTAGTTGGTAGATCAATTGTTTTAATTTTATTTGACAAGTGGGCTTTTAGTTTCTGCTATTCAAGGTTTCTTCTTGTGTTATAAGAAAGATCTGTTACCAGTTTTTCACCAGCGTAGATCAGTTCGTTGAACAACCTTACGTTGTTTGTTTTAATATGATGTATAAGGTAGTTGACGTGTTCAGTTAACTGTTCTATATACACATCATCGTCAGTCCTTGCCTTTAAGAGTTGGCAGTTCCTTTTCTAATATCGTGTCATTCCTGGCTTTTTCAGTTTTATCAATGTCTCCATCTTGGATATGCTCTCTGTTACGGTTTTTACTTATGTTTGAATTTGTACCAATTTTGCTGTTTATTATGTTGGTTCTGTTGGGGGGTTCCTCTCCAGGTGAGCCTCTTCCTTCATGTTCTATTTTATTGCAGATTTCCTCAAGTTCTATCTCTAAGTGTCAATTATATTTCAAGTTTTTTTTCGACTTGATCAGCTAGGCATTGACTTGATTCCTCCATCGTGGATTTATCCGGTCATATTTTGAGCATGTGTTCTCTACAGTGGTATACAGATGATTTTTTTTTGAAATGACAATAAATTGCAAGTTTGTTATCTTCCTCAGTTTATTTTCTTCTTATTTCGGTTAATGGACACTCAGTAATTGTAGTTTTCTTCTTAGATGTCGCTGAAGGTGCATGAGCCGTGGTGTCAGCCAACAGTAACTCGAGAACGACTGTGTCCTTCCTGAAGGCCATTAAAAATACATGAACCGGGGTTTCGGTAATCCGTCACAGGATGACGATCGAGTCCCTCTATGTTACCTACAAGGGAGCATGTACCAGCCGGTTATGACACTCTAATCTTTGATTAGTGCCTCACTTTTTGCAGTGAATTTGCTGTCATTTTCTTTGGTGTGTGTTGCTTTGAGATAGCACTAGAGCTTGGTGGGTTGATTAAAACTGATGTCTTTCAGAGTAACGCACGATGGTTTCTCCAACACATACCTTGATACGTATATCATTGATCCTTGAAATAATTCCCTTCAACAAACATGTTACTACATCAGTATCTTTGGTATGGTCATGTCTCTCCTTCGTATCTTGCAAGTAATGACTCAGTAAGAGTCCCAGTACAAGTTAACATCCTAAATTTAAGAGTTTTAATTGATTCTGCCCCCTTCTTACACCTTTCAAATTGAGATTTCACCATACAAATGTGTATACCTAAATGAGAAAACAAACAACATTCTAAAAAAACTCATCAATTAAATATTCACATATAAAATTGTATGTGTCTCCGGATTGCATGGTTTGGAACTGAAGGATTTTTAGGAAATATTTTAAGAACTTATCATGTTTTGTTTCAAAATGTCTGTTTGACATGAGTTATTTCTTTGATATACGACGAAAAACTGTTGAAAAGTTTAGGACCTCGAGTGGCAAGGCCATTTCCTCTCCGGCTCGTCACTTTGCAAGTACATCTTTTTTTTTCTCTCAGTGGGTTATAACACGATTTTTACTTTGCTTATATCCTAGTCTGATCTTGACTTGGTTCACGGCAGGTCTTTAAGCCATGTACTTTATGAAGCCTGACATATTTCTCATCGAATTTTTCTGAACAAAAAGAAATAATCATCGTTTTTTGTACCATATAACTTATCATTAATGCCTATTGCTTATTTCAAAGACGAGTAAAACCCACGCGACATACAATTATCATTTCATAATTATTTCTGGACAAAGAGTTCAATAAAAATGAGTCTGCGTTTTTTCAACAAGGGACTATTTTAATGAATAATTTCAACGCTTTGTTTGCTTCTAGCAACAGTACAAAACAGTCATAGGATTCTTTCTTTTTCTGCATTATGCGTAGAAATGGTTTTTTTGTTATTTGAAGGAAATATGAGTTTATATTCCAATATTCCAATGTTTCATACACTGTTTCAAGAAAGAAAAATAAGTTATCTTTTATACCAATTCCTTATTTCAAATTGATGGTCAGTCCAACTTAGTCGACTATACTCAGCATAACGTTATCATTTCAAAATTATTTTTGAACAAAGAGTGAAAACCACACAGCATGAAGTTATTTATTACAACAATATCTCTAAACACAGACTGGAAATTTAATAAAAATATATCTACATTCTAGAAACAGAGGTTATTTTGATAAATAATCTCAACTCTCCATTGTTTTTATACTGTATCTATGCATTACACATCTTGAAATGAAAGTGTTCGGACTGATTAATAACTCGAATGTGGATATCTTTTATTGTGGCAGACAGTTTCAAATGAATATTGTTCTGTGTTGCAAGACATCGCAAAGTATATTCTAATATATATATATATATATATATATATATATATATATATATATATATATATATATATATATATATATATATATATATATATATCGATTACATATACGTTGATAGATATGATTATAGATCTAAAATTAGAAATATACACGAATATAGACTGACTCTAATATTCCCTCATTTTCAATGTCTGTGTGTGTCTATCTCTTCCTCTCTTTTTCTCCCCTTCTCTTTCTTTCCCTCTGTCTCTTTGTATCTCTCTTTTCTTCTCTCTCTTTTCAATAATTGGAAAGAATGGATGCTACTCGAAATTGCAGAAGATACCTCTTTCATACTTCAAATATCATATTTCCCATTCTCAACTTGAAATGATAGTATGATTTTCCTTTTGTCTTTTGCTTTCTACAAGATCAGTTATTTTAGATTACTTAAATTTCTTACGCTGGTAAATCATAGAATATGAAAATATACTTATGTATAGAAGGATGAAATGATCGGCATTCGATCAGTTGCATGCAAAAGAATTCAGTGGAATCGGTTTCTAAGATTTTGGACTTTCAATTTCTAATAGAGATCCCAGGAAACCCATTGATTGAAAACTTCCTCTCGGCCATGACGATGTAGTCCAGAGGAAATCAACGTGTGATGCATCTTGCATCAACCCGACTGCAAGAACAGCTGAAAAGGCCTGGAAATTGGTGTAAAACCGTCGTGAAAGGGGTGCACTTCCCGGTATGGTATCAAAGTCCTTATTCTCCTCAACTGGTTGCCCTTTCAAGACTAGGGAGACAAATCAGTTTACTTTAATATTAGGTTGATGTAGGAACCTTGTAATAAACAAGACGTAGGAATAAAGTGACATTTGTTCTAGGCGTCTCTAAAGGATACTACACCATACAGGCTGCAATTTGTGTAAAAAGGTAACTTGACTCAAGAATGTACACGTGATAAGTTACGATGACATATATGACCCCTAAACGTCAATTTAGAGTAAAATAGATTTTGCCATTTTCAGATGTAAAGGTAGACAGCTGCATTCGATAGGTGCAAATATGTGTACATGGGTACTTTGCCCTAGGATGAATAAAAGATAAACGGTGCTGACCTTTGCTTACCTGTGAATTCTGCCTCCTCCAAAAATTGTCAATCTGGGCATTTTAGAATATAACAGAGACGGCTAGACTATAGTGGTTCTGAATTTGTGTATATGGATAATTCGATATTGCCATAGGAAAGGCTTCGTTTAAACTGTAAAGGTCAAAAAAGGTCAGTCCAACTTCGATATTTTCAATCCTATGGGCTGCAAAATGTATACATGGATAATTTGACCCTGTAAGGTACTGGTGGTACTGATCTTTGGTACTTCTTAAGGCCAGTTTTTATGTTGGTTTGGCTTGCTGACTGGTTTGCTTTGTGTATATATGTATCACGCCTACAGACTGCTTAATAGAGCTGGACAGGCTGCAAATTTCAGCCTTCACTCTCTATTATGAATAGAAAGGAAAACCCAGACCTGTTACTCTTTTCCTTCCTTTAATTTCTATTCAATGTCTGAGACCTACATATGATGGACCAATTCCATCAGACTAGTATGTTCATCTTCACTGCATTTATTTTGATTATTTTGTTTGTATATTCTCTGGATGTGATAACCTCCTAGGGAACTTTCAACGATGCTCTTTGTTTTTCTAGATCAGACCAACTATTCTTATCTCTTGCTCTTTGTGAGATTTTTTTTTCAAAGTATTTCTAACCTGATAAAAGGTATTTTCCCTTATGGTGCAGGAATGGTTCGCCAAACTATCTTTTGAGCAGCTGCACTGCTTAGCTCAAAGATTGGATTCAAAAAGGTGGAAGGCTACACTGAATCTTCATTCTTCTTGGGGCATTTTTACACACAAGCCGGGGTGCAGTCGACACTTATGCAATTTCGATATCTATGTTTAAGATTAAACAGAGGATTGTAACCCATTTTATCCATTTAGACTATCATTTACCTTCATCAAACAAACATGAAAATAAATAGTGCTCAAAACTTATAGAATAGACAGTTTCATATTGAGAAAATAAAACAGGACTGATGAAAAGCAATGGTCAAATATTTTACTAATATATATATATATATATATATATTTGCAAGATTGAAAATGTCTAGCAAAATTCCCCAACAAATATTGATCTTTGAATATTCAGTATCTGAAACATTTCATCAGAATGAAACGCTGATGGAAATCATTCGAGTGATTGCGCATGATAAGTGCCCAACAAATGTAAGTGTAATGCCGATCATCGCTAGTGCATTGTTCAACATTCCCATATCTATGGTGAAATGATCCAATGAAATAATGATTGAAACGATAAAAATCACTGTTAAAGGATACGTTTTTTATCGTGAAGATTGAAAGTCCTTAAAATCATAATGTGAAGTCTTCAAGTTTTCAAGAAAAGAAACTTAGCATTGTAGTTCCAAATGTGAAGAAAATATCAACTTTTAACAAATGCTTGGGCAGGCTTTTATCAGGTGTATCCACTAATTTGTTCAATGATATATATATATATATATATATATATATATATATATATATATATATATATATATATATATATATACATACATGCATTCATACATACATACATACATAGATGGATAGAAACAGTAATACCTATTCATGTATTGTTCGTAACGAGCCACCATTTTATTTGTTAGCCTTTTCCAGAAAGGTATTCCCATAATTTTCCCCGATCTTAACAGTGATTTTTCTATGATTTCATTCATTATTTTCTTTCTAATTTTGTCGGGTCTTTATTCAATGGATATGGAAATATTGAGCAGTTCTTTTTGATAATTTGCACTACACCTACATAAATGTCTGGCAATTTCATATAGCTGAACATTACAAAGGAAAGGAGCATCAGAATGTTTTTAAGAGTTTCCGATTACAATTCAATTGAAAGATCATTTGAATACCACCGTCATTTCTTTGACGGCAGGGGTGGATTAGTGTGAAAATATCTGTCATAAGAATGATTCTATTTCAGCCGCTGCTGAAAGGACACTGCAGGTACCGTTGGCCATGTTCATGAAAATTCAAAGGGGAGTTGGGCCCCCGATCGTTTCGTTCATAGCCTTACAAACACACTTGAAACCATAGGCTGTGACGGTGCCATACCAGTTGAGTGCAGTCTGTTCATTGGGAAAATGACAGGACA
>OY735221.1:42520454-42532954 GCA_963457665.1 Thysanoteuthis rhombus
TCATGAAAGGGTTAAGTCTTTGAAATTTTGGTCCAGAAATGTTTAAACGGTCTGAACAACGTTTTACCAACAAAACTGACAAGATCTAGTTTTTCAGTCTTTTACGTTCTCCTGGAGAAGCCATTTTAGTTATAAGTTGACCTCTTGAAATTTCCAAATATCTTGCCAGGCAGTACCATCTATTGTATCATTCTTTTCTGCCCAAGTTAACCCCTTACTTACCAATTCAACTTGCAAAATGTAATTGTCTGGCTGTAATATGTCTGAAAAAAAACTGTTTAAATCCAAACTGACCTTCGGTGATATCAAAGAAACTTGGAAGCCAGTACCACTTCTTCATTCATCTTTTTCTGTCTAAGTGAAACCCCAGTTAGCAAACTACCCCTGAGAGTGCAATAGCTTGGCTGTAATGGAAAAATGCAATTTCAATTCAAAATTGATATCTGGTGACTTCTAAACTAATTGAACGCCAGAAGCATCTAACCAGACCTCGATCTCCCAAACCATTTTAAAGGTTAAGAACATCTCTGTACTTCATAGCAAACTCAATATTATGCAACGGATTGCCTCAATTGACTGGAAATAACTATAAATGACTTTTAGTGAGCGCGAATGACCACTGGTTCATTCAGTATAGCCTTGACCTTTTCGTGAAAATATATACTATTATGCCGAATTCCAGTATCTTAGGTAAGGGCATCGCGGCAAACTAGATCGGAAATTTGTTAGAAATTACCAGGAGTCCAATCCTGCATAACTTATGACCTTTGCCACTAGAAGATGTACCCCTTTGCAGAATTTCAGTTGTTAAGTTGTCGTCATCAATGCAAGAAAATGGCTAGTACTGACCAGAAAATTAGCTGCTGTTACTTTTAATGGCTGCTAAACTCAACCTCACATAGCATATGTCACAACTTGATATCTTGTGATCTTCATATAAGACAATTCAGCGAGATAGTTGCAGAAAAAAAATAAGAGGAATAAACAATCAAGTATTAGTAAAGATAACTTTTCATCTGTTTACTGATATGCACTTCATGACAAGCGATATTTTTCTCTTAGTGTGTTACTGGGTCGAATGGTTCAGTTGTATACAACAAGAATTTTCGGCAACACTGGAAAAAATACGCTGGAGACGTCAGCATCGATCAGGTAGATGTTCTTTAAATCATGTCACGCATTCTCTTTCTGCTGTATTCTGCTCTTCAAATAAACAGAACTGACCCACCAAACAGTGTCTAATAGAGATACATGGCCACATCCAAATATTGAGTAGTATAATTAGTGTGTGGCTTTAAACAGTTATAAGCTGAAATTTGATTGTTTTTTTCCTAAACATGTTCAATTTATATGATTAATTAGGTTCTGGTTTAGGTGCATTAGTAAGGAATCGACATGTTGAGGGAGATATATTTGTCGTTTACGATAAATTCTTTTCCGTCCTAATTAGATGATGAACCTACTGATGTATTGATTTGGAAGTTAAGAAGCAAATTCAATTCCTTTCAATACGTTTGATTAATCAGAAGCTTTCGTAAAATGTCTCATATATAGAATGTAGCGCATGGTATATGACATGAAACCATCTGGTAGAATCGAAATTGATGTTAATAGGCAGATTTTTGTTCATAATTCTCCTCAAATTAGGTGTTAGGTAGTTGGAATGAATTAGAAATAATAAACGGTCAAGTGATTAAACGTTAACTGATGGTCTTCATCTTGACAGAAAATATTAAGTCTGTTTGACACCTTCAAGCATCGATGACGACCATACAACTTGTTTAGCTTTCATTTTCCCCTACGACTCTAATTTTTCTGCCTTGCTGAATATATTTAGGACATTTCCTAGCAACCAGATTATTATGCTCCCTCCATATACATACAGTTCAGAAAAAAATGATTAAATATTCATGATTTTAAAACCCTCTGTTACTTCATTACTATGGCTGAATATACAATTCTTAAGATTATCCCTCTCGGTTCTCAACAATTAGTGCTGTTCTCCTAGTCAACACTTGTTGTGAATCTATGTAAAGTCCCAAATTATCTTCTTTTTTTAAAACAGTATTTGTATATGCATGTGTTAATAAGATTATTTCTTTCTGTAGTTTCAACAGAATTATTGTTAAAAATATCATTGCATCGATATTATCCGCCAGATCTTGTGAAAGTCCTTTTGATATGAATATATCACTGCATGAAAACTTCCTCTTCCATATTTTTACGGGTTTGAATGTATCGTGGTTTGAATAGTTATTCATTAGAAACCGTCAACTAAAACTGTCACCATATCTGTCAACATAGTTTCTTTCAGTTTTCAGTTTGGTTTAGCTGGCTGGCTGCTGGCAATGTATTTGTGTATCATGCGTGCAAGTAGCACCAATTGAAATAAAATAAAAAAAAGATCTATCGTATTCTGAAAAACCATTCCTTTTTATTTTCAACATCCCTGCAAGGATTCTTTTTTTATAGGAAGTTCAATTTGCGAAGTGAGTCTAAACTAAATCTGTCTCTCATTTTGTACCCCGTTGCATTTTCACTTGCTTTTTTTTTCAGACATTTTAGTGTTCAACCAAAGGTGATAGAAGTAACTTATACATTGCTCACCCCTTTTTTCAAATTCTGATTGATCATCAACATCCTGCCAATGGACAGTGATAGTGTGTCGGTTTCTACTTCATAACCCACCATTAAGATTCTATCATTACTTTTCCCGGAAAGAAAACTTCAATAGAGGTTCGTAGGCATTGGCACTTTTTCTTCACACAGGACACGTTCCTAACTTTCTCAGAAGAGAATGTGTTATCAATTTCCTAATCTTATCTGTTGTATCTATGCCCGTCTAGGGTTAGTTTGTTTCTGTGATGTCGATTCATTTGATTTCAAATAAGATTAAATTCTTTTTTGAATCGAATGTTGAACCATATAGAGGCAGATTTATCTTGTCGTTTCAATATAACTCATTTAAAGATAATATTTTGCATTCTGTAATCGAATCTTTTGCACTATTCCGAGCAAATAGTCCTTTCCCCCCATGCCATACATAGTCATTGTTATTATGGTTATATCTTGTCAGTAGAGCCCTATCAACACTCAAAGACTTTTTCAGATGTTTACACCCCTTCTCAGCGTATGTCTTGTTGATACAACATTTCGTCTTATCCATTCTACGGCCTTATTCAGATTTACAATTTGATCGTGATGGTGGTAAAAAAAATTCTAATGGTAGCGCAAGGCTGTTATGTTGGATTTGGGTCACATCTTTTCCTTTTCTTGTTGAGCCAGGATATCCCTACGTTATCCCAATTGAGTACAGGAAGCCTCATCGGGAAGAACTCTAAATTTGTCTGACATATACCCTCATTCGACATGGAAGAAGGCCAGATAATAAACAGGGAACAGTGTTTAAAACTGGATAAAATTAAACAACAATAAGTATTTCAATCGTCCAAAAAACCCTTGATTAACCATTACATGATTTTATATAACACTCGATGTACATTTAACATAAAATGATCGCTAAGCTGAATGAATGTGCACATTAAATCAAAATGTAGTCGAAGAAAAATCAATCGATTAAAACGTTCAAATAAATGATTGAAAAAAGAAAGAAAAAAACCATTTAATGTTTGTTCATTGATTCTTTTGTCTGCTTGTTTCCTTGTGCACGCCTTTGTTTACAGTTGTTGAACACAAAAGGGCTTAGCTTTATCACACCAAGCCTGTTGTCAAGTGAACGGCTTTATTTAGCCAAAACCACACAGGAAACTGACAGAAAAATAATTATACTCGGCTGATGAAAAAGACAGAAATAATAATGGAAGCGAACAAAACCTTAGGACCAAAGGAAAATCCAAAGATGCACGCTTTTGCTTGTCCTAATTTCCTCTTATACAAATCCTAAACATGCTAATTGCAAAACAGATCACAAATGTTATTTATTTATTATTTCGATTTTCTTGTGTGAATTCACTACGAGAGAGTGAATGGTGATTTTGGGAAGAAATTTGCATGAATTTTAAAAGAGTATTTTTGAATGGAGTGTTGAATGCAAAGCAAATGGAGAAATGGAATTCTTTATTATTTTTACCTTTCGGCATTAGAACATAGGAAAATATAATAAATTGAAAAACGGGAAAGGATGTTTGTGTTAAGATATTCTGTGCGCATGGCAGTCCTGATCACGTGATGATGCAAAAAAAGAAAGAGAGAGAGAGAGAAAGAGGTAACGTAAGGGAGAGAAGCTGGAGGGAAAGAAGAGGAAAGGTGTTGGGGGTGACTAGCATGAAGATCAATAGAGGAAAAAAAAAAGGAAAAAAAAGTGACTAAGTGAAGAAAGATTTTATAAGACATGAAGAAAATAATAAGAGCATAACGGGTCTGGTAACCCAATAGAAAATGACACGGGATCACCGTCTTTTAGCAGCATTCGGTTATGGGGTGATCAATAAAAAAAAAACAAATTCAAAAAGGGATGATCAACGATTAAATTACTACTTTTACCGTTTATGGGACCATGATCATTCGAGAGTCTGCATTCTCAGAAATGAGCACGGACACAAACTAAAGGGTCAACTTAGCAAAAACTTACATTGCAAATTAAACACCACATGTAACTATGCAGAAAGGGGGGTTATAATGACAGAAAAATCGTTCTTTTCTGTTGACATAATAAAGATTAAATCGTAAATATTGAAATTTTCAGCCCTCTAGCCCAATTAGAGGTGGCCTGTACGCGAGATACGAATATAACCGGTATGCAGGCAAACCAACTTGAAAATTGTTTTCTCTTATTTGGGGGGTTTGGGGGTGCAAGGAAAAAGAAACAAAAACATATGAATAAACTGGACAAGAGCGAAAAAAACAAAAGTGTTTAAAATTGATAATGCAACAAAAATAATCCATGGATACTTGCATATACGTATAAATTCTTCTTTATCAGTTTGAGCTCAAATGAAGTGTTTTGATTGGTTAACAAATCTTCTTATGATGACATACATATGAGAATTACGCTTCTAGAACTCTTTAATATCCAGGTCTGATCACTCATTATAACATCTTGAGATGAGTCGAGACTTGAAAATAGAAATTCAGATTAGGATACATCAATCATTAAGAATGAATTGCCGAATGAATGAGACTTTTTCATTTTGCTGATGAGAAATGAGTAAAAACGGATTTAAGGTCACTCTAACTGGTATCAAATGTGTCAAACAGTGGACATCGTTGTTCCAGTTTAGGGTTGAGCAGGAAGAGAGTCAGAAGTTGAATAGGTATAAGAACTTTGCCAGAAAACTGAAGAAATTTCGGGATATCACGGTGCCAGTAGGGCCAATTACGATAGAATGAATGAAAAAAACAGAAAAACTAGGAATCCAGGGAAGAACGGGGTCTATACAACTGGTACTTTTAGAGTTGGCCCGAATATGAGAGTGCTGGACTATTTTTGGACCTTGCTGTCACTTGATATCAAAGGAAGACCACCTAGCACTGCTGATGTGTGCACTCATTGAAAATAATAATAATAGTAATAATGAAATAATAATAATAATAATAATAATAATAATAATAATAATGATAATGATAATAATAATAATGATAATGATAATAATAATAATGAGAAGAAGAAGAAGAAGAAGAAGAAGACCCCATAGCAGTGCAGCAAACAATGAAAAAAATATCAAACCAAGGTGGTGCACAGAAAACAAGGAAAGGAAAATGAGAATAGAAAAAAACCATACGTGGAATTCAAAATATAGTTTCAAAATGTCGGAGACGAGAGACATGGCTACCCAAAGAAAATGGAAGCCATAAAATTCTCTTTGACTTTGGCATCCAAACTGACTGAACTGGTAATCGTGGACAAGGGAAGGAGGACCTCCCAGATGATAAACGTCAGTTTGGCTTTGTATCACGGACGGAACATGAAAGAGAGTGAAAATGGGAAGTGTCAGAGGAACTGATGAATATGTTGAATAAGAAAGTCAAAGTAGTACCAAACTCAGGACCTTGCTAAAGAAACTGACTACGAGATTGAAGGGAGTAAGAGTAAGAAGGATTGAGACTACACCGACCACAGCAATACTGGGGACTGCACGAATACTGAGGAGAGTACTGGAAACTTCAGATCCACAATTTGCAGCCGTTAGCAATGGCCTGATAAGAGACGGTGCAAACCACAACGCTGCTGTGATATGGGAGGACGATAATAGAGGAAAGTCTGAGACCTGAGAAGTCCTACTATCACTCAGTTTCAAAAGATAACCACCAGATCACTGATGTGAAATTGTGATCCACAGCACTGCTGTGAACCGTTTCGTGCAAAGATGAGAGCTGGAGACTCGAGGAGACTAGAGATGACTTGCTGTCACTCAGTCTCAAGAGGTGACCACCAGGCAACTGGTGTGACAATGCAGTGATAATAATGAGAAGAGCAGCAAGAAATAAAAGACAGGGAACAAGAACAACAAAATCACGTGTTGGAAAAAAAAGGAGGAGAGACAGAATATTGAATATACCGCATATCTAATACCATCGTCATTACAATTATACTCTATATTTGTTCCTTTTTTTCTTTGATTATACGATAAAAAAAGAAGAAAAACAGAATAAAGCAGATTATATTCTAAAATATACATTGTTGGGCGGGGAAGACGTATTTGAACACTCGCAGAATATTCATTTATTATACTTACATTGTATGTATGGGAATAAGTATTTTTTTCTTAGTAATTGATAATTTTACATCAAACTACATCACCTGTGTTAATTTAAAGTAAATGCGAGTATATTTAATGAATATTTATAATTTTGTGAGTGTCCAAATATTTATCTCCTCACATTGTTTATAAATATTTCATCTCCATAATTTTTTTGCAGAAGAATAGGTCGAGTAGAAAAACAGAAAGATAAAAACGATTAAGACCCCGAATTCAGAGAGGAAGAAACATACAAAAGTAGACTTTTCTAGTTAGTCACTAAATAGAAACCGTCAGGTAATGAATGTACTTTGGCCGCATGTCATTTGGGTGGCATCAATTGAACGATCGGAGAAATGGGTGATCAACGAATAAATTTACTTCTCTCGCCTTTTATTGAGTCATGATCGCTGTGAAAGTCTGTATTTCCAAAATAAAACAAGTGTGGACGCTGCTAGTCACTCTCTGACGGACCTATTTATCATGTATTTTCATTATAAATTGAATTTCTCACCAGAAACATTTCGGGGAGTAAAATCATTTTCTTTTCGTTTCTGGACTGTATAACGAGTGCCCGTTTACATTGTTGTCCCTCTAGTACTATTGATGTGGTTTTTATGCGTGTTACACACATACATAGGGAAACAGCCAGACGAACATGAAAACTGCAAAAACCTATGTGGACCGTTTTGGGTGACAGTTCCGGCCGTCTGTTTCTAATTTCATTGAATCTGAGTTGAATGGAACCAACAATGAAAAAAAAAGAAGAAAAGCTTGGGAAGAGAAACGGGGATAAAAACAGAAAAACAATATGAATGAAAGCCAGTAAGAAGGAAAATGCAAAAAAACATCATATATGAAATAAAGAAATAGAAATAAGCGAGATCCCTCGCCAGGAAAAATTTGAATGATTTACTGGGATCTGCAGAGGGAGATCGAGAATATTGAGTTTATCTTTCTAAGGTTGGAGTCAATGGGAATTCACGAGAACACTCAGCTACCCTCGCCACCCACACGCTATAAAAACTGAAATAATTGATTGATAGTCCCCTTTATAAGAAGGGAACGGTCGGTAATTAAAGTTGCTGGGAGGCTCCGCAAAACATTTAGAGAGAAACAAAGATTAAAAGAAATAGCGATGTCTTCCCCCCCCGCCACCAACAAAAAGAAAACAAAATACTTCATACATATAAATGAATGCTAAATAAATAGACAAAGTGAATACTACGAAATTTGGTATTCAAATCAATTTAGCGAGAGGAATTACTCCTCCTACCCTACGACAGATGTATGTTCTACGTACGTAGGAGATCGGGAGGGGGCTGGAAAATTGACTGCCTGATCTCGTGCGAGATCTCGTGCAAAATCTCGTGCAACAGATCGTTTACTGCGTAAATATTACCTTGGAGTTGCCCCACCGGCTTTAACAACAATGAAAACAAATAACACCACCAGTAGGAGAGGAGCAATAAATATAGCGACAACTACACAGAGGGCGAAAAGGGAAGTATCCACCATGTCACTGAATGCAATTTTGGAGACACGCCTGGCAGATATCGTCTTTCAAAACAGTCAACATAGGTTTCTTCAGTTTTAAAATCAATCTAGTAGACTGACTGACTGACTGACTGATTGACCGGCTGTCGATATATGTCTATATGTCTGTAACACCCGTATAGACTGCACGAATGGGGAGGGCTGACAATTTGAACATGAACTATTGATCACATTTCTTTCAAATTTGCTATATAAGATTTGATGAATTAGTATATTTAGTTTGTGTCTAGCAGCATTCACACTTGTTTCTTTTTTGAAAAATCAGACTTTTTTGGTAATCACTGCTCAACAACAAGCGAAAGGGAAATTGATTGATGACCCCTTCATTTTAATTTTTTAATCGATCATCCCCAACACAGTAGGCTGCCCAAGGACATAAGTCGCATGATTGTTTCTATTGAGGGATTAACCAGACTTTCCTAAAGTAATACCAAATAAACATCATTAATCATTAATGATATGATATTTCAATATTTACTAAGTTGATACTAGTTCGGAAAAAAGCCACAATTGCACGCCACACGAGCAGTGGACTCAATACAGAACAAAAGGGATGTTCAGGAACACTGAACTACGATTACATGAGTATCAATACTAATAATATTGATTCAGATCAATCTCTGTGAGAGAAAACTTATTTGAATTTCGATGAGGTGGACATTTTCAGAAAAAAATCTATTGAATTCGTTCAAGTGGAGAATCAGTTCTTCCAAATGCCGGGTAGGAGATATTTCCATGTGTAGAATTTTAAACTTCAAGTCGAAAGTCCATGGTTACAAAAAATGGAAGACGAACAAATCTCTCTGTTCGTTGCATACATGAATTGAAGTGATGAATGGTAAAAACATATTTAATCGGAATGTTTTTTATCATTTCAAGTGCATTTGACACTGTGAACAAATGGGAGGAAGTCGAGTTGTGGAGAGTGTCCTGTAACATTTCTACTGAAACATTTATTAAAAGTTCAATGAGAATCATAAGAGACTTTAGAAGACTCTTTAAAAACTTTACAAAATGGTTCAACAATATATATATATATATATATATATATATATATATATATATATATATATATATATATTGATCATATGCATAAAACATGTTTAATACATGGTCATGAAACCCACAGGACAGGAAAAGATCAAGCAAAGAATCACCCTAGGATGGCACACTTTCGGCAGACTAAGCTCAACCTCTAAAAACCAGTCGATCCCAATAATCCTAAAAAGAAGAGAATACAACGAATGGATCCGCCCAATAGTCACTAATGGAGCTGAAACATGGAACCTAACTAAAAGACAGACTCGCAACATGCAGAACGCACATGAACGAGCAATGCTCTGCCTCACATGGAGAGATCACAAAGCAGCACAGTATATAATGGAAAAAATGGGAGTCATAGACATCATAGAAACTATTAGAAAACTTAAATGGCAATGGGCAGGCGATGTTGCAAGAATGAAAGACAACCGATGGAAATCATGACTCACCACATGGATACCCTGACATATCATGCAAAACCGAGGCCAACAGAATACAAGATGAAGAGATGAACTAGACAAATTTAGAGATTACTGGCTCAGCGACGCCCACGATAGAGAAATGTGGCGAATCTTGGGGAAGATCTATGTCCAACTACAGACATTAAGACTGATGATGATGATGATGATGATGATGATGATGATGATGATGATGATACCCTCATTTCGCTTTATTCAGCTCTTCAGATAGGTGAATGAAGGGAAATGGGGATAAACCGTTGTTATAGACAACATCCATGTATTTAGTCGATTTGTTATTCAACTCAAAGTATTGAACACTTTTGGAATAAAGGTTTCTCGGATTAATGTATACGACTTGTAGTATATATTTCACTTAGACACAAACACACACATGTACACATATTTTGTATCATTTACGATTTTAGATTTGACTTGTAAAACTATCATTACATTCACTCAAATATACCACCCGTATTCAAAGGTCAATTCCAGTCAACTCAGATCTATTTATTTGATAATATCTCTCCCCCCCCCCTCTCTCTCTCTCTCTCTCTCTCTCTCTCTGAACAGAAATATACATACATATATGTACGTGTATATATGCGTCCACAGATACCGTTTCTATCTGAATAATATTCTCATTGCATTAGAACGATCATTGAGTTTGCGTAAAAACATACTAAGAAAGTACATCCGAGTGTTTGTACATACCTTCTCACGTATATATATATATATATATATATATATATGTGTGTGTGTGTGTGTGTGTGTGTGTACCTATGTGTATGCATTTTGTATTCTTTTATGTATATGAATAATTTTGTATAGAGACCAATAATCAGTCTTTCTAATTATGCAGATCTATCTTATTAGTATTCAGGTCAATTTTCAATCAAGGCTTTCAATCAATAAACTCCACACTCTGCTGTGGCAACCGCAAAGCGGAATTCGTAATCAACTCGAAACGGAATTGTCATGCTAATTTATTTATACATTACTAATTCATTTTGTTTCATTTGCTTTTAATATTTTTATCTTCCGAAAACTCTCTCTACTCAGTTTTTGTCGCTTCTTCTTTCGGTTTGAAGGCGATATATATATATATATATATGTATATATATATATATATATATATATATATATATATATATATATATATATATATATATATATATATATATATGTCAGCTGATACTCAAGTTCTCATTGCTTATTCGATTGATATACATTGGCTGTAGAAAAAAGTCTCCACGGTTCTCAGACATTGAAGATAATTCCTTTCTCTATTTGTTTTTGTTTTTTTTAAATCTGGTTTATTTCTTATGCACAGATTTATTTCTCCATTGTTATTGCAGCTTTATTAGTTTCCTACTTTCTGATAAAAACCATCAACCAAGAGTGTCAACGTACGTTTTCTTTCAGTTTTAAGATGTTCCTTCCGTCTGGCTGGTTGTGAATGTATCACGCGCCCAGACCGAAAATTTGAACAACTCTGTATTATGTCCAAGGGAAAACGAACGTATTCGTCTTGTTTTGTTTGTTCTGTAAAGAGCACCCTAAAGTAGATTTTTAAAAGGGACAACAATTTGCAATGTGGATTCATGCTAAATGGTTCAATCAGTTTGCATCCGCCAGTTTTGGTTTGGGAAAATTGATATTGTTTTTTGTGATCACTGACCAAAAAATTATGAAATACGTAAAATATCCATCAATTACCTCTTTTACAAATTTTTTACTTGATCACCCCAACACTGTTACGCTACCTAAGGCTTAGTTGCATGACTGTTTTTATTGACTGACTAAACACATTCTGTTTTTGCTAAGTTTCATCCCTCAACAAAAATGTCGATTATGTATTTTTTTATTCTGACTTACACTCAGTAAACTTCCCGTCGGAATGCACTCTCAAAGTGTAAGGATAATTATCAAGAAAATAAATTACCATCGCTGATGGTGTGGGAAGTGGTATGCATTTTAGCTCATATCTATCTGAATGTCAGTCCGTCGGTTTGTCAATTTATTGGAACGCATTTTTCTCACCAGATCCCAATTAAATTTCATGGGAAGATGAACAATAGGCAAATGAAGAATCAAAGAGATCAAGTGATACTTTATAGTTGTTTTCTTTGCACTGTAATCATTTATCAACTGATTTCAATGGCAGGGGTATGGGCTCTCTGAGTGCCTGCTAGCCTTTTCTCTGAGAGATGCAAATAATTATAAAACTCTGTGAAGCATTACGACTATTTTGGTTCATGTCGAAATATATTGCCACTAATATCCGAAATCTGAAAATTGAGAGACCTTGAAAGGGAAAATATCGTTTTGAATTACCAGAATTCACGTGAGAGACCAACAGGTACATTTACCTCTACTTTCATCAATCATTATCTACAGCAACAGTCTTTAACGTCCATCGTTGGATATGAGCCTTCACCAAAATTCGTGTATGCTGCAACGCCAATATCCCCTAAACCTGTATAGATCATCATGCCATCTCCTTTTCAGCCGGCCACAACTTCGTTCATGCTATGTGGGTATCCACACTATGATCTCAGTGGTTGTCTGGCATTTTTGCAACGTGACCAGCCCATTTCTATTGGCATTTTTTTAATCGATTCTATAACACCTGAAGTTGAGCGGGTTCTGTTCTGTGCAAGTTGCTTAATTTTCATTTTGATGGTCAATCTTTTGGTGAGATCCATTGTTCCAGATGTAAGGACGACTATCTGGAAGATACATT
>OY735221.1:42540454-42552954 GCA_963457665.1 Thysanoteuthis rhombus
TATAATCTATAGAGATAACCCAGTAATTGCTTCTAGAGACCTATTTGTACGAGTTAGAAAGTTAGACCTTAGATACGCTGGTTCGGTCTTTAGTGTCTGAAAAGCTCTTTACTTTTAAAAGCCTATTTCATAGGAAAATTTAGCCTCTAAAATCCCTTTCCTCTGGAAGGACCCTCGTTTAACTCTAATATCTTCGTGAAATGAATTTCTAACATAGTATGATAGAATTTTATGTTCTTCCGCAATCAACTTATGTATAATCTATAGAGAACACCCAATAATTTCTACCAGGGAACTATTTATACGAGCTTCATAGTTAGACCATATATGCACTAGTTTGTTCATTAGTGCCTGAATAGCTCTTTCCTTTTAGAAGCCAATTCGATCGAAAAATCCCCCCCCCCTTTAAAATCATTTTCCTCTGGGAGAATATTTGTTTAACGCTAATATCGTAGCAAAATAAATTTCTTACGTGGTGTAATAGAATTCCATGATCTGGGGACGTAAAACAAGATCTCTTAAATGACGTACTCATAGAAAGAGCAGGAGATGCTGGTATGAAGCGTTTGCTATGTCGATTTGTCGACTAATTAGTCAGTGATAACAATCACTGCTATGGATTCAGGCGTTTCTCAAAACTGGTATTTAATTCACAGATATATTCACTGCTTTGTTTTTTCGCAAATGAAATATATGCTCTGATGACGTACACGTATTCAGCCTTCATTTTTTCCCCAATCATCAACAACCGGAACATTTTGATATTTCTTTATACATTTTCCCTATTTATTGCAGATGTATTTTGAATTTCATAATCCACATCAATCCAGAGGAAGGCCATAGCATTACAATATATCTAAATATCAATATTTTACCGAAAAATGATTTGAAAATTATCAAAAAATAACCGAATTGATATCCAATATCAAAAAACAATTCCTTATATCTAAACTCAACACGAATTCTTGCATATAAAATAGCCAAGTTGGCAACACTTAAAGCAAGGATATCGTACGCAAACGCTCTTGCATGAACGGTTGGGGTCTCTGCTAAATCCAAAAACCCGTTATATTTTAGTCTGTTAAAAAAAAGTCAACTGTACGTGTTTCTTTCAGGTTCATAGATTCGTACATTGGAAAATCTCTCGATTCATAAATGAAAAAAAACACGTTGAGTATCTTTCAAAATCCAGCTGTCGAGGATTTTTTTTTCTTTGCAAAAGATCAGTCGAAAACGGGCTTAGGGTCTCTCTATCTCATTATTTGAAAAAATAAATCGAGATCCATTTTGATATTTTATATTCTATATCTGGATACTTGATCATCTCAGAGTGAGAAAAATGGCACCTTTTACTTTCCTACTGGCTGAAAAAAACATGTACTGACTAGGATATCGTCTGTTGGAGTAAAAGTTTCGGGAAATCAGTGTGGTGCCTCTGAAGATGGAACAAGCCTGACTGCAGGCGATAGACAGTTTTCAGCGAGAACCATCTGCTCTCTCTCTCTCTCTCTCTCTCTCTCTCTCTCTCTCTCTCTCTCTCTCTCTCTCTCTCTCTCTCTCTCTCTCTCTCTCTGTTGAGTTTGCTTTGGCTGGAGGGAACATTAGCCAAGATACACATCCAACTGATAAAATGCCCTGCGTACGTAGACGCTGAATTTTAATTCATTCGGGTCGTAAAAGGTTGCGTATAATAATCTTTGTTGATGGAGACAAAATGCTGAATGAAATATAGCATCCAGAGAGTAGGGTGTTGAGGAGAAGTCGTTTTTTTTTTATAGAAATCTTTCCATCGGAAGAAACTGTGCGGTTCCTGGGTAATTGATCAACATTGAACTTCATATCTTCTAATTCGAATGTCATCTATATCAATCTGTACGAAAGATGTCCCTCTGTTTATTTTGGTCTTTCTCTTTCTTTCTCCATCTGTCTGTGTCTCTGTCTGTGTGTCTGTCAGTCTTGCTCCTCATATATATATATATATATATATATATATATATATATATTATATATATATATATATATATATATATATATATATATATATATATATATATATATATATATATATATATATATATATTCTAAAAACCTCTACAGCTCAGAACCCTAAATATAGACGAGGAAATTTCAAATTTGTATTGTTTCAGTCAGTCATTTCCGAACATCTGTAAAAAAAAGTATTTTATATAATTTTGTTTAAGTCTTTTTTTAAATGTTTTTTTCTATAATGGTACTATGTGTGAATTCTTTGATTAGGGATAATCAGATGTTTACCCTGTAAACATTTCAGGAATTTAAAAATCTGAACAGTCACATTAATATGGTCTCCCTAATGTTGATCAAGCACCACATCCCCCTCAGCTATGATCATAATTCATACCTTCTACTATACTAAATGTGGTTTGTAAGTTCATAATTGGTGTTATCATATATATATATATATATATATATATATATATATATATATATATATATATATATATGTATATATATATACTTGATTCGAAGATTTTCCGTCTATGTTTATACCTTTTCCTTATGGATGGAGCACTTATCAAAACTAAATGACATCAGACAAAACGAAAGGCTAACTGGGTGGTGTCGAACAAGCAGTACACCCAGTTGGAAGAGACTAATCACAAGATTGCAGGATGAGATAGAGGGGTTTACCGTAAAACATGACAGAGGTAATCATAATCGCAGTCTTCATGGAAATAACTTATAATGGCTTATGATGATGATGATATATATATATATCAACAAATTGAATCGTCTATAAAAATATGTTAAATAAAATCCTTGCCTTTCTAATAGATTTTATATCATTATCCTTAATTTTCCCGAATCTACTAAACTCCATAAATAACAAAGTTATTGAATACTGCTGAATGTTACAACACTCTACTAATACATGCTTTGATGAATAGGGATGTATTATTGTCGAGCCTAATTTGGTCCGGTGCAAGACCAACTGACGGGGAATAATTTCGTGGAAAGAAAGTGTTCTGCAAAAAATTTACTTACAATTGATGGTTCAATAGATAGATAGATAGATAGATAGATAGATAGATGTGAACAGTTTGGGGTAGAGGGATAGTTCGATAGATGTAAACAGCTTGAAAGAGATGAACTCAGTTAAAAGTGTTATCAGTGGACAATTATATATATATATATATATATATATATATATATATATATATATATATATATATATATGTGTGTGTGTGTGTATATTTGAATGTAAAAAAATAGATAGATAGATAGATAGATAGATAGATAGATAGATAGATAAATAGATAGATAGATAGATAGATAGATAGATAGATAGATATGAACAGTCTGAGATAGAGAGAGAGGTGTGAAAAGTTTGAAAGAAAGAGAGATGAATCTACAAACATGTTAAATGAATACAACTCACGAATGGACTGTAGACAAAGGGGTTAATTGGGGTCCTCGCTAGGATACTTGCAGAGATCATCGCTGGCTCACACAGAAAAGACTGGACCGTCCCCCAGTGTCTAGTTTAAATGCATTGGTAGTGAAACCAGATTCTTTAGGTCAACCAAAGAGATAATTGCTCATGTATGGATATCATCTGCTCATCGAACAGACGTCATAATATTTAATGTGTTTTTTCATAGATATCTCTGCTTATTTAGACGGAAAGTTTACCTCTAGACATGTCTCATTTAGCTTTTGGAATGATAATACTTCGATGAGAGCAACTTTGAATGTTCATTTTTCTCCATGTAGCTAAATAAGTTGGGAAAAGCTATTTGGTAAGTGTATCTTTGGAGATTTTTTTCTCAGAAACAAAAGTTGACACAAACAACTTCCCACATAAATATATCGAACTATTTATTTCTAACATTTTATCTTTCCTTCTTTAAATCTCTTTTGCTGGTCAAATATACATAGATATTGAAATGATCATATATATCTATATCTATATATAAATAGTAGAATGTGGAATTGCTACACAAACTAGCTCATGTTTCTAACCTCTCTTGGACCTGGATTGGGCAGAGATATGAGTTAGTTTGTGTAAGCGAATCCACATTTTACTGTTGATTTTCTGCTCTACTCTAAAACAACTTAACTTTATCGTAAAATGTTGTAAGCACTCTTTGAAATAAATCCATTACATATCAGAAGTGGCTTTATATTTTTAATATATTATCATGTATTATGTTATACTGCTAGCCTGTACGACAAGTACTATATATATATATATATATATATATATATATATATATATATATATATATATATATATATATATTGTAGAGAACGAAGAAAAGTACATCAATAGATGTGTGAATCATTTGTATTCCTTAAAAGAAGAATGATAAAGACATGGATCATTCTGTGGCCACAGAGTTGGTGATATTGTCACTATAGTTCACATCTAATTTTTGCGCCTGTAATAACCCAGAACAGTCTTTTGGGGTCAAAAGAATACAAACTTTCGATATACTCTAATAATCTCTCTTCTGGTTGATTTTGGTAATGCTGTCGTTTGACAGGTTACGATTTCCCTTTGATATCACTCCTCCCAACCTCTTTCCAAAGCTCATTCTTAACTATCGAATAGCACCTTTAAACGAGGTGCAGCATTTTAATGTTCACAATTTCGTCAAGTCTCTTAGTCAAGTATGAATATTTTACAAATTTCATTTTCACATTGATTTCAAATCTTGGCAGCACCAATCCGATAGATATTTTTAAATGGACTAAATTAGGTATTTTGAAGCAAAAAAGGCGACTTCTATCATTTCCCAACTTTTTGACTTCAAGGCCCGACATTTCATCACCTATATGGAAAACTCTCAACTCTCTGACCGTCACCAGCAGAAAATGTTGCTCATCGTAACATTTTGGTGTCAATTTTGGTGCCAACCCACAACTATTTTCCCGCTAGTCTGATTGCCTGGATTTGCTGAATTGAAGCAGCAAGAAAACACCAAAAATAGTCAAAAATAAAACAAAAAGAAATTTTAAGAATCGTTGAAATTAATGCATCTCTGAATTTTGGAGATGAGGTATTATTATTATTTCTATTATTATTCGAACTATCCTCATCCTGGTTGTTTTTCATACAACGTTTCGGCCGTTGTACTTTACAGCCTTCATCAGGTATCATCTGGGAGGTTTGAGGAAGTAACGAACCGAGCCCCTTATTTAACCGACAAGGGTATATATTGACTGCTCTCCCCTCTTAGCATTAGTAGTATCATTATTGTCTCACACCTAGGACCATTAGATCACACCCCATATGTTTGATTGTGCCTGTCATAATTGCATTGTTAAAACAAAAAATGCAAAAACAACTAAATTGGCGACACCGCCTACTTTACACAGTTCATGTATTGTTATAAATTGATATTGACTTATCTTGGCTCACATCAGACTCTTGTAGTCTCTGATCTGACTTTACAGGCAATGGAAGGTCCACATGCCATTGATATCGATTCATGACTTTCCCGAGGGATTAGTATGGAGTGAAGATAAACAGTCCAATTTCATTACCCACACCTTTGACACAAGGCAAAACGAACCTCCTGACATTAGACAACCACCTTGAAATGATCAGGGGAGTATGCACTTGAAAACAATGGCTGACGAAATTTGCTCTCCACTGGTCTTTGTGAATAGCTCTTAACCATTGGAACATAATAATTTAACGCTCACTCGCCACATGTTGTTTTAGAGAGACGGATACGTTAATGTCTTAGTTCTAACTGGTGCGCAAGTTAAATGTCTCTCCATTTATTAGCTACCATTCTTACCCCTTTGACATTTATCGTTTTCTCGGGTGGAAAGAAGAGTGTAAATATGTGTAAAGATATTTAAACACGTCAGAGAACAAATATTACCGACCATCTTCCGCTCAGATAGACACAGTGTTTCTTTGGTGCTTCGTCATCCATAAATAGAAAAAGAAAAACTTCGTCGATAAAAATGTGATAACCATTCATATTCTTGCCTGAATTAATATAACCGTAGAAAACAAACAGTAAGAAGAGAACATTGAACGCACAAAGACATTCCTGTGTGAATTTTTCTTCCTCGCTTGAAGATGAAGGCAGACACCACGAACGCGGAGTCAAATTTAGCGTTTCCTCCTTGGTATAAACATCCCAGCCTGACTGGCTTTTTCTTTAACTTCACGCGGGTCATTGGCTACTGTCCAAAAGAATTGTGAAAGGAAGTCTTTTAAACTTTGACCTCATGTCACTGGCTTTTGGCGGTTCAATTCGTTTAGAAACCATCAACCAAAAAACTGTCACTAGGATGGTATACCGGTTGGCACGGCTACTTTACAGATAAAAGGTTCAAGATGCAATTACAGGTATGAACGAAGTTATAAACCCTTTGTCAAGACTGACCTCACTTTACAGTCAGCAGCAAACTGAGCACACCCTAAGCTATTATTAGAGCACAAAGAATTTCAGATGTTGTTGCTCTCTCTGCTATCTGGAAAAATGATAAAAAACAAAGGAGAGGTTTGTATCCCCTCCAACTCGCCAGTGCGGCTTGCATGCATGCAAAACTGTCGTCAAAACAATAACCATAGGTTTCTTGAGTTTGTCAAGTGAGTTATCGAACGTAAAGGCCAAATCAGCAGAACTAGAGGGCTGAAATTTGAAAATGCTTTCCCAATTATGTCTAGAAAAACGTTTCGTTCTCCTCCTCCAAGATGATAGGTTTCTAGTGAGGTTTCCAATTTACCATAAACGTTTATGCTGAATGTGTCCCTTAATTTGTCTCTGGCACCATTCATCTTTCTTCTTCTTCTTCTTCTTCTTCTTCTTATTATTATTATTATTATTATTATCATTATTATTATTATTATTATTATTATTAATATCATTATAGTGGTGGTAACAGTGGTGTTAATATTATTATCATCATTGTTATTATCATTATTATTATTATTATTATTAATGACTTTTTCAGTTAATGCAACCGAACAAAAGGTGAGAAGTAATTTATTCATCGATGACTCCCTTTCTTTCCATGTTTTCATTTGATCACCCTTGATTTCTTGCTATAAGACATTGGTCTCGTGTCAGTTCTTATTGAGTGACTAACGGTAGCCGTTTACTTTATTTTCCTTTATTTTTGATTTATGATCGACCGGACAAGTATTCTCGGATTGAACAACCAGAGGTCACACGTTTGCAAGTTATTTCTAATATATGCATCAGTGCGTCTGAAGATTAAATGACCCTACATAACTATACCTTGTTGTCTCCTTTCATATTAATGTCATCAGAATATCTAAAACTTTTTGGGAAATAGCTCATCTAAAACAGAAATGATAAACAAGAAAACACAAGTGGTTTTGCAGTTCCCATGAATACCTTAAAATAGTAGAAATCGATTTGTTTGGTGTGGAATCATGATTTTAATGTGATTCCAATTTGTAAACAACACATCTATTTGCAATTGAACTGACATTTCGTGCATGTGTGCTGTTCCTTATATGTTTGCTAGATTTGTACTTATTATACAGTTATCTTTCGTGATTTGCAAAAGTTATGGGAATGGACTGAATCAGCGAAATAATTGTTTCTGACATCGAAACCTGAGACCTTGTACGATAAACCTTTTGATCAACAAACACTTTACCCTCCCAAAACCAGAGAATATACATATATATATATATATATATATATATATATATGTATATATATATGCTCTTCTATAGGAATCCAGCACTCTGGTGGATGAGGGATTTCTGTGTAATTTGAATATATCACTTAGATCCAGTCTTACTGCATGTCCAGTTCCGAAGTCCAGTGGTTGGATATCGGCGTACAGGTCTGAACTGAAGGTTTCGATTCTGCCTCACGGTACTGGATGGGATAATGGAAAGTCTATAGCCACGGTAAAGAGATGTAATACTTCGAAACAGCTGTCTGTGGGTGACACAATAATAATATACATATTTTTTGCCTAACTATTTGTATTTTTTTTCTATTAGTACATTTCCAATTATGGTGGAATGATAAAATGTTTATATATATATATATATATATATATATATATATATAATATATAATATATATATATATATGTATATAATATATATATATATATATATATAATATATATATATATATATATATATATATATATATATATATATATATATATATATATATATATATATATATATATATATATATATAATTTGGACAGGGGTTATAAGTGGCTAAGGTGAATTTTTCATAGCTCCTGATAGTGGACTCTGGTTCCACATGGGAATTTAACACATACTCCCACAGCACACACCACTGAAGATGGGAAGGATCTCGAAACATGTATGGACAATTTACACCGAAGGATTAATAAACCTCACCTCTGAACACTTCACTGCCGAGTCTGTCTCACTCTCTACGGTACACTTTTTATATATATATATATATATATATATATATATATATATATATATATATATATATATATATATATATATATGCTCGATGCATTCAACAGCAAAGATCAAATTGAGCTAGAGTAGAGCTTAGAATATGATTCCCTACACAAACACGTCCATGTTCCCTCCCTGTTACGTTATGTCTTTGGGCAAATTATTTGATTTATTTTAGATTCCTATTTAGGGCATTTTTTAGGATTGTCTTTTCTTTCTAGGTTGTATGATCTTCGTTTCATTCATCGTAGGCGTATTCCTCGAGATCAGAAGTAAAATCTAAAATCCTTACATTGGACTTAATTTCGACTTCAAATTCTTTTTTTTTTTTCAATTCTTTTGTGATGTATTTTTGTCACATTCTTCTGCGTTGCTATTTTCTACAATTAGTACGCCGTCACTCCACTACAGTCTGACATCTTTTAGTTTTCTGCTGAGGTTATACAAAATATAACAGATCAGGTCCGACGTTTCAGCTGAATCGAGACCACCCATGGAAACAACTAAATTGAAGATGTTGTTTTTTTAGTCCATGGTTTTATGCTTCTTGGTTGTTGAACAGTAACATCCGAATACAGTGTTTTTATATCTTTATTATTGATGTTAGTGTAAATCTCGGAGAATTCCATGTACTTCCTCGAAGTTTCCTTCGGATACAGAAGGGAGGAAGTCAATAATGTCCAATTGTACAATAGCACTGGTATTTTCAACCGCAATTGACGACTTGTTAATATTGTCTACATGAATTATTTATCATAGATAGTCTAGCATGATCTTTCATCTTACTAATAACAGAAAGATTCTTTCAATGAAATTATCAGATTGCAAGTCCGAAATGTTTTTATCAAAATCGTATTTCTATTGAAATGCGATGGTAGCTGAATGTATGTACCTATGATTTACTTTTACGTTTTGTCTATACAGTACGGCGTATCTCAATGAAGTGTTTTTTGTTTATGGTTTCTTTCTCGCAATATGGTTCAAGACTCCTAAAAATGATCCCGCTATATTATCCAAGACTCGACCATGTTTTGTCAAAACAGCTCAGATCTGCAAATTGTTTTACCTCTCCACGTAACTCTGATCTTCAATTCAATCAAGCACGAACAGATTGGGGTGGTCACCCAATACGAACCGTCATGCGAACAATGCTTTTTGGCAGCATTTCGTTGAGGGTGATCAATCAAAACATTGAAAAAGGGATGATCCATAAATATTTTTTCTTCTGCGTTTGTTGAGAAATGATAAAAAGAATCAGAAAAAAAAGCATTAAGCACACCAGACTTAAATTAAGAGACCAATTCTGCATAAAATCCATAATAAATCGATACCCCATCTAAAAACATTAGGGAGGATTAAAAAACAAAACAGCTGATTTTGTTGACATAAGCTATAGATGTTTAGATTTACTCTCACTTTTGCTTCTTGAAGACTGAAGAAAACCCACGTTGAAGTTTTAGTGAAAATTATGACGATCAAATAATCAATGGATGGCATTGTCGCGTGTGTATTTGAAATTACTACCAAAAAAAGATAATAATTGTCAATTTTTTTCGATTTTTACTTCTTGTTATGATCGAAATACACATAGCTTTTTCCCTAACTTATAAAGACACACTTTTTTTTACTTAAGTAAAGGTACCACTATATTCACGTTTGATTCTCATTGAGAGATAGGGCTGGACGATGTAAAGAACACTTGACTTGTTATCCTGACGGTCAAGTAGCGAATGTGTTACTTTCTATTATCATCTCTCTTTTAAACTACGATTCCCAGTTGCGAATACACAGTGCCAATAAAAGTTCTTATCTTTTTTTATTTTATCTTCATCGTCAGCACTTCTCTTACTCTTGGTATGTTTCAGTACTTTTGTACAATCTATCATCTTGATATGAGATATTTTTAAAAAGGTTCTTTCTCTTTATTGTAATTCTTTTTTGTCTCACTTCACTAGTGATATTGCGTTTTACAACCGCATCCGGGTCAAATGAGCAGGGAAATTATGTCCTTTCTTTTTTTTAGCGTGTTTTGCTTCGTTAGAGTCTACATCTGTTCTTCAAGGGGCAGTGACAGACAAAAAGTGCGCTTCAAATAATAAATTGATAAAATACCAGAGGAATATAGATTTTGAATCGGTAAATCAATTAAAGGAGAAAGCAGCAGAACATGAAATGGCATTGGTTGTAGCATTTGTCAAAATAGCCTGGGCCACGGATGCTATTGTACAACGTATATATCAGTCTTCCAACATAGCTATCGACTTCATCAGATAACCTGAGACTCTGAGCTTATCAGCTCAAATAAAGAATAAAAATTTGATACCAGGTCACCCAAATCCTTCCCAGCCTGCCTCAGGATGATTTTCTGAAGTCTGGACTGAGAAAATAAAGAAATCAAAGTAGATGGCAAATATCTAAGTGATCTCATATTTGCTGATGGCATCATGCTTTGTGCACAGAAACTTCATGATATCCCAATAATGCAATATGAACAATATTTTCTGGTATTTTCGGCATGATCAAAGTATAGTATCTGTTCCCTGGTAAAGCCCGAGGCGCTGGTACTGACACTTGCCTGCTGAATGGGCCGGAGATGGTGTGTGTCAGAGACTGAGTGCACCGGTGCAATACGTCATTCAATGATATTATAATGTGGCTTTGCATTGCTGGAGGCATTGGGAGTTTTCTGGTTCCCTTTCTATTACTCAGTCCAGCTGCGGGGGATACGGTGCACCGGTGCAGCACTGTTCCATTACACATAAAGGAACAGGTCAAGATTGTCTTGACACTTTCGTGACTGAGGTTGCTTTGGTTACTTGGCAATATAAAGTTGCGTCGGCTGGAGCTATTTTGGATGGATGGCTCCTATTTCCCCCCGCCCTGTAAATTCCTTTGTATCGTATTTTACTTTGGTGGAAGAATAGATAAAAATTTTTGGCCTTTTCAGCAAATATCAAAGTGTAGTATCTGTTCCCCGGCAGAGCCCGAGGCACCAGTACTGACGAATGGGCCAGAGATAGTGTGTGTCAAAGACTGAGAGGACCGGCGCAATGCGTCAGCTAATGAGGTTATACTGAGGCTGTGCATTGCTATGGACATAGCTGTTGGACTTGTCCTAAGGCTCACTTATTATTACTAAGCCCACCAGTGGGGAATATGGCAGCCTGGAGCGGCACTGTTCCATTGCACTCAACGGAACAGGTCGGGATCATGTCTGACGCTTTCGTGGCGGAAGTTGCTTTGGTTGCATAGCAAACCAAAGCTGAGTCGGCAGGGGCCATTTTTGGAAGGATGTGTCCTAATTTCCCCATGTAAAGGCTCGACCGTTTTCACATTTTGCCGTGGTGGGACGGTAAATAAATAAGACCCCGGTGAAGCACCGTTCCATTGCACTTAAAGGAACAGGTCGGGCTTGTCCTGACGCTTTCATGGCGACGGTTGCTTTGGTTGCTTAGCAATCAAAGTTGCGTAGGCTCGAGCTTTTTTTGATGGGTTGCTACTATTTTTCCTCACGTTGTGTCACATTTTGCTCTGGTGGGAGAATAAATAAATGGAGCGATATCATGAAACTTCTTATGATGAATATGAAATGACATTGGCACACGAGTGTTTACTTTGTCTAAATGTGAGCATATGTATGCTTAAACGTCCGACTAAGGTATACCGAATATACGTATCTTTAAATTTTTTAATCATTACTGATGTAAGCGATGTACCAATTCTTCTGAAGATATGTAAAAATTCATCTTCTTTACTTCATAGTTTTATTTGGTCTTACAGATGAATACAACCACGTAATCATACTTTATATATGGATGTAAGTATAACATCATTAGCAGTTCTGTTTTTGGCATATGCCCATATATTCGCAAAATGTAAACACATATCATCATCTAACATACTTATTTACATGTATATACATTTGCATAAATCATTTAAGTTCACGAATATATATATATATTTGAATATATTCAAGCCTACGCTAACAGGTTTGCGTGCGTGTGTTTTCAGAATGTATGAAAAAAAAATGTATATATATATATATATATATATATATATA
>OY735221.1:42555454-42585454 GCA_963457665.1 Thysanoteuthis rhombus
TGATAGCCCTTATAGGTTGTCGGGGTTGGTTTAAATTTGGAGCCATTTGAATAAAGTGCAACCTTCGGATGAATCGAACTAAAAAAGGCCACCTTCCGCTAGGTATGGCATCAGAAGTCTCGGCTTAACAAAACTGACCAAGATTTAAGAACTCTAAAAATGTGAATGTATACAGACGATTTAGAAATACTCCCTTCAAAATTTGTCATAGGCATTGTGCTGCTCTAACTGTGTGGTCAAGTCCAAAGGTTTCGGGATTTGTTACGAGACATAAAGACTTGCGCTCTTTTGTCCTAGCAGAAATAGTTGCAGAGACTAAATGGAATTTTTCTGAATATTTTACGCACTTGTGTGGTATCCCTACACTATGTAAGTCTTCTGTCACATCCCCCTCTTGTAAGGGCTCGGGTAACTAAGAAGATTCAAGACCAGATGACCACAGGTGGATTTTGCGAAATTGAAAAGAGAATGATTTTTTAACGGAGTTTTTCTCACACCATCATGTGATCAATATTTTGATTTTGTCACATCTTGTTCTTGTTGGGGCTGGGGTAAATTGGACAATTTATGACCAGGCCAATGCAGATGCAACACCTTGGCTAATTTTGGTTTTACCTCACAAGGCACAGTCATGCTCTGTGTAGTTAAGTTCATAGGACTGATGATTCGTCCAAAAGGACCAGCGCTCTAATGTCCTAAAGGGATTTTTTTTGGTTATAACATACTTGCTCGTTTGCATGTGTGGTAACCCTATATTATACTGACCTTGTGTCTTACACTGTTTTCAAGGGGGATCGGACAAATAGGCCGATTGTCTTGTAAATAAAACCATATTTCTTTCATAGGTTATAGCATTGTATATAACCATGCTAAGGTTTAACCGAAAATATAGGCGCCTGGTTGAGAAAAAGCACATAACGAGGAACTATTTTCACCTAAATTGTGGCAGCCATTTGTATTAATCATGAATTTGTTTGATATGATCAGATTATTTCCTTTGTCCGTGTTTTCAAAGTTTTAGTCGTGTAACCGCTTGGACTCATTGGGTGTTCCGGTTCTAAAACGTGGAGTCACTTCCTGTTGCGCATATTCGTATTGGTCATGACCTGCCACATCCTCTTTTTGTACACACACACACACACTCTCTCTCTCTCTCTCTCTCTCTCTGTCTCTCTCTCACACACACACACACACACACACACAAACATATATATATATATACAAAGTACCCTGTCATGAACAAGATATCTGTAGAATTTGCATCATCAATTTGCATGGTTGATCAATAGCCGACCATCTATAGTTTGATCCTTACGCAAGGCAGATTCTATGGGTGTCCCCAAGGGAATCAATAACGGGGTAAATTACTATTGTAGTTCGTCTGATACTAATTTGGTGACTGTCACTCATAGATTACAGCAGTACTAAGTTGAGCTTTTAAAAAGCGAAGGTGCACCATACCACCTGAAAGAAAGATGGAAATGTAAGTCCCTTGACAATAAATATTTTGAAATAGAAAAGAAAAGCTTCACTTCTCTCAAACTGTTACCTTTAAGCATAAAAGAACATTGTTTTTGGAGAAAAAAACATAATTCACACTGCTCATATCTTAAACAGATAATTTCTATATTATTGTCCCAACGAATTCTATGTTGTTGTCGTTGTTGTTTTTTTTTTCAAGAATTATCTCTCTTCACATCCATGCATCGTTGTAGTAACGTTGATCAGTTGATACGAATCTCGTTCTCTTACTGGTGAATTCGTGTATACAGCTGATTACCAAAATCCATGTCAGTTGTTTGCAAATCCCATGTATTCTTCGTATTGATTCGTCCATCAACTGACAACTGTTTGTATCCACTTGTTATTGTTTGTGCATTATCGTCATAGAAGTAGGATTCTCCCACCAGTGGAATCCACTTGTTTGTTTCTCAGCCAACTGGCCAGCGATTTATTGTACCTTTATGCTCATTATATTCTTGCAGTTGGATAGTTTTATTCCGTATATTATTGCTTGCCATAACCCTCATTGGCGCTCTCGAATTTCTCTTCTCTTATCCCGTCCATTCTTTAGCCATTCGAATACAATGCCATAATTCTAACGATAAATTTATCCATGCACATGTAGATCCTTTCGTGGTAAATATATTTCAATACTTGTCAGATGACATTGACATTCAGCAGAAAAAGTATAATTGGTTTCGTTTCAATTCTTTTAGTATCTATACGAGTATGTATTAAAGTAAAATGCAGGTCAGCTTACAGGCTATTGGGGGATAATCTTGGATATTGACGATCCGCTGTTAGTGAAAAATAAACTCAACTTTTTATTTTATTCCCCTTTTTTAAAGCATAACGACTCAAATCAAAGATATTTTACTTGAAAAAAAAAAATAGAAATCAGAGAGTTTCAAAATGCTTAACCTCAAATTTTACTTCAAATATGGATTCAGCCATCTATTTATGTGAACACCAATATCTGTCGTTCCCGAATGCACAAAGATGTTATGTTATCATTCATGTTATTATCTAAGACAAGGTACACTTTCCACACTTTGAAAACTCCAATGTATGTCAGGAGAATGGTATTCAAAATTACTTTCGCTGACTTAAAGAAGGTTTCAGATAATTATAGAGCATCTGTACATTAAGTAGGTAATAAATATGCTATTGTTATTGAAAAATCAAAAAATAATCGCGAATTTTTTTAAAGAAACTTCAAAACTTATTGCAATAATTTAAATATCTTCTTTGCGATAAAATGGCGTTAAGATAGTTATAAAAAATTGGATTTACGTGACAAAGCAAGTTTTAGACTTTTTCAACGACAATGATTTTAATCCAATCGAAGGAAAGGAAAAGGTGATATGAGATAAGCAAATAAGGATGGTGATGGGAGAAATGGGTAGAAAGTTGATGAAGTATAATGATAGCAATTACCTCTGATATAAGGAGGATACCTATCCATGTAATCACCATCGTATTTTACCTCTTAATCTCACAAAACACAATATGCTACATTTCTCTTCATATCTACGAGTGTAGACCAGTTGTGTCCATGTTGTGATTACATAGCCTAAAAGTATATCGCAATAGAAATAGAGGAAAATGCCTTTTTTTGTACTTGAAGCAAGATTTACACTGTTTTATCCTTCTTGTATACGTAGTCAGGTTCAATGCACAGAAGATTGGTTTTAAATTCTGTCAAGTGCGATGAAGATTATTGACTTTTCTTTTCAAAAATGAAAACACATTGTACAATATCTTATACTCTCTATGCAAGAAGATAATATAATTAATAGCATAGAATCAATCATAAAAAACCGGCCCATGGATCAAAGGGAGTAGGATCACCTGGTTAGATGAGTCTTGCGTTCATCTTGATAAGGTGGAAGTCACGGTAGGTTTGCACAGTTAAACTGGATAACTTGTTACATCAGGATCCACTCTGAAAAAAGATAAGACAGCGAGGCAGTTAGATTTGAACAACCTTTTTGCTGGAAAATACTGGGTCCTTTCAATCATTTAGAATGCATTTTGTCACGTATGACTAAACTCAAGATCTCTGAAGAACAGGTAACCTCTTCATGGCAAGAATATTCTACGGTTCACCCATTATAACATGTGGGTGAACCACAAATTAACTCAGCAGGAATTACTCCACGGAACTTGGACCAGTTTAAGAACCTGCTGTCGATACCCAAGCGCCGGATCCCAGAGAAAACATCTAGAGATTTTGTTGAGTCCATGCTGTTTAAGGTGAATGTTGTTTTGCTGGATGATAAATAGCGGACACCCCATCTAATTGGCTGTCATATTTTTTTAGCCCATCTATGCACATTTATTTCGCAAAATGAAGTTAGTTGTAATAGATGGACATTATCTATGTTGTATTGACTAATAAGAATAATTCTTATTTCATGCATTTATATATTCACTAAGTATGTTTTAGGGTTATCTTTGGAGACTAAACAACGATTTTCCTTTTTGTCAGTAACGTTGCAAATGCAACTACATCTGACGGATACTTCATTATGAATATTTGATGAAATCTTCTGCAAACTTCTCAACATTCTTGCAGACATCAACTATACTCTTGCGTGAGTTGTCTTTTATTCGCAGTTGTTATTCCCAACCAGAGTTTTTTTAGCGGTCCTCCCTGGGGGTGCAAATGGCAGAATTCTCTTCAAACTTCTTTTAAAAAAAGACACCACAGTAATGTGAATCGTCCAATTTTTTCAGATATAATTTTTCCGGCTTTCTGCAGATAAATTCCGGATAATCACCAATACTGTGATAGTTATAGCCACTAGTTTCTGTTCTATATCCCATTACATGAGGGCTTTTCAGAAATGTCCATCGATTTGACTCCAAATCATGTCACTTCTGCAACCAACGTAAAAATAAGCAATTATTTTTAGTGTGATCAAAAGTTTAATGTTTCTGGCCTTCAATGTGTTATTCTTTTTGTTGCCAATTAAGTAAACTCAGACAATTAAACTAACAGGCTTATTTCTAAATCACTGAGAATTCTATTTCGATATAAAACGCCTGTGTTCCCCCAATCATCAGCCAACGTAGAATTGGCTCACTGAAAGTTAAAAGACATGAAAAGATATAAAAACGTCTGAATGTTGAGGAAGAGTTCGTCAGCTGGGAGACAGCTTGAAAGAGAAAATAATGATGATCTAGAAGAAAGGTGAGTATATTAGGAAGAAAAAAAAAGAAAAAAAAACTGTAAAGAGAGAGAAAGAAACAATAGTAATTTTATTGGAGGACATAGAATTATTTTCCAAAAGACGAAGATATGTTGATTTGGAACAGAAAGATAAAAGGAGAAAGAGTGTGTGCACACTAATTGCACTATATTCCCCGGACATTACAAATTATTTACTCGCCAAGTATTTATTCGGGCGGGTCATTTTGGAACAGTTCCAGCTGACGAACGTCAAAGTCGAAGAGGTTAAAGAATTCTTTGCCAAAACGAAAATTTTGAATCACTTACAGACCAATCGGCATCGCTCAGTTTTCCCTCGAGTGTCAACAGTAGTCAGTCCTAAAGTCATAAGCAATCGCAGAGATACTGCTAAATAAGCAAGACATAATAACGAAATAGCGAGGTGCCACGAAGAATTTATGAGAGATTATCGTTGACCAATTACGCGTATTGATCAATATTATCAAACTGTCTTGAGACAATAGGGACATACAACCTACAAAAGTACGCACGTGTATACCTGCAAGTGCACGCATGTGTGTGTATGTTTCTGTCTATTTGTGCATCTTCCTCTATTTTCTTATGTCTATACATACATATATATATATATATATATATATATATATGTGTGTGCATTTCTCTCTTTTTCTTTCATATACATATATATATATGTGTGTATATATATATATATATATATATATATATATATATATATAGAAGAAGAAGAAGAAGAAGAAGAAGAAGAAGAAGAAGAAGAAGAAGAAGAAGAAGAAGAAGAAGAAGAAGAAGGTATAAACAAATGGAGAAAAAACTTTCGTAGATTAGATAAATTGCATTGACATATATTTGGAAATTGTTGACTGGAGTGACACAAATATCTATTGAAAAAGTTTTTTAACGTTCAGGGTTTAAAGCTGTGAATCTTTCCAGACTACATGTATTTTTGTAAGTAGAATCAACTTAAAATCGTGAAAAGAACAACGCTAAAGAAGACTCTAACAGACTCAAATAGAGATCAACGTGGATCAGAAGGATTAGAGATATTACACAAAAAATAAATGAACGAAAATTAAGATGGGCTGTACACTTAGTAGGAAGTGATCACAACATATGGTGCCATGGATGAACCAATTGGTGCCCATGAGACAGTAAACGCAATAGAAAAAGATAAAATACAAAATATACATCTCTGAATTTTTGTGATGAGGTATTATTTTTATTCGTATTAATTTCGGACCATCCTCATTTCAGATAATACCTGATGAAAGCCGTAGAGTGCAACGGCTGACAAACGTTGTATGATAAACAACCAAGATGAGAATGGTCCGAATATTAATAGAAATTACAAAATATATGGCTAATATAGAAATATTTCTTGGTAAGTCATGGCAGATGGTAGCGCAATATCAGTCGTCATGGAAGGTCATAGGGTTGGTCTTGTCTACCTGTGAAATGATGATGATGATGATGATGATGATGATGATGATGATGATGATGATGATGATAATGGTGGTGGTGGTGGTGATATGTATGTACACATGTGTATGTGTGTTTGCGTGTATATACTCCTATTGATACATTTTTTTTGCATTTTCTTTCTGTGTTTATTCTTTTATCTATACATTTTCATATTAGATATTTAAAGAAACAACTGAGAAGCAGAATTTATAATCAAAATCGGTGTAATCAAAATCGCTTATCAACTAATTACACTTTAGCCAAAGGCTCAATTTACATTAAATTATCGTAGAAAGAGAACAATTTTTTTCTATGTCAAGGGACAGTTTAGAGATGTGGAGATAAGATTAAATGAATGTTCAAATACCTGATGATTTTGAAATCATCAACTTCTATGTATAGCTTTATCTAACTTCCTGTATCCTGCCATGGATTTGATAGACTGAATTGAAGTCAACGTTTTGCTAATGGGCATTTACACTGAGTTTGAATTAGGCGATTTTTGTTATTTATCCAAGTATATTTTATGTTAAAAAATCATACGATTCAGAGAAAAATAGATAGTATTTTTCTGATTGATTAAAATTAATGCATGTTAGTATAACTCATCAAGCCACGTTGCTGAAACCTGAATGAAAACCCATTGCCATACGAATATAAGCTTTCTTTTATTAATACTAACATAGATTAGTATAGTTAGTATGGCACAAAACTGCATGAGGAAAACTGACGCTAATCATAAATGTTGTCAAGATAGTTTATGATTGATTGTTACCCCTGTGTGACTGATTTGTTTCGATTTGGGAGGGGGTCATTTTGTGCGGGGTAACAAATACGTCGGAAATAAACACACAGAAATCAAAAGACAGAACTGGAGTAAATAGACTATTAAATCTACCTAACAAAGAATCTCCAAGATATCTTTAGAAAAAAGAGAATCAATCAAAGGGGGGAACATTCAACAGAGAAAGATCAAAAACAGAAAAATCCCATCGGTCTTTAAAAAAATGATGCAACCAATGCGTCATCCATATAGTCACCTATGTGGCTGAAACAATGAATTTAATTAAGTGATAGTCCGTCGAACAGAATTATGCGACAGACCCATGACTAAATCCTGTTCAACCTCGTATTGAGAAATCATAAGATAGCACAGTATATTAGGGAGAAAAGAGGAATCCTACGCATTATAGAATCCATCAGAAGACACAAATGGCAATGGGCTGGTCAAGTTAAAATAATGGCGGACAAACCATAGACATCACGACTCACAACTTGGATCCCCAAAGATCATATGCGCAACCGAGTTCGGCTAAATACAAGATGGAGAGACGAACTAGATGAATCCAGAAAGTATAGGCTTCGCAAGATCCATGATAGAGAAGTGTGACGAATTCTGGGGAAGGTGCATGTCCAACGATTGACGATGAAATGACTGCCTAAATAAAGTCAAGTTCATGAAATGAGTGCAAACTGAAAAACTCTACGCTCTAATCTTCATGGAAGCTAACATTTCTGTGTTACATTTTTCTCTTGTAAATGTATACTTCTAAGTTTATCTGCCTCTGACCAATTCTAAAAAGTAATACACGAACCATAATTATGTTGGAATTAGTCAACACGTAATTTCATCCGAAGGAGAGTAAATTGATTTTATTTATTTGACTGCCATGAGAAACAGTTGAGTATTTGAAATCGAATCTGTTAGAAATTTGGATTCTAAATTCTTGCTTTTTACCTGGGTTCTCATTTTGAGTAATGACGTTGATAAAGTGTTCACAACCGTAGAATAAAACCTGTTTTATATTCCTACCTTCTACTGAGCTTTGTGCATATATTACTCAGTATTTCTTAAATTGATACCAATGAGGACAGTCCTCATTCCAAAGGTGCATGTTTGGAAGGTACACAGGCCTCATGGTGCATGGAACAGTCTGCCATATCCGTCCTATGAAATAATTTCCTGTCCATCGTGTTGTTAATATGATAATTCATATCTAAAATAATAAATAAGAGAAGACCCATAATTAGTGTTTTTTGAAATTTTTGGTGATCAACAACTATCTGTAAACTCGACACTTCACTGACTCGTATGCTGACTGATATGTCAGTCAAATGTCAACTTTGTGCAATGGCTAATTGTCGATTAATTGCAGTGCATCAGATCTTTTGACAACCACTGATCCAAATACTTCAAACACAACATTGCAATTTCTAGTGTACTAAAAAATGTATATGTCTAATATCAACTTCCTACATTGGCCAGTTGCCGAGTTATCTCGGTGCATAGCCACACACCTACAGAGAATTCTTCAATTATGATTCTATCAGATTTGGCAATAAGGGTAGGGTTTTTCGAAAGAATATTTAGATTTATTTCATATAATAATTGTCTGATGATATTTTTATATGTTTAACCCGTCAAATAAAATTCCAACCTGAGCAGTGCACATCGGAATCGGTGTATTTCTCGACAGAATCATGAAATAGTATTCCTGTTTACACATTTTGCAGTTTGTAACTATCCCAACGGAATTTTTTTAGATATAAAAAATGACATAAGATCATTTTTGTAAAAGAGAATCGTTTTGGATACCTTTTAAATATTTTTTTGATTAAACGTATCGGATTAGATTGCAGAAAGCTCACTGGGAATTCGCTTTTGATAAGGAATCTATTCAAAAGAGTGAGATTACGAAATGCCGAACGTACGAGCCGATTTTTCAAGTCTCTTTCTATTTTTGGTAATAAAGGAATAAACAGGGAACAAACAAGAGGTTTGATATTCTCCATTACCATTCATTTATTTATCCATTGCAATGCACTCACACTAAAGGAAAGAAATATGGAATCGACATATTCTGAGGATATTCCTCCAGTTTTTTCACTCCATAGCAAATACAAAGATCAAAGAGATATACACAAAATATTTTTGTTCAATAGCTGAACGTTTCTACTCCATCGAATATACTTGAAACAAAGAAGATTAATCCTTTTGAAACATTGCCATATTTTTTCTGAAGCAAGTAGAGGGAAGACTTAAAAATCACTCGATATTGAGAAAAAATATATAATCATCAGCAAAAATATCATGGTCTATACTTCACTACTGTAATACTCTCTCTCTCTCAAGGTGGCTCGAAC
The DNA here is from genome assembly GCA_963457665.1 of Thysanoteuthis rhombus. NCBI lineage: Eukaryota > Metazoa > Mollusca > Cephalopoda > Oegopsida > Thysanoteuthidae > Thysanoteuthis > Thysanoteuthis major. The sequence continues at coordinate 42,564,774 of OY735221.1, forward strand.
TTTCTCTAACAGCGGTTGAAAGATTATCTCCGGAGGATGGAATCTTGTCATGGATTTTTTTTCAAATTCCACCATCAATTTTCAATTGCAATGAGATCAAAACCATGTCCTGGCCGTTCACTCGGTATTGTTTTTTCAGAGGTAAAACTTCAACACTCTTTGCTCAGCTGCAAGATGCATAATCACCCTGAAAAATGACTTAATAATCGCCGAACCAATTTCTTTCTCTAAGGATGTAAATACGTGCATTTAAAGTTGAATTGAAGCTTAACATCGGTCCTGATCCTTTAGGTAAAATGTAATCCCATATCATTAAAGTCATGAGGATCGATAGTTTTCTTCAGGCAGTCACCGTTAGATGTTCCATCTGGGTAGTACTCCGTGGAAGTCACACCATCATCGATTCGGCCGATGTAAATCAAAGGTTCAGGACAGAATTTCACTCTCATCCAATCACCCTAACTTCATTATCGCTTCTCCCTAGCCTTTTGTAATTTTTATCATCTCCTTCTGGTATTGTTAATGCTGATTTTCGTTTGGATTCTCCGTAGGTAAATCCTGGTCTGTTCTGTCGACTTCATACAGTCTGGTCACGAACACAGAAAACTATCCACGCCCATCTATTTCTTCTTACTCTTTTTTTATTTTTTTTTTTATTTTTAGAAGATAAGGGTATGTTCTATTGTTTCGGGGATTTATCCCAATTCCCTGACGTCTTGCAAAGTTTACCTACATGCTTTCCTTTAAAACCTCACCATTTTGATAATGCCAAATTGTAGATACTGCTGACTGGGAAAAACCAACATCTTTTGTAACAATCAATGTTGGATATGTTCTCAAAAGAGCTTTATGACTTTTTCCATTTTTCAAAAAAGCACCTATGTTGAAACCATGTTTCCTTTCGAACCATTCCAACGATAAGTCAAGCAGTTTGTTGTACTTGGCAAGTACTCTCTTCCAACAGTAGACTGATTTGAAAATTTAGATATATACTTCTATTTGTACGAATTATTAGTTGATTCCGAAATACTTCTTTTGACATCGGATGATTCGATCCTTTTTTTCCTTGTACTAATCTGGAAAGAAACATGCTAATAACTTAGATATCTAATTTGTTTAAGTTATATTCCATGGAAACAGAATATCGAGCTATCAAACAATTACTGTTTCTTGTCATATCTGTGATTTGTTTACTTTCTGCCACGTTAAAAAGCTTGGTGAAAATCTTACATATGTACTGATTTCATACTTTCTGCCTTGAGTCGTACATGCATATCAATACATCTGATAATTTGAATGTGTGTGATACAAGATTACATTTTGAGATGGCCTGAAGAAAGACGCACTATACCCGTCTTCACATTAGAGAAGGTCAGCTACTATCTAAGATAAGTTATCAAAACCCTTGCACTTCACATAAGCTCGATGTGAATGAAGAAAGCAAGAAAGTTTCCTTTCACGTAAAAATCAGTAAAACAAATGACGTATACAAGAGACGTGTACCAAGGACAACCAATCTCCATGAAATCGTTGAAAGAAAAAGTCAACAGGCAAAGATTTCAGTAGCCTTAGCTCAACCTTCGTGAACAAGATAATCCAAGTACAACTAAAACGAAGTGTATGCAACCAGTACACACTTCCGAAAATCACTTGAAACCAAACCAAACTATGGACCTTCAAACTGAGAACCATGCATCGTGAACAAGGGAAATTCATGCCCGACATCACATGGAGAGATCACAAGACAGCACGATATATTAAAAAATTAACAGGAGTCAGGGATATCAGAGTCTATTAAAACACTCAAATGAAAATGGGCTGGTTATGCTGCAAGAATTTTAGAGAACCCCAGGATAACATGACTGACGACGTGGATCCTCCGAGATTATTTACAAAACTGAATTGGATGGTGAGATTTGCTAAACAGATTCCGAGAGTATTGGCTCCAAAACGCCCATGTCGTAAACGGCTGTAGATATCCCTTTGAGTAATAGTGAGAAGAAAAAAGGAAAGTGTTAGTTCATTTTTAACATATGAGAAATTCGACACAGGTGTAAGAATGATATATATAAGTAAAGACATTAAAAAAAAGATCGAACTCAAAATATTTCTGGTTACAGACTTTTCGGATAAGTTACAATCTGGAGTTTTTAATAGAAGATGAATGACTGTGCATGATATGTGGCACCTGAACGATACAATCAACGGATTAAAGTTGAAAATGAGAGTGTCAAGAAAGACTAGACAACTTTGAATAGAATATTGATTCTGCTAGGAAAAGACTTAGGGTCTAAAGAAAACAGTACGATAACAGTAATGATGACAAATAGAATTTATAATGGATCCGACGCGAGGATGAATAGATCAGGCAACATCAAAACTCGAAACCTAAACTGGGAAGAAAAAATCGATTGTATTGACAATCCAAGGGAAGGAATGAATATTGTTGCAAACAGAATATTCTATTTATTCAATTTTCATTTTATTTATATAGATTTATATATATATATATATATATATATATATATATATATATATATATATATATATATATATATATATATATATATATATAAAGTATTGCTCATAAATATTTGAGCAAGCACGAAATCTTTTCTTATTTTTTAGAATTGCTAGGGCTATTATGGATTTTATTTTTCTGCAAGGAGGAGTGAGAACTAACTTACTACTTGCCAACTGTTCCAAGTAACAATGTGAGTTCCTTTTCTAAAATTTTATTGACCGATTCTGAACAAGATTTTAAATGGACAAAAGCAGGAACAAAATCTTTATTTACTTAAAAATTTGATTGTACCTAGAATATTTTCAAGACATTTAGTACTCAGAACCACAAAACATGATTAAATGTTGTTGTTGATCGTAGTAAGTTTGTTTTTTCCTGCGTAATGTTCCTGATTTTGACTCTCAAACCCAGGTCAGCAGAAGTGAAATTGCTATCTGTTCAAATATTCATGAAAATCACCAAATGATGAGTAAGTTCGTAATTATATGACATTGTCTAGATTACGAACAAATGTAGGGAAATACTTATTTTATAAATCAGTTTTATTTGGTGCGACGATACAGGAAAAGAGTGAAGGTTTAATCCCCTGAATTAGGTGAGAATTAACTGGAAACAAAGTTAACTCCAACTTGGATTGAAGTTTGATGAATACAACAAAACATTTTTTCCAAATGTATTTCTTGTATATTCATTTAAACTACATATTGTTCAGAAGTTATGTCGCCTTATTCTATGGTAAGCGAATCTAAATTAAATCCACACAACAAATATTTGGGAGTCGGATGAAGAAAATGTACGCATGGTGCACGGTATATCCAAAGAAAAAAACAAGCTTAGCTTCACTAAGATCTTGCTTCATTAAAAGGTGTACAAGACAGAATCGTCACAGTTATTCGTATATGATTTCATTGTCTTATATTGGTAAAACCAACGATAAAATCTAGAGTCATTTGTAGAAGTTTTACAATAATTTTATCAGACATCATTCAGAGGATATTTCTCTCGATTTGTTACTGAAAAGAAGAGCTAAGAAGATACTCACTAAGCTTAGAATATAACAGTGGTGAATGGGATTAAAATGATTGCAATGCACCGATCTCCTATGCAAAACCAAAGCAGTTAATGTTGAATACCGATATAAACTACTGATGGTAGCATACAACTATCTCTACCACTAAATCGGGTATAATTTACATCTTTAATTTCTGTTCGTATGATTATAAGAAACTTTGGCTGATAATCGATAATCTTATTGTATATATATATGTATATATATATATATATATATATATATATATATATATATGTATATATATATATATATATATATAAATATATATATGTATGTGTGTGTGTGTGTGTGTGTGTGTGTGTGTGCTGAGATTTTATCCCACTATAAATCCGTTCATAGTGCCGAATCTTTTGGACGCAATCATAACACACTGCCGAGAAAAACGTCATGGAAAGTTCTCAAATACGACAAAGAAAACGAAAGAAAATACGGCTAGTACAAATATTGACATAAAAGCCGAGATTAAATGTAAAAAAAAAAAATGGACGCCATTCATTTCAGAAGCAAACATTAATTTATTTATTTTCCTGGAAAAGGCTTTTAGAAGCACTTCAAGATATTCTCCTAGCTTCAGCAATGAAGAAACATTACTACTTAAAATTCATTGCGAGTATCTTGAGCGCATTTCCCCTTGTTTCGCTTTATGTAGAAAATGTTTTCAAATATAAATACATTAAGAGGTTATTTTTCAAAACTCTTGTAATAAGCAACGAATATCTCATATGACAGTCTCTCTTGCTTTCACTTATTACTTAGATACCCAAATAAACACAAACATATTTCGTACTTCATTTCGTCATATTTTTTCACTTTATTTTCTCTTGAAATTTCATTTCTGTACGCAGTCTGATACTAGGTGGCGACGGTAAAATGGGGATGTAAGAAAATGTAAACTAGCATTGTATATATGGAACATTCGGAGGATGTTAATGTGCGAGTGACAAAGAAAATTGTTTCTAGTCAGAAGTTCTAATAGTCGGTAGTGTAGAAATGGAGCTTTCAAAATTTTGAGTTTCTAAGGTTTTTTCTAGTTATTCGTAATGCAGTTTTTTGCTAGGAAGAAAACATGTTACAAATGGTGAGATTCCATATGAATACTAACTGAAGTACCCGTCAACGCCAGAACACACGACAAATGTTAGTATCAGAGAGAAGACGAGTATTGTCCGTAGACGGAAGTGGTAGTAATATAAAAATGAAGAAATGGAATTTTCAAATTTTTTAAGAGATTCCCTGATATTTTTTTAAACTATTTGTAATGCAATATTTTTGCTGGGAAGAAGACATGTTATATATTGTGAGACTTCATACAAATACTTACTGAAGTACTCGTGAACGCCATTTAGGAGGGAAAAACTTGGACCTTGGTAGGTTATTATGACAGTAAATCGATCCATCGATACGGATGTTGATTTGGTAAGTGTCGATTCTGTCCAAGACAAATTATGTAGAACAGATATACAATATTCATGAGTAATTGAACACTCAGTCATTTTGCTTCTAATTGCATTGTCTTGAGAACTGAAAGTATTTTATTTTCATTCACTGTAAAATCGATCAGAGGTTTGAAAAGATAGACTCACATTGTTATTTTTGATAAGGTGCAATACTAGTGAGCTTATTTGAGTTGTCTCCGCTCAAAATCCTTGATGAATACTGCAATCTTAGGTAATAAAAACAAGGTTTGTGCTTGTTCAGATTTCTATGAGCAATGATCTTTATATAAACAAACCATTGTTTATGTTAAGATTACTGCTCCAAAATATTCTAAGAGGCACAAAATCTGTTTCATTGTCCAAGATTGCAGGGGACTGTCAATAATTTTGAGCATTGAAGATCTAAATTACCTTATCAGATTGATATCTCATCCAAATTGTAATGTTTTGAATTGGTTTGAAGGTGTTTTTTCCAATTTAACAATTTGATTTTATTGAAAACATTCACCAAAAATTTAGTATTCAGTCCCACAAAACATGACTGAATGCTATAAAATTTTACTTTTCTTGCATAACATTATTAACTTCTAGGCCAAAGTGATTTCAAGGAAAGCGTCCGTGTTTTTTTGGTGAAGTCCTAAAAACACTTTGGAGATAAATGAATGCGTCTCCCTACAATGGTTGATACAAAACCTTTCAGCTATAGTTGAAAACCATAGGTAGGCTATCCTACATCAATTCATATTGTTGGAAAAGAATAGTTTATCAAGTAGTTTGCATGCCGTGCCTGTGATGGTGTTCTACTGACATAGCATGTCATTAAATCATTTTGTAATCAGATTAAATGTGGATAATTCTCTGGAGCCATTTACAATTTCACGTACATCGTGGCTAATTTTGGAAGATAAAGACTGGGGTGGCAGTGTTCGTGTTTACACTAATTGTGTATAATTATTCCGGTAGATACACAAAGAAAGCTTTGCTTTTCTTCTTAGAAAATCGATTTCTTTGAATAAAAAAAAGGGTACTTTTATATCATACCCCGGGTGCAGTATATAGGTGTACCAAATGCCATGGCTTTTTGTTAAGCCGTTTGGCCGTCTATTGGGTACAGGCAAAACCAAAATCCTGCAGTTAAATGTATAATTGTGTCATCCACAGACAGCAGTTTCATTGCATTACAACTCTTCTGTGTGGCTACAGACTATTCATTATTCTATCCAGGGCCAGACCCAGAGGCTGTCATCTTACCCCTGCCCTTTGCAGAACTGGACAGTCAGTAAGGTTGAATCTAAGCGATATATTCACTGATGCGTAATTCCTCATCCACTAGAGTACTCTGTTCCTAAGCTGGAAGAGCATTATATACGTTTATATGTTAATATGTGTGTGAGTATATGCGTGTACGTGTGTGTGCATGTCGTGTTTCCATATGTAAATCAATCTTTACTAATTAGCTGCTAGGCGACAGGCCATTTTGAAAACTTAAAAGTTGCAAATTATTCAAAAATATATGTTGCTGTTCCCAGTCTGAAGATACTATTCCATAAACGATACTTATGAATACATGAAATCTCTTGGCTTAATCGTAAGCACTAATTGTGAACCCAATTTTAAAACTAACACTGACAATAGCCCTAAGTGTAACCTCAAAACGAACTGTAAGCCTAACCGTAACACTAACCTTAAACTTTATCGTAAAACAAACCTAACACTGACCCTACCAAAACAGATTTTATCTAGTCAATACTTTGAATAATCATATTCGAGCCTTCATATGTGTCTCCTCAGAGTATATAATATTTAGATGTAATTACGTGGAAAATAAATCTATCCAATTTTAGCCATTTTTGAAGCAAAGCAAATCACTAGAAAATCTAGCCATAATTAGCCATTAGAAAATTCTATTCAGATTATAATGACTCAAAAAATGTTCTTAAGATCTTTGTATAGAAAAGGAGGGAGGACAAGATGGTCCTGCTAAACTACTACTAGAGTCATGGGTTTGATCATACTTGCGGAAAACTAAGCTAAACAAATATTGATTTTCAAACTGCTATACTGCTATATTCAACTTTTAAACTGAAGGCAAAGTTTGAAAATTATATTAATTAACAGAAATTACCTAATTATTTGAGAATTTTTTTTTTAATTTAGCGTTTAAATCACTGTATAGCTTTTAATATATATGTATATATATATATATATATATATATATATATATATATATATATATACATATATATATATATATATATATATATATATATATATATATATATATATCGCTACGTGAACAGGTTTATCTCTCTGCCATATCGGGGTTTTCTTGCTTAAAAAAGCCCAGGCAGGGCGGAAATATGAAGCAAATCCCCATTGTACATCTCTGTACCTCAACATTTAAATTTGAATGTATCGATTACTCTATGAAATAAGCCCATCATATATCCAGTATTGCATTATATTTTATTATACTATGCTATATTGCATCCCTGATTAGTACTGTGTGATATATATACACACACACACACACACACACACGCATACATATATATATATATATATATATATATATATATATATATATATATATATATGTATGTATGTATATATACATATATATATATACATATATATATATATATATATATATATATATATATATATATATATATATATGTATATGCAACAGGAAAATATATGAGTAGACTTTTTACTTGAAAAAATAATTTTTTTATTTGCCATACAGCCAAATATTACGATACATATGCTTGACATTCCAATATTTTATTGCATGGTGTTTTTGTTTGAAGCATTTGCTATGACTTCAGTTTCAAATACCTCCATATTTATGCGTACTATGTGCATCACACATAGTATTCACTGTGTTTTCAAATGATTACTCTTATCTAAGACGATAATCAGCTAAAATTGGTTACGTAAAAACACCCAGTCGTTTATAAAAGTTCGGGGCAGAAAAGTGTTACAAGAATAGAGCAATTACAGATTCACTGAATCAGAATTCAGCGTGGGGTCCTCGAAACTGCGGGGCACATACTACATTTTGCACTGGATATTGGTAATTCTTCATTCTTGTATGGCAGCTGTTCAGATCAGGCAGGAAGTTTTATAGGTTTTTTTTCTTTTTATTTCCAGTTTTTATCACTTGTAATCTTTTGCTTATGTCTGTAGCTTTCTTCGGTAGCTTCGTCTATGTTTGTCTCTCCGTACGCATCTACTTTTAGTGATGGAGAAGCTTTTATTACGAACTGTTTCTCAGGCATCGTTTCTAATATTCTTTGCTCTTTCTCGACATGAACTGTAAAATGTTGCAGTGTTGATCTAAATCTGTCAGCCAATGGCTTTTTTCACCTGAATGAGTTTTAATTTCCGGTGTTTCTTTATTTTTCTACGCCACAACTGTTTTTGTCTCGTCAACTATTTTCCAGTTAGAGTGGATTCTTCAAGCCGAATGCAGAGTCCACTCTTTCCTTGCGAGCAGTGAATCTACGTTCTCTATTTTTTTCCTTTTGTATATTTCACTGCCATTTTCGTGCAAGGTTTGTTGATTGCTCTATTCATTTTTCCCTTTCATTTTTCTCTCTTTTGACTCTTCTCGAGTTTTTTCCCTTTTTATTTGTTTTCATTTGTTTTTATCATCTGTTTGACATCGTTTTCATCCATCTTTTTATTACCTCTCTTCTGCTATCACATTAACCGGAACTTCTCCTCCTCGCCGCTCAGGCTTTCTTATTTTAAAATTTATTGGTTGTTTCTCTTTGTTTTGTTCTTTCCTGATGGCCCTGATAAACCATCTACCTCTCTGTTTGTGTATTCATGTCGATCTGTATTAAAACTCGTTCATTCATTTGCGTTTTCGGTGTTGTTTCCTCCTTTTACTCACCATTCCCCCATGTTTAATCTGTGGCTTTTTTTCTGTTCTGTTCTCTGTTCAATTTTTTTCTACGTTGTAATTGCTTGATATTTGCTCAATTTAGCCTTGACTACACTCTTATAACATGTATATACATACATACATATATATATATATATATATATATATATATATATATATATATATATATATATATATATATATATATATATAAGTATGCATATACATGGTGAAAAGTTATTACCATAAAGGAAAATTACAAGTTGGATGGATAATCTTTATTCGCAAAAGTTTCGTAGGGAAAAAACTTTCTCGTGAGGAGAAAAATGAAGAATGAGTATTTGGCTGTATAGGAAGACTATTCGGTGGTGGAGTTATATTTGTTTAAAATTGGTAGAATAGGATGGTGCAGGAAGTTGTTAGTCATAATTGTGTGAGAAAACATTTTGAATGAGGGTATTTTTAGGGGGTATGAATTTATTCTAGGTCGAAGTGTGTCTCTGCTGCCTCAAACACACCTGATTCCTAGAACAACCAGGTATACAAAGTCCAACTAAAACATAAAAAAACATCAAGGCCGTACTCTCAAAGTCAATGAGTAATTTTTAGACGCAAACATGTATCCAATACCATGCAGCAACAGCCCAACAGTCCACATCGTTGAAACATCCAAAAATATTGAAAGGATTAAACATGAACAACCACGACCCCATATTAAAGACGACCAGAAAAATGCACATGTAAAACATCGCCTAGAAAAAGATCAAACCTTAAGTCTCCAAAAAAACACAATGATAAAACATGTACATCAGACAAATGATAAAGGCAGAACTTATTGTGCACCCCAAAACATCATAAAACAGTTCTTAGGCTCTTTCAAAAATCAAGGCACATAGCAAGAATAGTATCATCACCATCAATAACTCCATACAGACATACCAGCCCGGAAGACCCAGGTCAATTATGTTGTGTGTACGCGTATGTGTATGAGTGAGTGCATGCAGGGTCATTTGCGTGATAGAACGGATGTGTACATACGTGTTGCGTATGCTTGAGGCTTTGTGCACTATGAAATACTGCATATCTGATTAGGTGTGTATCATGGTTATGACAATATGATGTATTCCACGGTATTGTTGTATATTTTGAATATACTTATACACAGTATGCATGTATTGCTACATCGCTGTCCTGGTGTATACTGTACATTCCTGCAAAACTGTGTTTATTAAATGTGTGATTCCCCTATTGTATGAATGTAATACCCAGTTTAGGTCTGATTGTATTCATACGTTACATATCAATTAGATACGTATTGATATGTGGTTCTACACTGCATAGGCATATTTATATAAGTGCCAGTACACACACAGCCGAGAACTACCATAGAGTATGCATTCTATCACATACTGTTGAACGTGTATCATGAAAATGACTGTATCCATGTTTACTATTGTATGGTTGTATACTACGTAAATAAATATATATTACATGTATTGTCTTTGAGATGGCACATGTATTGTCTTTGAGATGGCATATTTCATGAATATTATGTCTCTATGTGCTATGTAGTCCAACATATACATGCTGTTATATATTTTTTATGCAATCACATATTGTAATAATATAATGTCTGATCTGTTAATATATATATATATATATATGTATATATACGAACAGTTGATATACAAAGGTTAAAGCTAACATATTTGCTTTTGAACGGGCAAGTATTTTTCCACATATGACGTATCTGTACATCTGTGAATGTGTGCTGGAATCATTTTTGTTAGAATATATGAATATAAATGCATGTTGAGTTGTTGATGTGCACGCTGGAATAAATGCATTGTATACGCCCCCAAAACTTAACACACACACTCATTCTATTGAAACAGAAAGGACCAACCTAAACCCCCAAATCATATGCAGTGTACATGTGTATACGCATCCCACGCTTTCTCAGCCCTAGGACATGAATACATTGGAATATTCCAGACATATATACATATATCCTATCCATAATTGATCTTTGATGACAGATATACGGATTGCCCTACTGTATGCGTTTTACAGAATTTTGACAACGCCATCCGCTAACGACTTTGGGCTGGATCCTACTTTACCCTTTAACAAGGAATATAACTCCAGCATCAAAGAGTCTTCTTTTCTTTCTTTTTTTCTGCTCACACTGAAGATGTAGGATTGTTTTACAAAACGTTTGTGAATAAAACCTATTCACTGAACTTCTGATTTTCTTTAAAGTCGAAAAGTTCAAATAATATGTCGATTATAACTTAACCATTGAATGATATTATATATATGTGTGTGTGTGTGTGTGTGTGTCTGTGTCTGTGTATCTGTGCGTGTGTGTGTGTAACTGTGCGTGTGTGCTTGTGTGTGTACGTTTTCATTTATATATAAACACACATATATGTGACAGAATGCATGTAAACAAGCAAAAGATGGAGAGAATTTTGGGGTGCATGCGTACCTGTTTGCAGTGCGTGTGTGTGTGTGTGTGTGTGTGTGTGTGTGTTTGATATCATGCTTACATCGGGGTTTTCATTGTCATTGTTTTCTGTATATCTATTCCTGACGAATAATTGGTCATCTGCATTTTGTAGATCTATTACTTTCAATGTCACTCCAATACACACAGAAACAAGAACACACGAAAACACACACAAACACAAACACAAACACGCATTGTTCGCGTGTATAGTTGGCAACAAATATATTTCCAGAACAGCACCTCCATTTAAAGACATTTGCCGTTATTTAATCTTGTGAAATTTTGTCCTTTTATCTCACCTGATTACATTTAGCGGAAGAAGTTGTAGATGAATGCAAATATAAATGATTTATTTTTGCATTCGTTAGGCAACTGCATCAATCTTGATGCTCTAAGACACACAAATATATCCTCATATATATATATATATATATATATGTATATATATATATATATATATATATATATATATATATATATATATATGTATATATATGTGTGTGTGTGTGTGTATGTGTTTTTGTGTGTGCATGTGTGTGGAAGCAGGTGAATATATATATATATATACATGTATAAATATACGTATGTACATATAAATAATCGAGGGTATACCATTACCGTTGAAAAATTATGTGTTTATTCGACATATATATATATATATATATATATATATATATATATATATATATATATATATATATATATGTATATATATATATATATATATATTTATATATATATATATATAATTATATATATGTATATATATATATATACTTATATATATATGTATGTATATATGTACATATATATATATATATATATATATATATATATATATATATATATATATATATATACATATATATATATATTGTCTACATAGCTGTACAGCCTGAAGCAGTAAATAGAAATAGAAATAATGTCAATGATTTATGTTGTTTCGATCGATTATTTTTCAATGTTTGTAAAAGTGATTTATTGTTTCTCTCCACTGTTCTTTACGTTTCAAAAAGAATGTTTAAACACATACACACACACACACACATTTGTGTTTGTGCATGTGTGTACGCATGTGCGTGTATGTATCGATTCAAGTATTTCAATTTCAATTTTCAACTGAACTCATGTTGTCTCAAAGGGTGTTTGGACATAAATCTTTAAGACAAAATATTATGTAAGAGAAATCACATCTGATATCGTGCGATATGGAAAAAAGTCATTGTTTGGAACTTATCTCAATAACTTATTTCGTTATAAGACCAAGACGGATACTAATTTACTAAAAAAAGAAAATCAAATGGCCTTTTCGGACAAAGAAAAACAGAGATATGAATCTTCTGAACACGTTCCCTTCCTGGTCTGGTGGAGATATTTTTATATAACTGGCTTCATCTAAAGGAAAACAAAAAAAAAAGAGAAAAAGAGACTCACTCACTCAATGAATAATTTTAAAACACTCACTAAATCAATTTCTCTTTTTTTTTCTAGTCACTCTCACAGCACTTCTTTGACACATTAAAATTTTTGTGGTTATTAGCTGATCCTTGCTATTTTTTTTCTACATTTCTATTAATATCAGTCCCATTGACTAATCCATTATAACTTAAATGTTACAACACAAGTTAAGCAGAAGATATGATCTTTCAAATAAGCATACACATTCTAATATATGGCATATATATATGTACACATATCTATATATATATATATATGTGTGTGTGTGTGTGTGTGTGTGTGTGATAAATGTATAGACAATCTAAAGCTCTTGCACAACACTCATCTGCTTCATTGATTTACGCTGTAGGATGTCCGATTTGTTCTTTGGTTAAATCCAGTGCCGGATGAAATCTGTTTCCAAACAAATTGTTTCTAACTATCACATTCTGTTAGGCATAAACTGTAAAATCTTATCATATATATATATATATATATATATATATATATATATATATATATATATATATATATATATATTTACATATATACATATATATGCATTATTATTATTTTTATTATTATTATTTTTATTATTATTATTATTGTTATTATTATTATTATTAAGAAATGGATGCATAATCTGACAGATAATATATGGATGCCTAATATTATTTTGAACTGACTTTGAATTGACCCCCTGCTGTTACAAAGAAAAAGGGCCTCTTGGCATAGAACGTCGAAAAAATAATTAAAGAAAGACGAGGCTGCTGCAAAAATTAAACTTACAACCGGTAGGGTAGCCCCCCTTAGATATTGAACTAAACAACCCGACGGTAAGGCGAAGACCCAAATACCCGCTATATCTCCACTTTTTCTACTTTGTTCATTGAGTGTCAATGTCTGCATTTTTCCCTAATGCATCCATGTATATAAGTGTGTATTTACTTGTGTGCATGGGTGTATGTCTGTGTTCCTATATCGTCAATATAACGTATACGCTTGACAAAGATAACGCTTCAGTATAACTTTCAAAAGATGATAATGTCTGGAAAAAAAGACGGGATGATCAGATTGAAACCAAATTGTTACTTTCAATTGTCTGCCTCCCGAATTTCTCCCGATTCACTTCTCACTACTTTCGATTACCTTCTTCATGGTAGTAGAATAACCCCAGGTCAATCTGCATTAATTTTGACTAATTTCTTGTCTGTTTTATTAACGACTTCAGTATCGATAACGCCCTTATCATAATGATCATCGTCTCAAATATCGTTTATCGACACGGAGATTTTATCACAGATAAAAATAATAGATGTCTGGTCATCTGTGCATTATCATTATACAATCGGAGGGCAATCATTAGGATCACGCATTTTCTTTGATTTCTTGACCGGCTGTTTTGAATCAGCTATTTTGAATGACTGAAAATGGCTAGATCTTCCGAAATATTTCTGAAATTTGGCGTTCTATCCTTTAGTAACGGTACATTCACCAAAACTCAATACACAGTCTCAAAAACGTATGAGTATAAACGCATTGAAATTCATTCTCGATCTGAAAGTCTTAACTATAAAATAAAGTAAGATTTTTATTGATTTAAAAATACCGTCTTTTATGTACATAGAAATAGTATTTTCATTTAATTTTACAGTTTTTAACTAATTAATGAAAAGTAAACCTCCTTTGAAGGTTCTGTTTTTCAAATCAAGCTGTTGTTGAATATGTAGATCGTATCAACACCCTTTTCTCTGAGTATTCCATCCAAACGATTGCTAACTGCTTATTCTATTCAAATCACGCCCAAATTTCAAAAGAATCGACATCCAACTCAGAATTACAGGTACATTTGATTCAGTAATATTTAACGATTCGAAATGGCAATTTTTCTTTAAATCTGGCGGATTTTAGCAGTTCAAAATAGTATTTCAAGAAATGCTTTACTGCCCGATCAGTGTGAAATAAACAATATCAGATATTTTACAAGTTTGATCGAATATCTTTCTAATCTCCCAATTATTCAATAACTCATAATCGATAATGTTATACGCTTGTCTGGTCTTCATTACGAAATCAAATAACAATCACAGTTAATTGAATCTTGATTTCCTTTGCTGCTGATGAGAACTAAGAATTGGAGCAATAGTTGGTGACCTAATCTCTCGCACATCGTATTCTCTAAGTTTTGCTACCAGCACACAAAGATAATTAATGTGCGCAAAACGAGATCACTTATAATAGAGATAATATACTGAGTTTTTATTGGAAATACATTGATTCTCTCTTTTCAATTCAAAAGTACACACATATTTTATTCATAGGAAAAAATGCACAACAACAGGCTTTGCACCCACTAACAAAGAAAAAAAATAAAAGGGAATATTGTAGGCCTTTATGACTGTACTGAGTTATTTTTTTTTTGGTATTTATTCCGGAACTTGGGGCATTGTGCTGGACAAAATAAAACCTCGTACATATCTAGACAAAGTTTGAAGTGTTGATGTCAGGAAGTCTATCCCAAAGTGCTTTACACGTAAACCTTTTAGAATGAAATGATAATTCAGTTGACCTTGTTTGGTGCTAATGAGGTATCTTAATTCATTTTGAATTGTGGCTCCTCCTGCAGAAAAAGGATACAAAGGTCTCTTATGTTGAATCCGTGTCTGATTGTTAGCAGATATAATGATTTGTAATTAAATTGATTGGATATTAAGTGTTTTAGAGATTCAGATGATGTTTTGAAAGCTGGGAGTTTATTTTCTAAGTCACATTATACTAATCTAATTTAGAACAATTAATATTCACCTAATTTGTTCATTAATCACTGAACCCGCCTACAACCAGACGTTGACTATATATAACAGACGGTTTCTTTGAATAAATATACATTCTATCGATATTGTAAATAGGTGACTCCATATCAAGGACGAAAATTGATGAGTTAACTATGTCCCACGGGTGATTATATGCTCACTTAAAATATTTTATCGATACTTCTGAATCTCATTCACATATTTTTTTACAATTACTTATTAGTTTTGGTATTAATTATCAATACTTTTATACGTTTGAGGGCCACTATGGGGTGAACACACTTGCAAAACTAATTGAGATATGGCAAAGGAATTAAACTTTGACCGTTCAACAGTGACTCGACATTTGAAAGCAATGAATGCAGATTCTGAACAAATTGGGCTTCGAGACACTTCCTCACTAAATCACCTGAGCACTCTCCAACCGACAATCCCTTTTTAAAAACTTCCCTCAAGGAGCTATCTTCAACTACCAGGCAGCAGCTCAAAGTGCCTTAGACCATGATGGGACATTATCAAGCTGATTTTTCTGAAAAAGATCAACAGTAGCCGAAAATGTGGCCAATTTGAAAAAAAAATTAGTGAGTTTAATAAAAGTGAATGTTTTATTCTAATAATCAATTTTTTCTGGGGTCTTAATCATCTTTTTTTTTTCGAAATGAGTACATCTCTTAGCAATAAAGTTAGCTACAAATCTTTTCTAAAAATAGCCAAATCTAGCCATCTAAAAATATATATGCCGCCTCTGAAGAGTTTCCTTCCTGCCCAAAATTGCTTCCGGTTTTTTTGAGCATTTGCCAGTCTACCTCGCCCATAGCAATGTTCAGTCCATTAGTAAAATTAGAATTTTTTCTCTTTTTGTGGAAAATTAAGAATATTTCTTTTACGATGAATTATAGCTTTTAATATTTCATCTTCTTGAAATATAATTGCTGATAGAAAAAAATGACATGAAGAAAATATTCAAAAGACTTCAACGAGCGGCCCTCGATGTCCACAATTTCACTTATTGCTATTTGCAAAACCGTTGCCAATCAATTCCTTTTATTTAATCCACCAAGTATGTATCTCCCCATTTTTTATTGATAAATACATTTGCTACCTCGTGATTGTCGGGATGATTTGTTGGATTCGCTTTATTGGTAAGAGCCTCTCAGCATTTTGGGATTCATTTTTTAGATGTTATGTTTTGTCTTATCTTTCTAGGGGTGAGGGAGGATTTGGGATATGACCGTAAACTCCATCAATTACACTCGAATATAAAAAAATAGTTGATGAATAAGATAATATCGAAAAAAATCTTTACTCAACATTCACTTCCAACGCAACCCAAAAGAGCATCCAGTATTAATATCTAACATGGTTCTCATTAAAGAATAAACTATAGATACACGCATACATACAAACACTCGATGGGTTCAGCTGAGAGTGTTTCTGCATTCGTATATATAGGTCTGTGTTTGTTGGTGTACAAATTTTGTTCAATTTAGTTCAACATTAAATCGATTAATCCTTCATTAGAAACTTTCACACAACCAACGGCTTTTGGCAGCATGTTGTGTTAGGGGAAATCAATTGAAGAAAATTGAGAAAGGAGTTTTAACTGAATCAGTTACTTCTCTTGCCGTTTGTAAGGTAGTAATCCCTGAAAAAGTCTGATTTTCAAAAGAACAAGTAAACACAATTTGAGGGGTAAATCGAGCGTATCTCACTTTGCAAACTAAACCTTATTTACGAAGTTGTCCATGTAAATATACATACATAGTCAGCCAGAACATCTTGAAAACTGAAACGAACCTAGGCTGTCAGTTTGGGTAAAAGAGATGTTGGTGTTCCCCACTCTAAAATCGTTGCTTATTCCAGTTAAATCTGTGAGTAGATAGTAGCTTCGCTCGGGGAAATTTGACAACAAAACTGCATTTGTCGATAAAAACGTGCGAGATGAGTTAAATGTCAATTTCATGTTATTCTTTTCGTGTTAATAATGAGAATAGACACCGTAAAAATGACATCAAATAAAAATTATTAGTATAAACATATTAAACCTGATGATATTTGTGTTAGAAAAGTTGCTCACATCACTTGAACTGGTTGAGTATATTAATTTGCATTTGAAAAAACACAAATTTTAGAACTTCTACAATAAACTAATGAGCCGTTTTTTGATGGAAAAATCAATTTAATTTTCATTTCTTGTCTTTTTTTTTCTGTAGACAAAGTATTCAGGAAGAAATACTAATGGAAACATTTCTTTCAACTTAATCGATTCTTTCATTTCACGGCGTCTAGAAGAAATTAATCAACACACCAGAAATATTTATATTTCTGAGAGGATATTTCTCTTAAAAAGTCGAAGCAGTTAGAATTTCAATCGAAACGGCAACAGTTTTTGGAGATTGGTCCTAAATTTAAAGAAGGAACAGGAAGAAAACTAAAATAATTTCTGTTTGAAAGTTTAGTTGCTTCTTTTTTTTTTTTTTTTTAAGTATGATGTACAAGTTCTAATTGAGCAAAAAATATATACGAGTGTTTCTTTCACGTGTTTCAAATGTATTTATTAAATGATTGATGTTCCGGCTGCTAGCACTCTTTTTGAACATTGTCATAACAGTATTTTAAATATCGATATATTTAAATGTTTGGCGAATTCAATGAAGTCTAAAGAAAGGAATTTATCGTGTGTTTTACGCACAGACGATATAATTTTTAAACGTACGGGATGATCGCAGTTTACAATTTAAAATAATCTTTAGGATACATCCTTATCTACCGGAAAAGTAGCTATTGAAAATTCAATGATATTTTGACGATTCTTGGCATCCATAAAAAAGACACATTTGAAGCAAGCACATGTCAATAGTTGTTATGATATGTGAGGGGTGGGAAAGGCTGTATCTGACCTTTACACTTTGTTCACCGGTGAGCGACAGACTAGACAAATGTATTTTCTTCTAAGTTTTCACTGAAGAATAAGCAATATTTTTTCCATGGAACTGTTAATTAAACTCTAAAATAACTAATTTTCTTCGAATCGAAATTCCCAGACGTCAATTCTATTTTCAAAAGGTTCCTTTGAAATCGAATTCAAATTATTTTAATGACTTGCTATCAATCATAAGGGAATTGGCGTTTTTGGAGTCAGACTTCAAGTGAACGGTTCCCAAGCTCTGAGCCCAAATTTTGAATGCTGTTACTATGCAAAAGTATTTGTTTCTTTTACTCGTGACATTTTGCTAGTTTCTAGCAA
Source organism: Thysanoteuthis rhombus (assembly GCA_963457665.1). Classification (NCBI taxonomy): domain Eukaryota; kingdom Metazoa; phylum Mollusca; class Cephalopoda; order Oegopsida; family Thysanoteuthidae; genus Thysanoteuthis; species Thysanoteuthis major. Next base: position 42,583,710 of record OY735221.1, read on the forward strand.
TCTTTTCAAAAAATTAAGCTTTCAAAGAGGATAATCAATTATTTTAATATGTTTTTAAAAAGTGAGTCAGAGCAAGTAGTATTTTTGTGGAGCATGTACCAGATTTGGATTTAATGACCATTATATTATTTGACATTGACTGTACTAAGCTAAGTTTGAATCATAACAAGATAAGTTGGTCTGTAATTAAATAAATTGTATAAAGGCACTTGATATACTTTAGAAAGAAAATGCCTTGAGTACGTTCATCGGCACAGGGCTGAAAATTGCAGTGCAATGCTTCACAGACTCGTCTCTCATACATATGCTATATTGAAATGAGTTTCACTCTCATTGGGTACCTAACAACTTTTCGCTTCTCAGAGACTATAGCATGTTGATAAATAAATGTTCATTAGTTTTGCTTCGTTACTATAACGGTTGCATTCTGGTTTTAAATTTCGTTTTTTTCTTTGGTCCTGTAGTATACTCAAAGCCAGGATTTCTGATGCTGATAAAACGTCCGGCCTTCAATGCCCGGAAGATCAGATCCGTGCAACAAAATCATCCCAATCCTTTTCCGTCTTACATTGTACAGAATCTTTCTCATTAACCTGCAATTGTGCTCTGGCACATTTTCCTAAAGTTTCATCATAATCTGAGTTAACCCTGCTAAATAATCTAAAAGTTTTTGTGGACTACTGTAAATTTAGGTGTGTTTTTTTTCTATGCATCGATTTTGAAGACAGGCTGATTTTTATAAGGGTAATCAGTAGAATGATAAAATTCAACATGGAACTCCAAACACAATTCAGTGCAACACCCGGCTATTAAAATATTATTTGTGTAACCATACATTTCTCTGAGGTTCGCTTAGCTTAGTATATGAATAACAGAGTAAATATCTGATGAAAAAAACGCAGATATTCCTCTGGAACGATATTTCAAAAAACAAATATTGAAATTGTTGAAGGTGGAGAGGTTACAGATATTGAAACTAATTTGCATCTCATAGTATTTATTGACTGCGCATGAGCATACGTATGTTTAAATGTACAGACACAGAAAGAGGAAGTGAAAGAAAGAAGAGAAGAAGGAAGAAAGATAGAAAGAAAAAAGATAACATAATTTGAATTGAAACTGAGCAAAATGAGGAGAATTACGGATTAGAAATAATTGTCTTTCGACAATCTTCCGAATTGGGTGTGCAAGCTTGCTCCTAAAAAATATTTCGAAATTCCGCATTCTGCTCTGGTTCTAATGCTAGTAACTTAACCCAAAAGAAAATACATAACTACTTCAGCCAGTATGCACAGGCAAATAGATGAAAATTGGGAGATAGATATGAATAGAAAGAAATAAAAATGGATAGAGATAGATTTAGATGAATAGATAGTTGGGGTGTTTGAATAGTAATGATATGTGTGTATCTAATATGATACCACATGTGTATACATATATTAGTATCCACATATATTCTTCATTGTATATGCTGTTCGTTATATAATAATGGTCCAATGTAATCATACACATGAGTTGGAGAGATACACACCCCTGCACGAATATCATTTTAGAGAGACATAATATCAGTGTGTTAACCAGTGGTTATTTTCTATTTCCCCTTACCATTTACAACCGAACTTTTTTACCCACTTATCAACAAGAGTTTCACTTAATATGATTTGCCTTTTGCCTTCATTTTCTACAGCTATATATCCTACATTTTGACAATGGTGGTCACAAACGATTTATCAAATAATAATTTA
>OY735221.1:42590454-42707954 GCA_963457665.1 Thysanoteuthis rhombus
GAAAGAGAGAATAGAATTGAATATATAGCTCTTATATAAATAGATAGTACAATTATAAACTCACTTTATTACCTGCTTGCTCACCGACGTACCGAACTACTTATCCTACCACTTACCTACGGACTTACACGGTACACACTTACCAACTTATGTACCCATTTACCTACATAGGAATCTACTAACGCAACTACTAAATTGCTCATCAACCTACTTATATCCCCACATACTTACTAAACTACCCAATTATTTGATAACAACAACTCATTTACCTGACTAATTACCAAATTAACTACATAATCAACCTCTCACCATACCTGAATGCTTACTGACTTAAATATTTACTTAACAACCTAATTAGTTAGTTATTCACTCGACTATTACTTACATAACTACCTATCTATTAACCTAATCCCAAAAACCTACCAACCTAGCTAGCTCCCAATTTAAACCTACCTACCTATCTACATACCAAACTATAAACCAATATCCAACTTTTTACCTATCTACCTACATATCCTCTCTACTTGCCTATTTATCTCCAAATATCAACAGAAAGACACGTACCTACCAATAGTCTTACACCTACCAGTCTGTACGTACCTACCTACCCATCTAAACTTCCCCATCAACTCAAACCTAACTAACAGCTTAAACCTAACTACCAACCTAAATTTACTTGCCGACCTACCTACCTTTGTACCTAAACCTACCTACCCACCTAAAGCTATCTACTAACCTGAGCTTACGTACATACGCATATAAACCTAACTACCCACTTAAAAATAACTACCAACCTGTACCTATCTACCTACCACCACAGACCTACCTGTATAAACCTACCTACATAATACTACCTACTAACCTTAACCTACCTACTGACCTGAATCCATTTACCAACCTGAACCTACCTACTTAATTGCTACTTAAACACACTCACCAACCTAAACCTACTTATTTACTCACTCATTTAAACCTACTTACCATCTAAACATACCTACCAACCTGAACCTACCTACGTATCCCCGTAAACATACCAAACTAAACCTACTTAACTACCAACATAAAACCTACCTACGTACATAAACCCACCTGACACTAATCTACCTACCAAATCCTACCTATCTCCACCAATAACTATCAACCCAACGTCTTATCCATCCACTCACTTATCTATCTATATATCTGCCTCCCAATGTAACCAACAACCTACCAACAATCATCTAAAACACACCTTCTCATCTACCTACCAACCTCCCCTGACTCATCTACACATACCCCCACGCCCAACTTACAACTACCTACCCATCAATACCTATCAACCCAACAGCACACATATCCAACCTCACCCATCTACACATCTACCAACCCACCCGAGACAACTCCCCAACACCAATCAACCTATCTACCCCGATCTACCAACGACACGTACCCAACACATACCGACCAAACCAACTAACTTGATCTACACCTATCCAACCATCCATCCCTACCCATCCACCACCTAAACGGCTACTGGAACATGTACCAAACAACATCCATCTATCAACCTACGTGTATTCTACCCGATCTACCGACCCTAGTTCGCCCAACCCACTTATCTACACACGTGAACAAACTTACTTTGCTACCATCTATCTGTTGTTAACTTGTTATCCATACTTCACCTATCTCCATGCACCTATCTACACACCCTCGCGTACACATAGCAACTCAACTATCAACACCTACCAACGCTAGTTTACCGAAAAAATTTGGGATTTAACTCACTACAGTATTGATTATCAACACGATGAAGCATGCAGATCATCATTTCACATCGACAACACACACACACACACACACACATATATATATATATATATATATATATATATATATATATATATATATGCACACATTATGAATCCGTTTATTACATTATAACTCTATTTCAAATGATCTCCCGTTATTTTACTGTGTATATATCATTTGTCCTACACAGCATAATTTGATGCATAATCGAGTGTATTTGAATTCATGTGCATTCGTTTATATGTGCTTGTAGATGCTGGTGTGTTCATTTGGTTTAGAACTTATACTTGCAACGACAATCAATGATTGAACAACCATAGCGTCAAAATGTGGAGTTTTGCACAATAGTTTCCATCAAATATCAAATATGGTCAGAATAAATTCTATTCATGCCATCACTGGCGTTTCCCACTTGAAAACATCTAAAATAGAATAAAAATATCTGGAAAACTTCTAGATTTTTTAGATGAATAAACCCGTCAAAATAAGACCACCAAAGCTTTTTTCTCAAGAAAAATAAAGGAAAAGAAAGCGTCTTATGGAGTAATGATGCCAAATTTTCAAACCTTTATGCCGAACAGTGGGTTAGAGTAAAACGCAATCAAGGGGGAATGTAACTACATAATATGATGCTTTGAATCAATGTGAATTTTTAGTTTACCTTTTGCTACTGTCAAGTAAAATAATTGTGTTGAAACAACTGGACAAATGAGGAGAATAGCCATATGGCTTGTTTTAGCTCTGTTAGCTGTTACGTATTTGTTGGCAAATTTCCTCAGGGTTATATTCAATCCATGCTTCTTACGTCATCGTCGTACAATAATAATCTAATGTAGCAGACCGTAAGAAGATGTAAGAAAACCCAAAAATAGATAATGTCAACGCTTAGCGATACGTAGACGAATGAATGTCAATTTTACAATCCCGATGTATGAACTGACTTGCTATCCAAATTTACTGTGAGATTTCTACTTCTTTCGATTATCTCGAAGATACCAATTTGACTGGCTCAAGGCGGGTACAATGTTATTGTAATCATTCAAAACATTCAGGGCATTGCAGTTCATTATTCGATGGATTTCGTAAAGTACCCAGGGAGGAAAGAAAAAAGTAGATATCAAGGGAACATACTTTCGCTTTGAAGTCCCTCCTCCTGCAAAAGTTTCGTATTCTGTGACGTAGAAAATCCTTTTTTTTTTTTTTTCTCATTTGATGCAGATTTTATTAAGCAGTGATCCTTTTGGAATTAGGTCCATTGCTCTGTTTCAGTTCCGTATGCACATGAATGCACACACACACACACACACACACACACACACACACACATATATATATATATATATATATATATATATATATATATAGTCATTATTATGATTGCATAATGTCACTATTATGTTTTTATGTGTTTATCATGACGACATCAAGGATTTTGACGTCTTCGAGAAAAGATTTTGGGAGATTATGCGCTTATTCATGTTTTCAATTGAATCATTCCTCAACAGAGATAAAATTATTTCCAATGAATCTCTAACATCAGCGACTAGTTGCAAAAATGCATGTCAGCAAACTAAAAAAGTATTTTATCCTTTTTTTTTCATTACTCAAAGTATTGTAGATTATGATTTTTTTTAATTTTTAGATCATTATTTACAGTCATTTTGAAGACGGTCCAAGTTGAATTGAGTTTTTCTTAATTAAAAAAAATAAGTTAAAGATGGATAGGAATGAAAATTAATCAAAATGGTTTACAATATTTCATATAACAAAATAAATAATTAAAATATATCATTGCTTTACTGATACTACTTGGAGAAAATCCAAAGCATAACATCCGAGAAACCAGGAGTGAAAGGTACAATGAAGGGTAAAATGAGATCTTCTCTGGAGCTGAATTTCGTAGCATTATAAGACAGTCTTAGTTGAATTGAGATTTTTTTGTTAAAACAAAGTAAGATAAAGATGGATTGAAATAAAAAGAGTTGTTGTAATGAAAAGAGCCATTAAAAACTGTTTGACGATTACTGGTCTTCCATCAGCAAAAGAGACAGGAGTTCGAATTAAACGAGAGATTTTTTTAAATTCTATTTCAAATAAGTCTAGTTTACTCAGTACTGTGAACTGACAAAACTGAGAATGATCCAGTAAAAATGTACTAAAAACTAACATGAAACAGAGTATTGTATTCCCCGAGGGATAAAACACAGACAAATGACGCAATATATCTTATAATCAGCTTTTTGTTTGGAAAACTAATTCAGGACTGAATAGCTTACAGTATTGTGGTTTGTGATGGTTGACAAACTGCTCACTAAAACTAGTTTTTCAAGTGCTGAGGTTCGAGGTGATTTCCGGGGTTTTCGGGGAATTTTCAGCTGAATGCATCCAAACGAAATTCGGTATAGTCGAAAATGATAATGATGAAAATATTTGTCCATCAATCGTTATATTTCATGGACTAGCATTTCTGCTTGAAGCATCTACTTCGTTGGTATGCCAATTCAAAGGATAACCGAGAAATGATACCTACGTTGTTTTTCTGGATCGCTGGAAAAAATTCGCCCAAAATATTCTGTTGAAGAATTTGTAGAATTGTGGAAGGAATGATCATGTATCATATCAGTCACCTAATTCTGGGCTTTTCAAACTTTTCATTCACAGCCTCTTTTGATGAGACAGAATTTTTCACGATCTCTTCTGTAATCCCTCAATGTGTACAAAAGATATATATATATATATATATATATATATATATATATATAATAACAATGTGCAACCCGATTTTCATTTCTTGGTAAAAAAAGCGTTTAGTTTCCTGATTGCGTATGTGTAAAAAGTATTGGAAATGGCTCTCATCACTTTCAGGCTTGGTTCCTGAAACCAAGCCAGTGATAACACCATGCAAATTTCTGTTGTGGTTTCTCTGTCTTAATCCGATTAGAAACGTGCAAAATTTTGTGTTGTTCAGTGGGAATGATTGACATGTTCTATACCTTTTAGACATAAACAACACGAATTAGTGTTGTCAGCCTTTAGTCCCAATCTGACAGTAAATATTCTGACACCTGAATGCTTTGTCGTTCAGTCAGCTGGACTTGATTGGAGTGAAATTATGATGGACTATAAGATAACTTCGCAACCTTGTGTTTTCATTTTCGTTGCATTCAATACTTTGTTAGTCACCATCATGATTGCAATCAATTATATATTGTAAATATTGGAAGGTACATAGAGTTTGATGGCGTTCTCAAGTATTAAGATATCGGAAAATAATCGATAATTTTCGCTTAATTAGTTTCGAATACTTCTCTTGTATAACTATCTTTCCTGATTAAAAACATGTTTCACAAACGAAGCTTCTTTTGGGCTTGCCCCATCAGATGGAGATTGCATAACATTTTAGAACCATGGTGTTCCAACAGTTTGTTTCTTGCTCTGTTTTACCGTATGCCGCGGGTATTCTTTCGTTTAGAGGACGCTACTCAATCTAGATGCATTCAAATTGTCAGATATTTTTTTATCAAAATCCAAAATGCTTAGATGAGTTATTGGCTGGTTTTTATTGTTTGAGATGAGTAACCTTCGGGTCTTAGGGCCAGACAATAGAAGAGCCTTGAACTTCATCTTCATGGGTACTGAACCATACTCGATTCGCTGGCTTCAGTGCGAGGATGTTATGTCTGGCGATTTGTCCCCGGGCTATCACTTTTCGAGAGACAAAAGGAAAGATTCATCGAAACCAAATTTATCCCTCCCCTTTCTGAGTAGGCATGTATAAACAACAGCTTTTTATAATGTGATCATCGGGTCAGACTGACACGAGATTTTGGTGAAATTTTTATTTACTCAATCTAGCTTTTCTCTCGTCACAGCTGTTGTCTAAAGATTTGTGACATCCGTCGGTCTGAGATCTTTATTTCCTCTTATTCGTATACTATCAAGATGATATCCATGTAACATAACAATAACTAAACATAAGAACGGAGAAGTACAGGAAAAATCTTTAAATGGAAACGTATTTATAATCAATAGAAAGTTTTCATTATGTTCTCAAGAATGAATTTCTAAAACGTAAAAATTATTTTTTCAATGAGTGAATAGCATAACTTGAAGTGGAGAGTGTCCCACTGATAACGATTATGCTAGGTCTCTGCAAGGGAATGGCAGCAGAGACATTATATTGGTGTCCAGAAAACCCAGAAGGCTTTGAGAGCCGTGAAAGAGGACTAGAGACTTCTTTAGTAGAGTCTTGTGTTGACACTTCGGAAGTCTATACATCAGATTCAATTAGTCAGCAAATTAAAACTATGTAACCGACGACCTTTGGCAGCATGCTGTGTGGGATACAATAAATCAAATGAATTGAGAAGGAGTTGTTGAATGGTTTTGGTTGATAAAAAACAATCCTGAAAACGTCCAGACAAAAACAACGTGAGCAGTTCTACACTAACTCATTGTCGACTGAAATCCCCCTAAAAGCTTTTACCCCACGATGCGGTACAGGGTTCACTGAATCTAATAAGGATTAAATTTTCAGTCTTATAGCTCCACTGTACGTGTGATATAATATGTGTAGTCAGTCAGCCAGACCAACAGGAAAAAGGAAGAAAACCTATTTGCTTGCTGAATATATCCATCCTGATTGTTAGGTTAATCGGTTTTTAATATATATATATATATATATATATATATATATATATATATATATGTATGTATGTATACTTGCTCACATGCATAATGTGTGAATATGTATGCATATGTGCATCTTCGTACGTATGTGAGAATATGTAAGAGCACGGAAGAATTTTCTAATCACATAATGTGACTGAATCAATCAAATTTTTTTTCATAGTTATGGGAAGAGAATGACGGGGCTATGAACTTGAAATGTTCCACAAACAGGAAAACAAAAGCACAAAGACAAAAGAATACAGAAAACCCGTCGTCCATTTATGGGAATGTAAACGAATGCAGCGGTAGGATGTCTTTGAATGTTTCTATCATATATGCATGGATATGTAAGAAATGCGTGTATATATATATATATATATATATATATATATATATATATATATATATATATATATATAATGGTCTCTGATACTGATGACACTGAAGTTGTTTATGTTGTTTTCTTTTTTTCTTTTCTTTTTTCTTTTGCTGTTGTTTCTTGTTTTGTGGTGGATAGGTCCGGGAGATCAGACTTGGCACTCATTTTTCATGATATTTTTTTTTTTTTTTTGTCGTCCGTTCTTGTTCTTGAGGCTCAAATAATTTTTGTCTTTCCATTCTGTGTATTTCTAGTTATCAACACTTTTCCCTCGGGCAATCTCCGTTACTCTTCCCCCAATTTATGTATTTTCGTTTATTTTTGATATTTGAGACATTTACTGATAGGATTTGGATTAAACATTACCTATATCTAAGAACTTCCAACTGAATTAACAGTAAAAAAGAACTTTTATTATCGTTAATGCTGTATATGCATGGTATGGATGATTTTGTCGGCTGAAATCTGATTAATCGTAGTGTAAGTACATACAAGAAGTCCTAACCAGCACCTTAGATAGTCGTGTGTGGGGGATTATTTTGATAGGACCTTTCGTTTTCTCAGTGATCGAGAATTACAATTCAGATGTACAATATCAATTATGACAAAGGGTTGTAGGATAATTTGAACAATAAAAACACTTCGTATTAAGCGTCTGTAATCTAACTTGACAATCCTACATCAGAGAGACTGAATATAGCCGATACATATGGGGACTATGTCTTCTTACAAGAGATTCAGCGGTAAGCGTTTCAAGAAAGTAATAATTCTAAAAGCCAGCGATCTATGCACGAGGAAGTAGCGACAGCTGTTTTGATTGATGCCAACTTTATAGAGTGGTATTACTGCGCGACAAATCTGATTTCGTTTTGCTGAGCAGAGAACATCTGATGTTCATAAATACACCGTTTATCAAACAGCAACAGAACTCTGGGACCCAAATCCAGATACAATTGATCTATGCTATAATTCTATTTGTCATGATCTCCGACCGCCACGCTTTGATTGGTCACTTCGTCAAAAACATTTTGGAACGCTAAACAGTCGAATGAACTTGACAACAGAGGCATTGATACTGTTTTGCAAAACATGTTGACTTTGTTGGCTTCTTTGTTACGTTACCGAATCTGGATCGAGATTCGGCTCAGTAATATAGAAAGTTTTTAATGAAAATGTATTTCTCAGGTTTCACAATGAATTAAATGCATAATACTATTTTTCATTATAGCTATTTTTACCAAATAAATCATATAAATTTGAATATCAATTACTCCATTTAGGATGTTTTTTCTTTCATTTTAAGAGAATGAAAGGAGAGGCAGTTTACTCAAGGAATAGAAAAAGAAATCAAAGACAAGCAATGGGGATAGGAGAAGAAAACGAGAACTTACAAGTAATATCTTTATGTGTATCCGTCAAGGACGTCGTTTTTAGACAATTTGTGACCAAGGCAAGATCAATGGTATGAAATGGAACTAAATTGTTTCTTTCGCTGCACCACCTGTTCCAAATTAGACTGCAAGTACCACGATATCTTCAACTACACATTAAAAGTGTTTATTGATGAACGAGTAACTGGGAAGGAAATCGTAAGTTGCATGCATTTCCGGTCAGCCATTATGAGTAAAAGCAGTTCAAAGTCAGATCTGGTTTTATTGCTTTTAGTTTATCAGGAAATAGGAATCCCATTAATCTCGTATGATGGTACAAAAAGCAACGACGAAAGGAATAAGACTGTATTGCTATCATTTGGTTGATTCAATTGATTGGAAGAGTCCATCGCTCTGTAATACGTCTCACGATTGGCTGACTAACCAGTGCAGAGTTTGTAACCCAGTTCTTCTTTGCTCCAATGAATAGAATCTTTTATTTCAAACTTTTCTCACATAAATTACCGTTTTTTTTTCGTCTAGGGAATACAGCAATCATCATGACGTTCTCATATGGCCAATCACCATCCATCATCTCATTTGACCAATACTCTTAAGTTGAGCCGAATAAGATCCTGGCCTATAATCACTATTATTCATCACATAAGCACCGTTCACTTGAACCCTTGCCTCAACACCATAACATCCGTACATAGGCAAATGGTGAGGTAAGACAAGCAGCATAAAATAATGAGATAATGGATCATCTCAGTGGTCGACATTGGCAGAATTTCTGAAGATAAAAGCGGCCCATAATCGAATTGACATCAACTGAATAGCAATGAAAACCTTCTTCAACAAAGGTTCTAGCAGAACGATTACGATTTTGAATGAAATAACCTGTATAGATGTTATAATCGTATTTTACTGTCATCATTCGACGAGTTATACGGATCAATCAAATGATTTTCAGAGATTGCAGTATATCCTTTTCTTGATTAATTTTAAATGTTTTCTTTGATTCACCGTTTTAGATATAAACAGCTAATCTGATATTAGAAACTGTCAACCAAAACCGTTGCCCAAACTGTCAATGTGGATTTCTTCAGTTTTCAAATTCATCTGATTGGCTATGTATCTATTATGAGTAAAAGCTGCAGAAGTGGAACTAAAGGGTTGACATTTTCAACAAAAACACTTCATCATGTCGGGGAAAAACTCTATTTTTTTTTTTTTTCAAAATCCTTCCACAAAACAGGTTCTGAGAGAGGGTTTCAACTGCATTGAAAGTTTAAGCAAATTTCAGCCCCTAATTTGTATTCGACTACAAGTGTCCAAAAAAAGCAAGAGAAGTATCTTATCCATTCACTACCCCTTATCCTGAATTCCAATCGATCGCCCAAAACACAGTATTTTGCCAAAGGATATTGGTCAACTGATATTTTCAATTGAGCAACTGTTTGAAATAGTGTATGATGTATATATAAACTATAAACTTTTGTCATATGAAATTCTATGCTCACCATTTTATCTAACAATTATTTCTGTTAATATGCAGTTCCAACTAATCTACCTATGCGATTTATTCATCTTAGATTCAAACTTGCTTAAGACTTATTCACTTTGGCTTCTGTTCAGCAATGTGACCATTTCATCCTATTTATTTCCACACGTGGATCGTCTTCTAATTCAAACCAAATGCAGGCATAGAGGAAATAAATATAATCTGCTATATCAGACGCACTTGGCGCCATAAAGGCTGCAATCGTATAATTGAAGCAGAATTTCTCATACAATCACAGTCTTTCTATAATGGCTACGGAGGTTGATCAGAAATGGAAAATGACAGCTGTTCCTCAGACAACTCCGCTAAATAACAGTAAAGTGTCGCCAATCTGGACATCGCTTAGAACAATAGTGAATTAGGAAAAATAATCAGAATTCATCTCATCAAAGTGAAGGAGATGATGAAGACAGTAACTTCTGAAACACCCAACGTCTGCGAGTTGAACAGAATATTAATGAAGTTAATATTTACTTAAATTATTTGATTTAATGGACCCAGACATAATATCCAATTACAGCGGCATCTACTTGACATTGAAGAGGATTATCTAAGATTCTATATAGATGTGCTGTTTTTTTTTAAACTAAAAGTTATTGTTGGTTTTATTTAAATAGGATATTGTTATTGTATGTTATAGGGCAAATATTCGTCACTCCATCACACACCATGTGATTTAAAGTCTTATTCCCTTTTCTCCCAGTTCAAGAAATGATTCAATCGTGAATAAATCTAAGCTCAAATTGCAGGTTCAAGAGAAATAAAGAAAAAAACTGGTGTATTATGAGTTTTATGGAATTTCTCTCGTATACCATTTTAAATGGACTGAATTTGATTCTTGCTGGTTGCCTCACAACTCAAATCCTGTTTGAGATGGACTTGACCTTATCAAAGTTGCCAATGAGTATGTTAATATTCTACTTCTACTGCTTTGGTGATCATGCTGACCAAAGCGTTCAATGACCCATTCTCCTCACAGTCAACCACATCTAATCATACAAAATAGGATAATCTTTTGTCAATATATGTGACAATGGGACTGGGAGAGAGGATGTGGAACAATGCCATTATAAGGGATTTTAGAGGAAAAATATCACATAATACAGATTTTTTGAGTAACATTGTGCTCGTTTAACTATTCACTTTCTATCCGTTATATACTTGATATTTTTTGTTACTGAGCAGTGAATCATTCAGCTATAATTCCTGTGTTTAATTACCAATGAATAACATTAAGAATTCTGGGAAGATCGTGTGGATATATACTCTGAACGATGATATTTATGTGAAATGTATTCGGTGAATAGCGTTTCCCTCAGTTGATATATAAACAAATCTCAAATATCATAAAATTTGATACAAACTATTCTGTCCGGGCTTCATTTGTTTTGAGTACGACAAAGAGATAATTCCCAATGTGTTATCAAAAGAGAACAATCAGGACGAAACCTAATTGGTTCGATATGAACAGATGCCGACCTTAAAAGATCAGGAGGTGAAATTAGTATACGTCATTCTTTAATAAGGAATAAACCCGCTACTTGTAGACAACTGTGATTACAGTAATTGCAGCTCTCTGGCTCACTTGCAAATTACGAAAATTCGCATCAGTCACACATCAGGTTGGCGCATTAAAAGCTGAATAGTTTGTTTCCTCTGTGAACGATTGATTATTTTACATAAGGTTACGGACATTTTCTATTTGTATCTATTTTTTATCGTCGGGAAATGAAAAACCCTGATTCACAGGTGAAAGGGAGTTGCTATTGATCAAAACAGAATTGAGAAATAGTTGAGTAGGCTATAAATTGCCATGACGAAAGCTTTCGTCGTTCACAGTTAATGTTTGAAAATAAAAATACATTTTTCTCATTTCAAAGCTCACACAGGCATAACTCATACTAAAATTGATTCAATTGTCTTTACGTATGAGGTTATCCCACACACTATGAATGGCTTTTTAGGGGGCATGTCCCTATTTAATACATAATGAGGAAAAATATGTACTCATAAATAATTAATTAACTATATTGCATGAGCTTACTTTTAGATTATCAACTTAAAATCAATGATATAAGTTCTATTGAGGTAACCCCTCCAATCTTGAAGACGTTGTACTCAAAGAAGATCAGGCAATTGTTCTTGGATTCAGTGAAAATGCTGTTCACGCTCTCAGGATCATCAATTTAGCTTCTGAAAGCACAGCCAGCAAATTGATGGAATGCGTTCATCAACAGCTAGAAAATATTCAGCATTGATAAAGACATGTGACAATTTTGTTGCACGACAATGCTAAACCTCATATCGGCAACTTTCCCCAAACAAACTTGCTGCAACTCAATAATTAAATCTTATATCATCATCTATATTCACGTGACTTATTTCCAGCATTCCAACTATTTGAGATTTCCGTTCAGCAATAAAAGATATGCTAACTAAAAATCGGTAATCACAGCATTTTAACTCTCTTTAGCCTCTACAGATAACAAATACAGTCTATTTTCATTAATAAATAGGGGTTGTTTATATGTTTTAAGCTATTTTGCTTTTTTCCTTTCAAATAAAATTTTATGCGGGAAACTTGATATTTATGTGTTTGAGCCTGTATACTCAAAGAGATTGTGTGCTGATTGTTTTAGAAATAACATGTAAATCTTTTCCAAAGTACGTCTTCGTTATTTCGAAAATGCCATTTAATTCATTTCCTTTTTAATTTGAATGAGGCTTTCGTTAACTTTCGTTCTCAAAGCCTCAGAGAATTAACGATTTTAAGGTGATCTCTACTGACTAAAATTTAAATGGTTGAATGAGGATCTCTTCTAATATCCCGGAACAGGAGAGCTCCCAGTTAAGTCCACTTTTCCTTTGGTGATTCAAAGGGGTTTGGTTTTCAATCCGACAGTAGAGACGGATCAATTCCGATCAGTTCAACGATTTCCGCCGAAGACGACAGCCATATCCTGCGGTCCCCACACCTTTCAAGACGATTGACTCAAGGGTTCCGGCCTTGTGTCCTCATACCGCTAGCTTTTCTTTCGTCCCGATCGAAGAATGGAAGTAGAAGCCTCTGCGATTTTGCAGCCAATCCATCAGGAAAATGTGCAAATCTCGCCTCCCGTCAATGTTTTGCTCTGCTGATTTCCATTCTATCATCAAACGACAACAATCTTGACGGACTTCCTCGAACGTTGTCTGTTCACAGAGCACATGAATAGGGATCGTCTTTTCAAGAACGAACCGAAAACCTGCCTAATTTTATCCAACCATTTATCTCACACCAATCCCTTTTAGCCGGAATTACTCGTTGAGATAATAAGCTTGAGCGCTCTTAACTGCTTTTCCGTTCTTAATAGGCTTCACTTTTCATCGAGTAAAAGCCGCTTCTATTCAGAACCTAAAAACATTATCACAATCAACTGTCAAGTGCTGATGAATACAAAACGTTTTTGTGTTAAGTGTCGTCGCAAAATAGATCTCTATTCTCATAGCAGGCAACTGAATATTGATTGCAAGGTGCAGATGTTTACGCACGAGACCTGAAAGACTAGTTTTAACACCTGTAAAACCCAAGACATCTATAATATATATATATATATATATATATATATAAAATGACTATACATATACAAAATGACTATTCTTCAGTTTTTAACTGGGTCTTTCTGTCTAGCTGGCTATGTATTTATCATACAAACAGGGTTCTACCAACAGAGTTGAATGATTCAAAACTTGAACATTTACCCCGTATTACATGAAGAAAAAACGTATTGTTTTTTTTAAATCTCTCAAATCAGGTTTGTAGTTGGGAGGGGGTTAATTTGCAATGTTAGTTTATTCTAAAATGATCTTTTTTGTGCGTCTGGTTTGTTTTCGGAAAGTTAGACTTTTAATGATCAGTACCCAACAAAAAGCTAAATATGTAGTGAATTCAATGATATGCCATGTTTCTCTTTTCAGTTGATCATCCCAGCACAGCGTACTGCCAAAAGAAGTTGGTCATGGGACAGTCTTTATTGAGTGACCAATCAGACCTGTTCTTGAAGCAGAAGGCTCGATATTAATTTAAGGTGCAAATATTCAAGTTTAAAACCCAAAACTCTAGATTTAGAAGTTGTATTACACAAAATATTTATAACATATATATCATTTCATTGGCTACTGAATTAGAGAGACTTCCATGTTTCCCTCAATGTTTCAGAGAATATATGTTCTTAATCGAGTATTCACTTAGATAAAATATTCACTTGAATTTACTTTTCAATTCCAATCCATCAATTCGAATATAGGGAATGTAGTATTTTTGTTCTATGTCATGTATTATTGGGACAACAGTTTTTGAAGCTTTAAATCCATGGCCTGTTTTTTTCTAAATCAGTGGCCCCCATATGCTCTTAATATCCCTACTTGGACTTCTGATTTGATTATTTGAATTTAACATACGTGCCGTCTCTTTCAGATATCTGTTCTCTATTTATCATGTTTGTTCCATTTCATAAGGGGTCATTGTATCCGCTGTCCTTGAATCGAGGATCATCCATCTGATGTCAATGTCTATCCACGGATTAGACTTTTTCAAGATTTCTAAATTTTCGATTTTTTTATCGTTCTTGCACGACCAATAACAAATACAAGTAATGATGTACTTTTGCCGAATACATGGATGGATAAAGGACAACCTTTTATCAAAGTGATGCATTGAGGTTTCATGGCATAATCATACAACTGCTTAATTTGTCAATGTCTATATCAACAAGTATCTACCTGAATGACTTCCTAGACATTGACCGATAATCACAACTTCTTACTTAGAGTACGGATATTTACGTGTGAAACCATAACAGCTAACTTAAGCATTTGTAAAAAAATAAAATATGTTCAACCCCTCCATCACAATCAATGATTGAAATCATTAAAATTAGGTGTCATGTAAAGAATTTCATCGAAGCATTAATAGATTCTATTAATGACATCACTGGCATTTTTCACTGGAGAACATCCAAAATATAGCAAAAAAGCTGTCTGGGAATATCTAGGTTCTGGATGTTATTTTCACTGGGGATTATCTGAAATACAGGTAAAAAACGTTCTGAAACACTTAGATTATCGAAAATCTTGGTGTTATTTCCCGTGGAAAACATTTAGAAAAAGAAGTGAAAAAAAGCTCTAGAATCACCTTGAATGAAGGTCAAAAAAGATACAGAATAAAAATGTAGGAGGGTTCTAGCGGAGTACTGATGGCAGTTTCCAAGTCTTTAGACAAAACGGAGCGGTCAGGAACACTGGATCATACAAACACAAAAACACAGGAAAACACAGAATTTTTTTTTAATGATATAACCCTTCACCGGTTGTTCAATATGTAAATCATCTCAAATCAATATCAAAAAATATATAGATCATCAGAGATCATGTTAATTTACGCCTCTGTCCTCAAAAAAATACGTCGAACTGAGCTCATGTAAAAATACTGTTTCAAATAGCATAGATGATGTGATTTTTTATATGTTTTCCCTGTGGTGGTTATACAAATTTTAACTATGTCTTCAAATCTTTATAAGACACTTATCAGCCAGACGATTAGTCGATCTGACTATATGTCCCAGTTGTACCGAACAACAGAAAGAGGAAAGAGGGGATTTTGTATCTTAAGAGGTGGGATATCATCAATAGATGGTGTATCAAGCGTTTATCTTTTACAATGCTGACTAGGGACATGTTTTTACATCAATGATGTTGAGGATGTCATAAACGAATATTCGAATTTTAAATAGCAAAAAATCCCCCCAACACAAAAAAGTCAATATTACTATAATCATTGAAAATAACTTGCAGAATATGAAGTTGAAACATGTAACCTAACCAAGAGACAGACCTACAAATTGAGAAGCATGCAACGTGCACATGAGAGAATTATGCCCAACATCCTATGGAGAGATGACAAGACAGCACAGTATATAAGGAAGAAAATGAGAGTCCGAGACATCATAGAAACTATTTGAAGAGAATCAAACGGAGATGCACAGGCTATTTTGCAAGAATGGTAGACGACCAATGGACATCGCGACTCATGACATGGATCCTCAGAGATCACATGAGAAACTGAGGCCGTCAGAATACAGGATGGAGAGATGAACTAGACAAATTCAGGAAATACTGGCTGCGTGACACCCATGAGAGAGAATTGTGGCGAATCCTGAGGAAGGTTAATGTCCAGTGACGGACGTTAAAAGACTACTGATGATGATGATGATGATGATGATGATGATGATGATGATGATGATGATGATGATGATGATGATGATGATGATAATGACGACGACGACGACGACGATGATGACGACGACGACGACGATGATGACGACGATGATGATGATGATGATGATGACGACACTGATGATGACGACGATGATGATGATGATGATATCAATTGACAGAGGAATATTACCAGTTCTTTTTTCCTCTTCTCTCATTACACCCCTTCCGGCTACTCCTACTACTAAGTAGTGTACTATATATATATATATATACATATATATATATATATATATATGTGTGTGTGTGTGTGTGTGTGTGTGTGTGTGTGTGTGTGTGTGTGTGTTTGTGTGTGTGTGTATTGTGTCGAGAGGTACGCGTGCATATAATCAGAGATCACTTTAACTTATGCCTCCGTACGTAATCGAAAATTGCATCGAACAAAGTTCATGTTGGAAATAACTTGCTCAAATTGTTGACAAATACTTTTATTTCCTCTTCCCATCAAGATAGTCAATTTCATATTTCTTAACTGCCCATGCATTTTCAAGACAAATTTCTTTTCGATTGAGATGCAATCGAACATTCACCAATATTCCTCCAGGCACATTGCATTGATATTTTCTCATTTAATTAAAATCTATGGTTAAAATTAGAATCATTACAGGGAGCCCGAGGTGAGACTGCAGGGTACTTAATGAATTCATTGAACGACAGGAGTAAGTGGTTGTGTGTGAATTCCCGTTTCTTTTTGTCTTTAATATTTTTCTATTAATCTCGAAATCTTGATAAAGCAGAAAAGCTGGTTGCAATCACGGTATTGACCCGAAGGATATAATTGCATATTTTCGTTTAGAAACATTTCAGTTGTTCCTTAAGTGAATGATCACAAATTTTGCATTTGGTGACTTGGGAATCGTCACACTTCAGTCAAAGCCTAGAATTACTGCAAGAACAATCCTCACCTAATCTCGAGGAATTAATCCTTCACTGGGTGCCCATTAAGTCACGTCAAACTAAACTAATATATAGAATAAACATGTACTCAATATGATTAGAAAAAACGATCAAGTGGTAGCTGGGAGACTCTCTTACTGACTGAGCTAAATTTAAAGTCTTCAAATTATTTTGAATCATGTATTTGATACAAAAGTTGCTGTAATCATCGGTTTGAATATAAATAGGAATGGGTGTTTGACTATGCAGCAACCAGGCTTGCTAATTTACTTGTCATATTAAAGCAAGTGGGAATGTTTGTGCAATCACGATTTTGGCCTGAAGGTTTTTATGGCACGCTTTCATTTAGTGTCATTTTGATTCTCAAAATGAATAATCACACATTTTGTATTCGTTGACGTCAAGATTAAAATTTTTCATCAGCAAAAAGAATCTGATGATATCTTAACAAAAAAGGTCTGATTAGTTAATCATTTGAAAACGACGAAAGATCGGTGTCTTTTGATGCAAATTATGTTCGGGGTGATCCATTCAAACATTGGCAAAAAGGGAGATCAATACGTAAGTTTGCATTTCTTGCCATTTCTTTCGAAGTGATCACTACAAAAAGTCTGAATTTCCTAAAGAAACAAACGAGACGTAACTCAATCATTGATCAACTTTTCAATATTTTTCTCTGATAACACCCAACACAGTATTCTGCCAAAATATATTTGTTAAATAACGATTTGTACTTTCGCCTTAACATGCATTGAAAATCGTTTGCCCCCTTGAAAACTATTGGGGAGGGATTTACAAAAAAAAATTAAATTAAGAGTTGATAATTGAATTTCTGGTCCATTTGCTCCATTCGTGCAGATTGTAGGCGTGGTAGATACATAGCCAATCAGTTAGCCAGACAATTTTAAAAACTGGAGAAACTTACATTGAAAGCTTTGGTGAGAGCAGTAGATGATAATTTTCGAACCTCGGTAATTGGCCAGGGGGAAGATACGGCATATATCAAGGCTAACAGGTTTATAGACTTTGCACAAAACAGGACCCTGCCATATGGCAACAAAATACAGATATACCTTGATTAGTGCAGTGGTTGATAATGATGATGACGATGACGATAATATATATATATATATATATATATATATATATATATATATATATATATATATATGGTTATATACGAATGTTTTGAACGCATGGAATCAACGTTTCAATACTCACTGAGTATCCAGTAAGTGAAGCTGGTGTTCCTAGAGCAGACAATAAAATCAAATTAGATTTCATGAATTATTTTTCCACGTCATATTACAATTCAATATGAGTTTTTGTCAGCTCACACGTTGTTACATTAATTCGTATAGCAATACTTCAATCGTAAAACGACAAAACTTGCACCAATCGAAACGAAATTATTCAAGGTATTTCTCTATTAGAATAAATACCTACTTTTGAGAACCGAAATCAAATTTATGTTAGCAGCCTGTTCATATATTTTCATTTTTATTATCATAAATACTAGATTACTCGTGCTGTCATAGGATAACGACAGTGTTTGAATGATTCTGTAAGTCTAAAAACAGTAGATTCCTGTGTATTTCTTGTTTTCGTTCAACTAGAATTAACTCTGATTTCAAGGCAGTTACATGAATGGATGAGGCCGTTTATTCTAAAATAAGCATTAAATTGGTATTTCCTTTGGCAGATACTACAAAAAGTTCATAACTTACTTTATTATCTAAATGAATTATAATTGGCTCATTCTGTCTGTTACAGACGATGGAATGCCCCCACCCATGAGACACGTCACTTGTTTGAACGTATTGAGATATGGGATGCCAAATAGTGAGGATCTCCCATTTCTGAAGTCGAAAGTGTCTAAAAGGAAGCGAAAAGCTTTCGGAAAGGGCCCCGCTCACTGTTTTGGAGTCAAGGTTGTCTTTCCCCCTAGACGAGTTCCTTTTGCACGGCTGGGTAGTCACATTTTCGCACTATCACACCCAATGCTTTGGTAGAACGGAAAAGTGGTGTCGATAGCATAAGTTTAAAGTTAGAATGAACAGCCCTGAGTCTAGTTTGAACGCAGATCATCGATTCCATTGCCCATGCTGTCACAGACGACGCTGATTGTATCTCAAAAATCATCATTATTATTTATTCATTTTTTTTTCAAATGAATTATTGGGAAGACTAGGAGGGTACAGAATAGTGTGTCATGCTTGTTATTTATCATTATAAATATTCATTTTCATACCAGGTATCAAGTGGTTTTTTGACGCATTATCTGAAGTATTTTTTCGATCAGAACCTCCAGCATCTTTCACTTCCAATGCATTATCTTGAAATCTATTTCAATATATTTGTTTGCCTTCCTGTTTTGTTTGTAGTAGAGTAGAATAATTCCCAAATTTTTAAGATTTTTAGGGCCATCATCTTAATCTCAGTTGTTTTTTTTTTCTTCACATAATCTTCCAGCTGATATGTTGTTCCATTACGACTGAAAATGGAGACAACGTCCCATTCAATTGTGGTAAAGAATGAATTGAAGTAATCAGCTTCCTTCTACAATAGAATCGAAGGATTGTAGAAAATGATTATCCAATATGAAACACCCGCATCAGGCGTGGTAGAGCATGTATTAAAAGAGACCACGATTCATGACAAGATATCAAACATGAACGACGCTAGGAATTGCGTAAACTAAAATAGGCAGAAAATATTGGAATTATCAAAAAATTAATACATAAGCCAGCCATGTATATCTTTAACACCATATGGAAAAAAGTTCTTAGATGATTTATTTTTAGCGCTTAAGGCCTACCGTACCAACGTGAAGACAGAACGGTCACGTGTCAAACATGACAAACATTTTTTTTTAATCTTAAAGTATTTGAGTTTTTTCGTCTTTTAGTTTTCACAGTTTTCATTTTTTCCCTTACTATTCATTTGTATGAACAAACCTAAATCTTTTTCATAATTAATAGAGAATTATAAGCTGTATACGACCTTGTTAGTTTTCATATTCTAATCCTCGGGCTAACTGTATTCACTAATAATGAGACTAGTAGTTGTCAGGTATTCGTTGCCCAGGTATTGTGAACTTGTGCTGGATTAAATTAAGGAGAGTATCTACTTATTGTTTATCATGCTCCTTGGAGAAAAAAGATCAACATGTACTTTTAAACTCTAATAGCAATGAGTTCACTGCTCATCCAAGTGTCATGGTTTTGTATCTGCTGATAAAAAGCTAGGTAATTATCAATGGATCATTTTAATGAAGCTATGAGTTTTTACACGTTTAAAGTTCATGAAATAGACTATAGAAATTTCCATGAATTTTTCTTCAGTTTCTTTCATGTGCAAATATATGAATAAATACAAATGTTCAGGTGAACTCATACATTCGAATCACTTACCGACGAACGTGCGAGTAATGCGGTAAATAAAATAATTGTTCAAAAGTTTTTCAACTTTTATTACTCTTGAAATCAATTATATACAAAATATCAAAAAGTGAAAAAAAAATCAATGACTGAAATCAAATTCCTACGAAAGTAATATCAAAGTGTGCTTGATAAATGTGTTTTCGTGATTACTTATAAAAGGCGCCTCGCTTTCATCTTTAAATATAAGGGTACCGACTACAAATAAACGATTTTCACCGACATCAATAAAGTAATTGATAGGAAGTCTTTTTTTGTTTTCCTCTTACAGTGTTTACTTACACAACACGCAATCATATATATATATATATATATATATATATATATATATATATATATATATATATATATATATATATATTAATATATATATATATATTTATAGCATGTTATATTTATATATATATATATATATATATATATATATATATATATATGTATGTGTGTGTGTGTGTGTGTGTGTGTGTGTGTGTGTGTATTTTTATATTATGTGTTTTGAAGACCTCACGTCAGGCAAGGTGGGAAGTACCGAGGTTCAATTATCTCCGAAACTTAGAAACGCGAATTTGGGAAAAACTTGAAACAAAATTTAATGATATCAAAAATTATTTCCCTTAAATCACGCAACAAGTCAGAGGTATTTATATTTTGTCATATTTCTCTAAAATTGGCTGATGCTCACCAACAACAGACGTGTTTAATGATTAGGTTGATGGCACCTGGGTTCAATTCAGTTGGACAAACACGGTATCAAGCCTGACTGCTGCCGGGTTAAACTCAAATTCTCGATCATTCCGACTAAAGAGGATTACTGAAACTTTTATTTTGAATACGAAACGTTTACAATAAATAAATATACATTTATTTCAGACTTTTCTGTCGGGTTTAGTTGGTAAAAAAGTTAGGCTACAAATCATTTGGTCATAATCTCAAATCACGTAAGAGAAACACATTTATTCATTAAAATCAAATAAGTTGGAGAAGGTTCATTTCATTATGGCTTTGGTTTTAAGTTATAAAATACACCGAAGGAGGGAGAGGATTGCTCTCATTACGGTTAAAAAACAAAGTCAACTCCA
This sequence comes from Thysanoteuthis rhombus, assembly GCA_963457665.1. Classification (NCBI taxonomy): domain Eukaryota; kingdom Metazoa; phylum Mollusca; class Cephalopoda; order Oegopsida; family Thysanoteuthidae; genus Thysanoteuthis; species Thysanoteuthis major. The sequence continues at coordinate 42,611,958 of OY735221.1, forward strand.
GATTTTGACCGGCGTTTGACAAAAAAGCTCTTTTGCTAAATATTTCCAAGAGTAATTTTATAAGTCAACATTTCGAAATTGGAGAGAAGTAGTTCACAGTTGTCTATTTTTGTTTCAAAATAGCCGTTTTTGAAGTTCGAACTAGCAACATTTTTTCTTGGTTTGGATAGTTTTTATATGATTCGACCAGGTTTTCATGATCCTTCCACCATCAAAAAATGATAACTTCAAGATTCGGATAGACTTATTGCAGTGTTCCTATATTTAGGTTTTGGGCTAAATATTTTTGCAACTACAAACTGACAAAATACCCACTCCATCGAAATAACATGTCATTTGTACAGACGTTGGGTTACTAGGCCCCAAATAATTCAGGGAAATTAAACTAGAAAGTGACAGTCATCTTCGATTTTCAACGATGATTTTTGGGGACTTCTGGAGTCTTCTTTGAAATGCATTTAGGAGAAAAGATGTGGTTTAATCTTTTTCCAATTTTTGCCCAAAATTGATCTAATTTTTCTTGACTAACAATACATTTAAGAAATTCCTAATTGATATATATGAATGGTGGCTGAGATTGCTGACTTTTTCTTCTTACTGAAAGCAATATTTGGTATTTGAGGTCACGTTGGTAACCAAGATGCTGATTTTCAAGTCAGATTGATACTACTTTTGGGTTGATTACCACAGTCAAATCTTCCCAAAACCCAAGTTAGTATTCCTTCCAAAGACGGATATATGTTAATCGTCTGGCTTTTAGCGACTGTCGTGGACCGTCAATCTTCCAAAAGATTTTCAAAACCTCTCTATGACGGGCATCACGGAGCCAGTACTTTCTGAACTTGTCTAGTGTGTCATGAAATTTTATTTTCTGCCGGTTGCAGTTCTGCATATGATCTCTGAGAATCCAAGTTGTAAATTGTGATGTCTAGCATTTCTCTTACATTCTTGCAACACAACCAGCTTATTGCCATTTTCACTTTTTAATGGTTTCTATGATGTTTCTGAAATTAGTTCTGTAATGTACTGTGCTGCCTTGTGATCTCTCCATGTGATGATGAGCATGATTCTCTCCCGATCATGTTGCATGGTTCTCAGTTTAAGGGCCAATGCTTTCGATCTATTTTGTCAAACATGCACATCTCTTCCACAATCAAATGGCATCTAACCGACACTTCAGCGATCGTATCCCAGGTTGATTCACAAGGATGTTTCGAATCAAAAAATTCGTCTATATTGTAATAGGCACTGCAAATGCTATCAACGTTCAATAATTAATGAACTTTGTGAGAGCTGGTGCTAAATCCTAGAAAGATACATTTCTGAATCACAGAATGGCGTAACTATTCAAATACACAGCAATGAACAAAATCACAACAACAAAAAGATTAGATGCGACAAATGACTCTCCTTGCAACAGCTTTTGTAATCGAAATTATCTAAACTTATAGTCGGCATATAAGCAAATTAGTTCGTTTGTTTATTCATTCACATTCTTGGTATGTCATTCATATCTGATAGATTATATAGTACTGGAGGAAATTTACTTGTCCATTTTCTTGACAACGATTATTATGTGAAGATTTTCATGTGTCAAAGGAACTCAGTGTGAGCAACTAAGGAAAAAAATGCAATACTCTCCGTTGAGAAGAATTCAAACGCAAACACTAATTGGATTTTTGTAATAGATTGAAAGGTGTAAAGGATATGAGCAAAAATCGAAGGGTGATTGAGATTTATTCAAATTAAAATTAATTCATCGTCCAAAAATATAATTAAATGTCAATGATTCAAATTCCAATTTTAACAAACTAAATGTATGACTATTTGGCTGCAGATATTTTAATCTAACTTTTTCAATGGTTACTTTTTTTTTTTCAAAATAAATTTCATTCCATAGCTTTTCTGGAAAAAAACAACTTACAATCTTATATTTTCAGTTCCATTTTTGACAGATTTTGTCTGATTTTACAACAATTATTATAAGAAAATCTCTGTAAGAAAAATCTCCTCCAATATCATTTGGTTTGAAATTTGTGTAGGGATTATCTGAGGTATGGGTATGTTATATGATAATTCATTTTCATAAACTACAGTCGAACTTTTTTCGTAATTAAATCAACTACTGTATTGGTTTTTAGCTCTTTGCTACGAATTCATACGTAGCTGACGCTTTCATTTCACTTGTATATTCTAGCTACTCAATAAATGCATGCGAGCTTCAATGGAAGCAAAAATGTGATTTGGAAATTCAATTTAATTTGGCACGCATTCTAATGTTTCTCTATTTATACGCTTCTTCATCTCATATTCGTGTGCGTGAACAAATTTCCGAAAGTGGATATCATTTTTTTCTACAAAGAACTATGTTAATACATGACATTGTTTTTCTACGATATTTTCATCAACCGTCGTTGAACCTCTTCTCTAGTTAATTTGTCACTATTTAATAACAGCGATGCATAAATTGCCTGTCATATTAGTGATAGGCAGTTTTGACTGAATGTTCAGAAACGTTTTTACATCTTATTAATCCAACGTCTATTGAAGATATTTCACTTTCGAGAAACATAAATCTAATTTTGAAGTTGCACCTTTCTCGGTGTCTTGCTTTACCCCGACCTGCAAGTAGCACATCGCTCTATTTGTACGTGATCTGAAATGACGAGATGTATTTTACTTTATTGCTTATTTTCACAGTGTTTTATCTCTTGGTTGAGTTTATCATAGACATAAATATTGAGATTTAATCAACAAAGTTCCAGGGAAACCATTAATATTAATTCTCTCAACAAAATATTGAACTAAAAACTATCATCAAAAGCATTGTATCGCACAAATATTTATGACCAGTATTGAAGTTATTTGGTAAGCTTTGAACTATTCTGTACAGACATACACACGTACGCATGCACGCACACACATACACACGCACACACACACACACACACACACACACACACACACACACACACACACACATATATATATATATATATATATGGATGCATGTGTGTGAATAAATTTGAACAAACGAAAACTCACAAAGAATTGTTTTGATTTTTTAATGTTTTATCAACGAGATAAGTAGGAAGAAAAACATTTTCAATTTTCCAATCAGTCAGCATAAAAAACCTGAATGTAACCAATACAGTTCAATACAATCTTTTTTTTAGATTATGGGTATGTTACTGGATATATCAATGTTATATATATATATATATATGTATATATATATATATATATATATATATATATGTGTATATATATATATATATATATATATATATATATTATGTATATATATGTGTGTGTGTGTGTATGTGTCAAGTGTGTGTGTGTTTCGTTATGACAAATGTACCACTTTATTCAGTCCTTATTGATAATATTTTAGCCCTGATGGTCAACGCTGTTTCCAAACTGAGATACAAATTTGTTGCAATTTTTTGTTGAAACCGTTCTTTGACATTCTCTAGACGCGATCACTTGTTTCGTGAGAGGAATCCAAGATCGCTTTGTCACGGATTTTTTGTCATCTAGATTCACAAGTATTCTCTATTTGCTATTCAGTATTTGCTAATTTCATTCCAAGTGCTCACTGTATCTTCGTTTTTGGGTAATTCGGTTTTGTGTTTGAAGTTCTTGCGTGCAACTACTTAAATTAGCTGTGATACTCTTCAATGCAATTCCTGAGCTTGTTTAGTTTCCCCTCAGGCTAATCTACTGATGTTTAATACTGCTTGTTAGTATATTTTTCTTATTTCCACCAATGAAGATAACTTTACAAGTGCAACACAGTAGATAAACTCGATAGGCATGTGCTTCAGTAAGTCAAACTTTGTAAATACATATTTGGGTGAATTGAGAATTTATCAGTATTTTTTGTTGATATGTCTACTTACTAGAACTTTGATTTTCTATATGCCTATTAGGCTAGAATACTTTCTTATTTCATCAGTGTTTAATACCACGACTTGGAAAGTCAAAAGTGAGTTTTGTCTGCAGTATTAGAATCCAGAGACGGTCACCAAAACTGCCAACATAGGTTTTTCATTTTTCAAGTTGGTCTGACTCGTTGGCTAGCTGGCTTGTTGGCTGGCTGGCTTGTTGGCTGGCTTTGTATGTATTGCATAAACAGATTGCACAATTGGAGCTAGAAGACTGAAACTTGTACCATTCACTCCTTATTAAGTCAACAAAGAACTTCTCACTCGATATTTGCATATCCTTCTAAATTAGTTCTTAGTGAGAAGGGCAGTTTTCAAGCAGGGTGGCTGTCTATATATGAATCGTGCATTCAAGAAACACTGATGTATCCAGGGAGATAAAAAAAAAATAACATTTACCCCCTATATTTCAGGAACAATTTTTTTTCCAATTCCTTTGAATAGGATTTTAAAGGGGGTTTTAATTTCTCATGTAAGTTTATGCTAGATTGATCCCATACTTCACGCTTGTTTTTGAATATTTACACATTCTTATAGCAATATCAGACACTTTCAGTCTTGATTGCCCAACAAATGTTTTCAATTGAGCTCAGTATAAACGTCATACTGCCAAAGGACGGTTTCTATTGAGTGACATTCAAGACATGTTTCGAAATACTGCCACATCCATCCAAACACCGTATTATTACTTTATGACAGGGGAAGATAATAATGATTCAATATCGATCGAATTAGTATCAATTTACAGTCAGTGACACTAAAAGCTGTTCTGAGAGCAAAATAGAATTTGATAACTATTTTAAAACTGGTGACAATTCGTCTCATCGATAGGGATATAAATGAACCGCAATATAAAAAAAAAACGAAGCAAGATATTTTTTCTCTAAAAATTAGACAGTGCAAGACGTTTCCTCGGCTTTCAAGCTTCTGTATGCGTCTTTCTTTCGCAATGACTGGTATGCTTTTCAATAAACCTCAAGCAACTATATCTACCCGTCAGCTTCTGCCACAAACCCAGACGCCTTGCTTTGTTTCTCGATGCAATTTTACTAATGTGTCCCTCTCGGGAGAATCAGACGCGTTTTCACCAATCACAATAACATCCTATCGATCTTACGTCGAGCCAGAGTGAGTCAATAACCAAAACATTCTTTCCAATACAATATCAAAAGATCGAATCAACTTCATCCTTCAAAACAGTCTCCGGCTAAGCCAACACAAAAGACCGGCCTAGACCCTGGCAAATTAGTTTTAAGCTGAGAAACAAATTAGCAAACGTCTATGCAAAGAACATGGCCAGATATTAGATATTAAAGAAAAAGTGGACTTTGGCATACTCGTCAAATAGCTTCGTCTTTTCATGTAGAGCCAGAAAAGAAATTGTTCAACCTCTGACCGGCCGCTTTGACATGTAATCAATGACTGACACTTATTATCTATTGATTATTGAAGAAAGTGTAACCTAGGCCTTTCCCAGCCTTTGATTTGATGAAGGGTCGTTTGGTATTGTCCATTAGGACACAATGCATTAAATCAATTTATAACCCCCGATTTCTTTCTATAAGCTTTGACAAACGTCGAAGTATCTTAAGATAGACATTCGGTTCGTTGTACTTTTGGGCTGTCAGCTCAGTCAGGACTTTTTATAGTTTTGAGAGTGTTACTGTCAAGTAAGATCAGTTTATCGATAATGTCTATCTAGGATTTAAACATCCATATATATATATATATATATATATGTGTGTGTGTGTGTGTGTGTGTGTGTGTGTGTGTGTGTGTGTGTGTGTGAATATTCATCGTATCTATTGAGTTGTTATCTATTGTACGTAAAAAAGAAAATTCAAAATAGATATTCTATGAGCATCATCAATAGACACACATAACCCCATTAGATAGATAGATAGATAGATAGATAGATAGATAGATAGATAGAAAGAGAGAGAGATAGATATGTGTGTGTGTGTGTGTGTGTGTGTGTGTGTGCAGTTTTGCATCCTAAGTAATACCCGAGAATAAAGAAGGATACAGGTGGTGAGAGAGAGAGAGAGAGAGAGAGAGAGAGAGAGCAAGAGAGCAATGTAAGGACTAACCCCTCGCGATAAGAAACGGTCACCCTTAATCCGAATGGGGACCCAGGTAAAAGATATCCAACAAGTAATTGAGTAACAAAACTGACAAATGCATGGACACCGGGTGGGTAGAAAGAACAACAAAGGGAGCAAAGACTAAACGATTGATGCCTGTGAGGCAGTAAAAAAATAAATGAGTTTCGGAAGACGAGTCACAAGTTAGAGAGACGAGAGAGAAATGTTTTTGCAAAAAGACAGGGAAATCATGGTAGTTATGGATGGATATGAAAAAAGGCCTTTGTCCAGCAGAGGACTTATCCGTGGATAAGATATGTATCTGTCCCAATGTTTCATATCGACGATAAAGAAAGATAGTTGTATTTGAATCAATGTATCATACAAACATGTTTCGCTCTCAAGCCCTATCAGAGTTGTAACTTTAATGAAACCAAAAGGCTAAACATGTTAGCAGAATAAATGCTATTCAAATAAGTCTCTTTTTCCTTGCTGTCAGCCTAAGACACACACACATACACACTCACACACATATATATATATATATATATATATATATATATATATATATATATATATATATATATATGTGTGTGTGTGTGTGTGTGTGTGTGTGTGTGTGTTATTAGGAAATATGATTCAACAGAATGGTTATCAATTGCATCACATTCTTCTTTCAAATGATCTCCTGTCATTAAACGGTTGATATATTACTTGGCCTAGACAACGTAAATGGGAAAAACAATCAAAGAGAATGGGGCACCTACAGGAATAGAACTTGCTGACGATAGGGTGGTGGCCTCAAATTAGCGCTGCTCTTACCATTGAGCTAAACAGCTGCCGGATATTGATATATGACCCGACAGGTTTCTTAAAAATTACATTATAGTATATCAAAAATAACATATGAAATTATATCCTGTTATCACATTAATGTTTTTATAGCCATGTGATACATTCAACATGTGATGACAGAAGATCTTTTCAACTAGAAAATTCCAAGACAATACGATGCAATTTCTTATCATTCATACATATATATATATATATATATATATATATATATATATATATATATATATATATATATATATATATATATGTATATATTGTCAGTCATCATAGTCCCCTATCGGGCAAAAGTCTTTCTAATATACATCCATGTCGATCGTGACTACTCTAACTTACGCTGTCATTGCAGCAAATCTTTCTATTTCGTCTCCCTTATTACTAAGTTTTGATGGAATTTCAGTCAACTCGAAGATTTGTTTTGCAGAAGGAATTCTTGAAGATGCGATGCCTGTTACTCAGAGAATGGAATCAATCGAAAAAATTCCCAGGTGGATGAAAAAAAAAATAGCTGATATCTAATATTATGCGTCACACGCAATTAATTCAAAGCAGATCTCCCAAAAGTGTTGGTAAATAAATGTACCATTTCGCGCCATATCACGAATCGAAGTGGTCGTTAAGTGGGTAATAAAAGTCCATTTACTGGACCAGAAGAAAAAAGACTGAGGTAGAAGATGCCAGCCGACAGAAGTAATTATAATCTCCCGTCAGAAACCGTATGAAAGAAGAGATATATGGGCGAAAATGCAAAAAAAAAAAGGAAACGCTGAATGGGAAACTTTTTTGTTGGTGGTGTTTATTGTTGCTTGAAGACAAATAATTCGTCAAGATAAAAGTCTTAGAGATTTTTTTTTTAAGGGAATGAATGCGGCGGGGGAAAAATGGTCTCCTAATTCTGCTCGAGTTTTGAAAAAAATTCCGAATCAGATTTTTTTTCTTCCAGCTTATAGTAACTGCATTTGATTGAAATCAGTCGGTTGGTAAGAAAGTCGACGTGAATTTAAGTGCTTTTTGAGCACGTGGGAACAGACAAAGAGACAAAATACAGTATCTATGTTGATAATAGTTTAATCTTAATTAATCTTTATACCATGTATATGTGCGTGTGTAGCGAAGCTGGTTAGTTTGGGTGAGGTTGATTTCAACGTAATGTTTTTTATGCACAGAAGTCGGGAATATATATTTATGTTTGTTTCAAAATCAAAAACAAAATCTCCCCAAGCTTTAAATAGATCCTTGGATAATTTTTCGTAATCTGTATTCAGACCATTTAAATAAAAATGAAATAAACAGAGCTGAAAGTAAGAGGTACAAAAGTCTCCAAAAACATTGATTTAGGAAATCGCCATTTAATAATATAAAATGGAAAATATCTCTTCTCAACGCCAAGTCAAGTTGTCACTGTTTTTTAAGTAAGCTCTTAAATACAAATAAAAACTATCATTTTTTTAAACTCGTTTATTCATAGACAAAAAACTGTGCTTCAACACATCAGATCCCTAGTACTTCGTCACAACGCAGTCTGGAAGGAAAAACAAAATAGGTTTTATTATTAATTCCAACGGGTAGATTGTACAGTGAAATATCCACGATTTCTTATAACGAGCTTCAGTTGAAGAAAAAAGAAGCTTACTCCATGGCACAAACAGAAACGAGTCAACTCAATTATTTCGGCTAAATTTATTTGTCTACATACACCACATAGATCACTTCATCAAAATTCGAACGGATTGAATTTGAAAACTAGAAAAGAAGGTTCCAGCACGAACAAAGAACAGTCAGAGATCCTCTTTGAGCATATGGGTGTCTAATTATTTCCAGATAGCTTTCTTTGCCGTTTACACGGAACGGAACTCATCAAAGTTGGTCAGTTGTTTATTAGAGTAAAAATTACATTTGGGTAAATGATCACGTTGATGTTAGTAAATGTTCACTTGATATTCGTATGCTAATTTGAGATAATGTCGAATGTTTTTCATTTTTTTTAAGGAAAAGGAATCAAAATAGACGACGAGTATATGAGCAACCTCAGATTCGCAGACGACATAGCCCTTTTCGCAGAGAACCTACACGACCTCAAACTAATGATAGATGAACTAAATGAAGAGAGCAAGAGAGTCGGCCAACACATGAACTTCAGCAAGACGAAGATCATGTGCAACAACCACATTGGAGATAAAAACACTAAGATCGAAATCGAGGACACTGAACTTGAGAAAATAGACCACTACATCTACCTAGGGCAACGAATCTCCATGAGACCCTCAAAGGAAAAATGGAGATTAAGCGAAGAATCACACTAGGATGGCGAGCCTTTGGCAGAGCTAGCTCAACCTTCAAAAATAATTAGATCCCATTAATCCTAAAGAGAAGAGTGTATAACCAATGCATACTCCCTATTGTCACTTATTGAGCTAAAACATGAGACAGACCCGTAAGCTGAGAACCATGCAACGTGCACATGAAAGAATAATGCTGGGCCTCACACGGAGAGACCACAAAACAGCACAGTACATCCGGGAAAAGACAAGAGTTAGAGAAATCATAGAATCCATAAAAGATCTTAAATGGCGGTGGGCTGGCCATGTTGCAAGAATGGCAGACAATCGATGGACATCACGACTCACAACGTGGATTCCCCGAGACCACATGTGCGACCGAGGCCGGCAAAATGTTAGATGGAGAGACGAGCTAGACAGGTTCAGGAAGTACTGGATCCGCGACGCCCATGATAGAGAAGTGTGGCAAATCCTGGGGAAGGTCTATGTCCAACGGCGGACGCTAAAAGACTGATGATGATGATGATGATGATGATTTGTGAAAACTTTCCTAAAATTCTAAAACAGTCTCAGTCATTTTGATTTTTTTTTTTCGCTGAAAAACGTTATACAAACGGTTAGAAACATAATCCAAACGTTTACAAATGTTATCCATCCATTATACAAACGGTCAAAAACACAATCCAAACGCTATACAAATGTTATCCATCCCTTTAAACAAACAATTAGAAACACAATCCAAACGTTATACAAGTGTCAACCACCTCTAGTACAAACGGTTAGAAACACAATCTAAACATTTACAAATGTTATCCACCCATTATACAAACGGTTAGAAGCAAAATCCAAACCTTACACTAATGTTATCTATCCATTATACAAACAGTTACAAACACAATCCAGACGTTATACAAATGTTATCCACCCATTAGCATACAGACAAAACGTCAGAAAAACAGTAATTGAACATTCAGCCGATGATTGCCAATGCTTGCTCTAGACTGACAATGTTTACAAAAATGTCTTGTGTAATCTTGTCGGATCATCAGCAGAACCAGACCTTTGGCCTCCGTCAAAGGACATGAACCTTCCCAGGATTCCTCGGACCATCTCTATCTTGGAAGTCAATGATCCAATACTTTCCAAACTTATGTAGTTCGTCATGTCATTTTACAATTTGCAAACCACAGATTCGCAAATGATATCTAAGGACCCACGTTGTGAGTCATGATGTCCAGCGGCTGGCTGACATTCTTGCAATATGACAAGCCTATTGCCATTTGAATTTTCTATTTGATCCTATGATAATCCTATTATGATATACTGTGCTGTTTTGTGATCTCTCCATGTGAAGTTGACTGTCTCATGTGTGCGTGGCATGGTTTGAAGTTTGAGGGTCAATCTTTTGATCAAATTCCACGTTTCAGCTCCAAAGGTCACTATCAGGAGGTTGTATTGGTTTTAGACCCTTCTTTTCGAAATAAATCGGATCTTCTTATTTTTAGATGTTGAGCCTGTTCTTCCAAAGGCTTACCATCCTAAAGCAAATCTCTGTTTGATTTCTCTGTCTTTCTCGGAGTTCATTGAGCTTCAGCAAAATACTGATTATATATACATCGTTTGAACGTATTCGGTAGAAATATTTAAAGCTCCATCTCTTTATAAGATCAATGAAGTTAAATCAACAAAAATAATTCAATAATTGTATAAATTTATATACAAACGTGTGAATATGTGTGGGCACGTTCGTGCACATATCTGTCTCGATGTGTTTGTATATTTTTAAATGTGTTTATAGATGGAGCAGAGAAGCAAGCAAGACAGTGGCACAACGTAGCAATAAGCAGTAAGCTGACTTCGTATTAAGGCTGGATGTAATTGAGTTGACTTTTACTTATGGAAACATATACTGCTCTGTTGTATCATACGAAGCATTGCCTTGCCACAAAATTATGCTGATTAAAATTATTGAAGCCGATTCAATTGTGCACTTGGGTAAATTATTCATCCTTGATTGAATTACATAACCGGGAAATGATTGACACATCGTGCAAGCGTATCTACGAAATAAAGCACACACACACACACACACACATACACACACACAAACACAAACACACACACAAGCTTGCACGGGATGACCATAGCCGATGGAGTCCCATTTTTCGCACACAAAACAAAGCTGCTGATGGTGGACTCATGTTCAAGTGGACTCATGTTCAAGAGTATAGTTATAACAATTAAATATTACACACACGGACACACACACACATAAACACACACACAGCACACCCTATCGAATATAGCAATACCTCCCATCATATATGTATAATATCAAAGAAAACAGCTACAGATTAATGAACTTTCACTTTCTATAGTTCAAACCATATATATATATATATATATATATATATATATATATATATATATATATATATATGTATATATATATATATATATGTATATATATAAATATATATACATACATACATATATATATATATATATATATATATATATATATATATATTATATATATATATATATATATATATATGTATGTATATATATACATATGAGCAATTTTAGACAACCTAGAAAGTGATATTGGATTTTTTATATAGCAATATCCTTGCCGTCTAAATGATACGTACGTGTATACTAAATATATATATATATATATATATATATATATATATATATATATATATATATAATGGAATTGATTTTGAGGTTATATTCACTTTGTTTTCAGTTGATCATATATTCATTTATTTGTTTGTAGATACAGTATATCTGACGGTAGGTATTAAGTTAACAATGAGAAAATAATAGTTGTATTTAAATCAAATTTATCCTTCTGACTTATTCTGACTTGCGTGAGACGTCGTTTTGAGTATTTCAATATTATTTAATTTGAAAGTGCCACTTTGATAAAGCTGAGAGGCGAAACATGTTAGTGGAATAAATTCAATTTAAATATAACTATTTTTCCTTATTGTCAACTTAATACATAATCATAAATGTAAATTTCTCACACACTTTCTCTCTTCCTTCTCCGTTTCATTTCAAGTGTATGCCTCTCTTTCTGTCTCCCTAATAGACTATGACAATCAGCTTTCCTCTGATTCGACTCCTTCTCGAGGATATTGTTATGACACATATGTCAACGCTTAATGGAAAGACGTTCAATTGATTTCGGCTGCCAGTAGGAGGAAAATGTAGGAAAACACTGATCTTGCAAGCACCCATTTGGTTAATAATAAGCAGTAGAGAAATGTTGAGCTTAATCTATCCCAATACATAAATCGTGGTATTGAAGCGGAGATAATTTTTTAATGACATTTCTTCAGGTAAGTGAAATAAAGTTATTAAAAAAAAATAGGCTATAAATACCTCTTTTATTTTTTGCTTCTAATATTTCGAACCCTCTTTGACGTCATGCTTCATCGGAGATTTTTGTTAGTTTGTTCACTTTTCCTTATATCGACTCATCAGCAAACATGGGCCCCGCTTGTATGATAGGTGCCAATGTTCCTCAGAGGTAACCAAGTTTGAAAAAGAAAAAGAAGGTTGAGGAGAGAACTTTGAGTATAACTGCATGCAAATTGTATCAGCAGGTGACAGAAAAATGGAAATAAAAGCTTCATCAAATTCCAACGATATTGAACCCTGCTTCCTTTACTGCTCCCTTATCTTCACCAGAGGCTACTGGCTGGATACCTGTCGACTTTCTGTGTCTTTTTATGACTGCCCTACTGGAATTGAATCCCGCTACCGCCGGCGCAGTCATTATTGCCTTTCTAAGTCGACCAATAAGAATATTTAACTACGTTTAGGCTGTACGTTGAATTAAAGTTCTCTGTAAAAGAGAGTGTGGTTGGCCAACCGATCCAATAGCTAATTTAATGGTTTATTCCCTTTGCTCGATGTGAGAACACTACACAAGCCACTCCGATTAAGTCCTACGCCAAAGTAAGTGCGACATATTAGAAGGAAAAGAAAAATAAAGTGCAATTTTAGGCAATTTGATGCTTTTATTATTCATCAACAGAAATGGTGTCTTCTTTTATAAACTGCCTTTACAGTGAAACATTATTGTGAACCTTGTAATCAGTTGGTGCTTTTTAATAAAATCCAGTATCATATGTGAGAATTGTCTCATATATATATGTTTATCGTGAGTGGTCATTTATTACAAAGGCAGTAAAACAGTTCAATATGTATTTTCCTCCAATTACTACGTTTATTCTCTTAAACTCCGACTTCAAATTAAATATAAGATGTTCATGAGAAGATTATTACGATATATCCGATGGAAAATGTGAGTCTCTCCAACAAGAACTCTCCTTAATAACTTGAACATGGTTTGTGTTAGATAGAACTTCTATGAAATACTGTTGCTAACTGATCTTTGCTGATTCTTATCAAATTGAATATTCAATTAAAAGCATATCATCTCAGGTTCAGAGTCGGAAAGAGAGGAAAATGTTATTATTTTTCTTTGTAGCAAAGTTCCCGTTCATGTTTAAGTCCACAATGAAAAGAGAGTTATCTATATTCCATTAAATTGCACATTGAACAAACTCCTGATCGTGGATGTATAAATGTATCACGTGCCCTGACTGATAGAGTTAGAGGGATGAAACTTTGAACATTTACTCCTTATAAGATTTAGAAAATTAGCTGTCTTCTTGTTTCTCAAAAATTTTTCCTTTAACTTTTTCTGGGGGGAGAGTTGATTTTCTATGGAAATCTTTGCCAAAATGGTCCCATTGAGCCTTCATGTTTTATATCGCAGAATTTTAGTGACTACTGTCCAATAAAAGCTGAGAGAAGTAACTTATGCATTGATCACCTCTTTTTCCATTTCTTCATTTGATCGCTCCCCCACGAATATTCTCGCATAAGACTTTGGTTAAGTGATAGTTTTTATAGAACTGACCAGATCTTTTTTGATCAAATGTTGGAAGATTCTGGTGATTAAACCAATTAGGGTAGTGACAAAGGGAAATGCTTCTATTTAGTTTCATATCAAATTGTTCAATTTAGTTTTCACCGTCATTTCAAAGAAATTTTTAAAAAAAACTGTAATCAATCAAGTCTGACAATTGCACTGACTGACACACATACATACACAAACATACACACACACACACACACATATATATATATATACATATATATATATATATATATATATATATATATATATATATATATATATATAAAGTGACTTACGTAGTTAACATATTGAAAGCATTCCGATAAAATATTTGCTGGTTAAGTATAAGTTAACATTGTTGTGCGGATAGCTATGATTATATATATATATATATATATATATATATATATAAATATTTATTTAAAAATATATATATATATATATATACATATATATATATGTGTGTGTGTGTGTGTGTGTGTGTTTGTGTGTGTGTGCGTATGCTTGTGTGTGTATTTGCGTGTTTGCATGTGTGTGTGTGTGTGTGAGTAGAGGGAGAGACAGAGAGCGAAAGAGAGTGAAATACACAAGCAAATATAAAACTTCATCTCATGTTAGAATGTATGTGTATGAGGGGATGTTACACAAAATGTGAGCACACATATCTTTGTGTATATATATATATACATATATATATATATATGTATATATATCTATATATATATGTGTGTGTGTGTGTGTGTGTATTGGTGTGTGTGTGTGTGAGTATATATATATATATATATATATATATATATATATATATATATATATATATATATATATATATATATATATATAATTTATATTGGAAGAGATTTACACCAGCATATACGTGCGTGCATGTGGTTTAAACTCCCATATATCTTCTAAAATAAAATAAAAGCACTATTTAACTCCCAGCATGCTTTGAATTATTTCCTGCTATAATTTGAATTTCATGCTTCCTCACGTTGTATTTTTCATTTTTGGTTTATGTCTTTTGTTCCATAAAATTGCTTCTCTGCCTACTTGGGTTTCTTTTTTTCCTTTTTTTTTTCCTCTCTGTCTTTCATGTGTGTCCATTTTTCTTGCGTGCGAACTCTGTTATAAAGTATGTTGCATTTATGGCATTCTCTGAAGCCGTAAAACTGCGCGCTGTTGGAGGCTCAACCCCCGGCCTTCCGACTGCCAAAAAAATGCAGCATTACATTCGGTACACGCAGCAGAGTAGATCAAATCTGCACACCGCATGTTTCGCTCGCGAGACGGATGCATAAAACTCGGGGTTAAGTGCGCGCTTTTGAATACAAATCATCTAACCAGCACAATGACAACGACAGAAAAGAGACAGAGGACTGGAAGGACAAACGAGCAATTGTTGGGAGACGAACTCACTTTTTTCCTTAATCACGGAAAGCCACCAACATAAGCAGTAGAAAAAAAGCTCGCTATATTCTTTGAAGCGTGATGGTTCGCTTGTATGCATATTAGCAAAAGGACTGCTGCATGTATGTATGTGTGTGCTTACGTACTTGCTTACGTACTTGCTCACGTATACGTGTTTGTGAATGTACGTATTATTGGATATAATGGCATGTGTATAAAGGTGAATACAGAGGATTATTCACGCAACAATTCCGTAATTCACAGGGTATAATTATCTGTTGGTGCTACATTAAACTATCATTCTACGTATACTTATTGGTAGAAACAAACAAATCACTGTACATACTCTTTCATTCGATTTTCTATATATCAATTAAAAATTGTATATAATTTCATTTTTGCTTGAGCTTTTTGGATAATAAAGGAAAGGTAATCAACTTCAGAAGTCGATTTCTCCATTCACAATGTTAGAAGTGATGTATATATCCACTAGTGTCTGTTTGTCCAAACAATATCAACCAATATCGTCGTGGGAGCATGCACCGTTGGCTGAGAAAGACTTGATTAGATTTGGGAGTTGAATCCAGAAATCTTCCCAGGTATCTCCCCGGTATTGCTGTTATATATGCACTGATTTGCATTCGATTTTCAAAGACAATGGCACCAATCGTGGTATATAATCTTTGGATGCGTTCAACCAAAACCATCATCAAACCAGCCTAGGTTTCTTTCAGTTTCCATGTTTGTCTTGCTGGTTGGTTGCTGGCAATGTATATATCACGTGTACATGCTCACTAATTGAGCTGTAAGGCTCTATATTAAAGCATCAATTCCTTATTATATCAGGGAAAATTGTTTTGTTTTCTCAGAATTACACCTTGAATACGTTTAAGGGATGTTCAGTTTCCAGAATAAGTCTACGGTAAATGAATACTTCAATTTCCACCCGATTGTTTTTTTGTTTTTTTTTTTTGTTTTGGTTTTTTAATTCCAATTCATTTTTAATGATAACTATGTAACAAAGGGCTAAAAATATAATTTATTTATTAATCACCCCTTTGTGAATTTTTTATTTATTACCCCAAGCACGATATACTACAAAATGACAACGATCATGCAATAGTTTCTATTGAGTGACTAACCAAACCTGCTTTGCTTTTGTTTTTATTACATTTCCGTTCTGCCAAAAAATCTGTCTGCCGATGCAGGTAAGATGGAAACTCCAACCTTACAAGTTCCATCTTGTGTTTTGATGCCACAAACATTGAACAAGGTCTGTCAAGAATAGAAATATCATATCAGTATCCGTAGTATTTCTCTGCTTTTCACCTCTTTTCCTTGGGTTGATGACTCCTGTTCGTCATTACAAAGTTATCCTTACAAATACAAAAGAAGAATCAGAAACGTAAGCAACAATTAAATCTCTTTTAAGTTCTGAAATAACCGGTATAAATCAGGCAAAGTATGAACGATTAGGAAAAAAAGCTCCAACGAACGTATAGCTTGGAAAAAAGTTGAGATCAAAAGTAAAACTCTCTTTGTGGTTCTATCGTGTCTCGTCCGCAGTTATTTGCATTCGTTTAATTACTCATTTATCCGTAATCTAATTATTTCGCTCCGTCGAATTGGTACAATGACTTTTCATTCTTTGTGACTGGTTGATAGCCATTTTTCTTGAAAACATCCCTTTGAAAAAAGAATATTCGCATAGACAAATCAAAGGCTTTATTCTCTCTGTTGGGTCAATAAAAACCTTCAAACTCCCCTTAGTGTAATTTGATTTTCGTCTGAGGCTAGTAATACTCCAACAGCTTAAGGTTTTACCCTATGTCTTTCATCTAGTTTGGTTTTAAACTCTCTGTTGACTCAGCGATTGGCTTTTCGTCTTTCTTTACATTCTGAATATTATGAAATGTTTCTGATGGCCTGCTTGTACATTACAAACCGTCAACCAAAACTATCAGCATAGGTTTCTTTCTGTTTTTACGTTGCTCTGGCTGTCTACGTATGTATGAATGTATGTACCACGTGCACAAGCAACATCAATGGGGGTAGAAGGCTAAAGATCGAAGCATACACTCCTTACCTCCACAGGACAGCTTTGTTTGTTTTTTCTAATGAATCCCTCCTAATACTCTTTACCATGTAAGTTTAAGCTAAATTGTTCCTTTAGTTTTTGCCCGGTTGCATTCATGCATTTTGGGAAAATGAGACTTTTTTTTCAGCGATCACAGTCCAACAAAAGGCTAGAGAAGTAAAGATGTTTCATCTCTTTCTTCTTTTTTTTTTTTTGATTGGTCATTCCCGACCCGGCATGTAGCCAAATAACATAGATCGCATGTCTTTGACTATCGGGTGACTAATTCAAACTGTTTTACTCGTCGTTTGCTTTCGAATCACATAACAAAGGGTGCTGTTAAAAGCAACTCAAAAGGTGTGTTTTCCTTTCGGAATAGATAAATGATTGAATAGATGCGAGATCAAATCGTGAACTATTTCCTCGCGTTTTACAAACTATTTTCTTCTTTTAATCATTCTAGACGAACAAAGAGACGTAGAAAGGAAAATTGCTGATTGCAAATACATAAACAAAACCTGGATGCTAACTGCAGAGATTACAGCGTCGATTGTTTTGAATTCAAGTCCATACCGAAATACAGAGCCGTTGGACTATTCGTAGAAGACTGGAATGTAGGAACCGATGCAGTTGTGAATGCAATTGAAAGTTTTCACCTTACTGTTCTGATTTGCATGTGTAAACATACTTAGAGACTAAAGTCTCTACATGTGGCAGTAATAGCCGTTAGTTGCTTCGGCTGAACCCGATCGGCGGTGTTATTAGAAGTAAAAGGAAACTTAGAGATCAAAGACGCTGCTTAAAAGACTACCATTTATTGGGGAAGTAGACCAGTCACGTCAAGATACGTGTGTTGTGCGTAGGCAGTTTAATGTATTCTTTGAGGCATATCGCAAAAGAGGGAACGAGAGATAAATCATTGGTATGTCTTTGAGGAGAAATTTAAATTCTGGAAAGTAATGAACTTAGAGCGGAAGTAATGAGAAAATCTGCCTTGAAATATTAATCATAGCCTTTTAAACCTGAGCAGACAAAAGTGATTATGTGTCAGCAACGAATTGACAAGAAAATGAGTTTTGTGAATTTTTGAGACACAAATTTTCTGTATTGTTTTTAGGGTTTTTTTTTCTTAATCTATTTGTAAGCGAGTGCGTGTTTGAATTAGCAGATATTTTTTTTCTTTATGGGAAATAGATGCAGCGTAGCCTGGCAGGTCAGGGCGAGAAAAGTGAACTTGGTCGGCCAAGCTCAAGCTCCTGCTTAGGCGGTTCGTGTTCCCTTCACGCTAATGCTCTTGTGGAAACATTGAATAATATCAAGGATAGGGAAAGAGAAAAGTAATCAAAATATACTAAAAGAATAACGTAA
The DNA here is from genome assembly GCA_963457665.1 of Thysanoteuthis rhombus. NCBI lineage: Eukaryota > Metazoa > Mollusca > Cephalopoda > Oegopsida > Thysanoteuthidae > Thysanoteuthis > Thysanoteuthis major. The sequence continues at coordinate 42,630,917 of OY735221.1, forward strand.
TTTAGCAAAAGTCTGCCCGGTCCTTACTCTGGTAGGCTAGCAAGTGACATATTGCCAAGGATCAAGAGAAGGATTCATTCTTTTCCCAGCCCATTAGGGCAAACTTTCTCAGTCGGGGTCTGAACTCAGCATGCCAATTCAATTTTATGTCTCCAACCGTTCTGCCACTTGCATTCCCTTACATTTATGTTATATATATTCATACTTAATGTGCATGTAAACAAGTAGCCCATTCTCTCTATATTTTAAATACGATTAGGTACGCCTGTCAGTGCGAAAGTAGTCTCAATGGGATTCATGCCAATCTGCGTGAAAACACGATAGAAAATAGCCGTCGGTTCCTTCGCGTGAATGATTGACAGAATTTTAATTATACTATTTAGAATTCCGTAGACGGTTGTGATACGCACTGATTTAATCACTGTACTGCGTTGGCCGACATTCTAAATGTCTATTTATGAAGGAAATTGTCATTTTTTTTCCAAGAGAAAAAAAAGGGGGGAAAATTGAACTGAGATAAAACAAAAATATTCTAGACACTTTGCAGCATATTCGTATGTTCGCAGGAGACTTCGGTCATAAATAATACCTGATAAAATCTGCTGTGGTCGAGTGATGCTCCACTACAAACAATAATATTCTGCCGTTTTGTTTTGAAGATAATTGACTTTCTACGAAAAGATGGTTGGGAAGTACTCATTTATTGGCCATACTGTACGTACATAGGCTATTGATTCACGAATAAACATGTTAACCGCTTATTTTATTTATGTTGTCCAGGCCAAGTGACTCATTTTTAACGAGATGTCATTTCACATGGCGTTCGTAATGATATAACACATCAATAATCATATATATATTTATATGCATGTGTGTGGGGGGGTGCGTGTGTGTGTGTGTGCATATATCCACTTGCATATGTATATAGTATATAAGCATTTTATTCATATTCAGCTTAACCACGAATGTTTATCCCAACTTAGTTATGGCTGTTGAATTAGTTATCACCTTTTCTTATATGTACAGAGGCAAGTATGCTACTGAGAGATAAACATTGGGTTGTCCCACAATCATTGGCTGAAAGATCTAACATTCCGATAACTTCTTCACATGCGCCTTTCATATCGTAATAATATCCCCAAGCCATTGACAGTTCATACGCATTTGCCATATATCAAACTCTTATCTTTGAAGCCAACAACCTTGATCTGCTTCTTGTCTTTGCAAAAAGGTTTTCATTCACCTTCCTATTTTTTTTTTTTTTCGTTTTTATGACTTTCTGAACATTAGCTTGAAGAGCCAAAACCTTAATATCAAAAATGTTCAGGGAAATCATCTCATATCGGCTAAGGAAGTTATGCATATACAGTGGCTAGCTAAACCAAGTTAATAATTTCCGATGCTGATAGATATAGATTTAAACAAGTTTTAATACGTATATTGTTATAGATCAGTATGAAATTGAATTCATAGATATTTTGAGCGAAAAGTAAATATTGAGATGAATATTCTTTACGTAGGTGCAGTCGAAGAAAACCCTGATGGGAAAAGCACTTGTGGTGATACAATATTTGCAAAAAAATATCCAAACACTTTCTCGAACATGTAGAATATTAGAATTGCAAGGGGAATCATAAATCACCGCCACCTGTGTATGCTGAGTAGGGGTTGATAAATCAAAAAGACTGAATGAAAGGGTAATCATTTGTTTCACCTTTTATTGGACTGTGATCACTAAACTCTGAATTACCACAGAAGTACAGGATTTAGAGACAAATCATACAAAGTTACATTACCTAATGAACTTCCAACCGATTTTTGAGGGGAATTTCCATACCTACCATAAGGAGTGTGTGGACAAGCTTACAAGCTTTTTACTGTGAACAGTCAAGGCTGAGTGAAGTCCATATATATATATATATATATATATATATATATATATATATATATATATATATATGTATACATATATATATATATATATATATATATATATATATATATATATATATATATATATATATATATATATATATATATAATTGCGTCATCCACGGACGGCAGTTTCGTTGTATTAAAACTCTTCAGTATGGCTATAGACAATCAATTATCCCATCCAGTGCCACGTGGTAGGATCGAAACCTTCACTTCAGACTCAGAGGTTGGCATCTTACCTGTACCTTTACGCAGAACTCGACGGTCAGTAAAGTTGAATTTAAACGTTATATTTTACTCACACATATATTCCCCATCCACCAGAGTGCTCTATTCCTAAGTTGAAAGAGCGTATGTGTATGTGTGCATGTGTGTGTGCATATGTGTGTGCGCATGTGTGCCCGTTTTCACACTAAAGTGTTACTGTCAGAACATATGAATAAGCTCAACCAAGCAATAGTTGGGGAATCGGTCTGTGGTGTATAGTGGTGATTAATTCGATGTATTAAGTGAATATAAATGAATGGACAGATGGACGGATAGATACATATAAGTATTCAACCTATGCAACTTCCTAATAGTCACCTATGGAGCTGAAACATGGAATTTTACCAGAAGATTGACCTTCACGAACAATGCAATGTTCACATGTAAAAATCAATTACGTGGAAGGATCACAAAACAGCAAAGTATATTAGAGGAAAGACAGCCGTCAGAGATATCATAGAAACCATTTTCAAAAGTTCATACTGGTAGGTTCCTAAATTTTTTTCCCAATAGATTTTTTTTGAAAGTGGCACACGATCCCATCAAAATATCTGCCGTCATCAATATTTCAAAATCACTGCGATGAAAAGAAAGAAATTACAGTATAGTTCAGTGGATTGGCTCAAATTTCATTTTGAATGACGTAACGTAGAAAGAATTCATGGAGAAATACATATGGTTATAATAAATTATATTCATAATATTACCGGCGTTCTCCACTAGAAAATGATCTTAAATCGTGGGGAAAGAAACAGGAACCTGGATGTCATTAAAAGAAACTATACCTGTCGAAGTAAAAGCCCCCAAACTTTTTTTTTCAAGCTTTCTTTGGAAAAACAAAAGGTCTGATGGGATACATATAACATTTCCCAAGTTGGTATACAAAACAGAATGACCAGGAGCACTGGAACACGGAAACGCAAAAGAAACATACAAACACATAAAAAGCACACACACATAAACAAATATAAAAAAGGAATAAACGTTCACTATCTTCGATTGCTTCGGCAGTTCAATGTTTCAAAATCAAAGGGGGTGCAAACACGCTTACTGGTAATTTTTTTTAATGTTATTTCATATAAAAACAGGATATAAATGATCTGACCAAAACCATGGTAGCTATCTCGATTTTAAAATAGCTATCACGAAAGGGCAAGATTTTTGGCCTGATTGCTAGCCATACATCAGTTGATACAATCATTTAGAGCTGTGGATGCAATGCATGATCATTTTTCCATACAAAGAGAAAATTGAACGCAATTGACAATACTGCTTTGTTTCACTTAGCCAAATTATGGTAACATATACGCACAATAAAGTCGGTTACTCATAATACGCATGCAATCGAGCTTTTGACCATAATGGAGCTCTCTGATCCAAAATGACATGTAGGTGCTTTCAAATACCCAAGACCCTGATCAAAGTTTTGGCTTCCGAGGGCTCTGAATAGTCACCAAACATGTGCATCGAACGGGGGAGAGCATATTAACTGTGACAAAGCCAACAGAAATTGTTGCATCTATTGTAAGCATATCATTATCTGAGACTAATCAACTTATCAGATAACCTAGTGGGGTGTCCGTTTACATATATATATATATATATATATATATATATATATATACATACACATATATATATATATATATATATATATATATATATGTGTGTGTGTGTGTGTGTGTGTGTGTGCGTGCGTGAGTGTGTGTGTGTGTGCATGCGTGCATGAGTGCCTGCATTATATATATATATATATATATATATATATATATATATATATATATATATATATATACATATATATATATATATGAGTGCATGTGTATAATCTGTGGATTATTTATGTACTATATAAATGCATTATACGTGTGTATATATGTATATGTATACTTATGTATTACATATATGTATATATATATGCATAATATATACATATATATATATATATATACATATATATATATTCATCTTTATATTATATATTTATTCAAGTTAATATATATATATATATATATATATATATATATATATATATATATGTACACTGGTGGTCCTTAAGGTTTTTTGCTCCATGTTCCACCGTATCAAATGGAGAATATCTATGTTGTTGTCCCCCTTACTTATGAAAATAATACTTTCCTTATATATCACGTGGTAGATTCTATGTGTAAATTACAAATATGAACACATTAAGACATCGAATATTTGACAATTTTTCTCTATGTTTGGAATTTAATAACAGTAATACAATTTGTGCATTGCTTTTCTACTTCAAATATATTGAGTCAGTCATTGGATACTAAATCCAGAGTAGAATTAGCTATTAATAATATTGTTGAATTAGGAGTTAATCACAGTTGCATACTTATGAATGGATCAGTTAAACCTCAACACGGTCTTCAGCCACCGTCCATACATTAATTCTGAATTTCGTTATGAAATACTGAAATAGAGCCCTTGCAGGATGTGCATCCTACGTTTAAATCAATGGTCTGTACCCTGTTTCTGACACATAACCATGAGCTGTTGATTTTCGATTTCGAAGCGCTTTTCGAAATCATCCCCCTCCGCTCTGTTCCTTCTTGGTTTAAGTCGCCGCGTTCATTACGTCTGGTTCCTTTTATTAGTTGAATATGATACGTGTTTATGTAGCAATATTAACATACCCTCAATCGATAGGGGCGTAATGATATCCATATTCCTACAAATCAATACCTTCCGCTGTAGATTACTTGGCATAGCTGCAAAGATATCAGAGTAAGAGTGACTACGTAAAGAGATACGCGCACTTACAGGTCACTATCCCATCCAGTGTTGAATTAAGACTGAAGATGGATCACCTGTCGGAGTCTGCAAACCCAAGAACTGTAATTTCTACGCACTAACGTTGAATCTAAGGCTGGCAAGAATTCATAAACAACCGACCGGTAGCATTGCCAAAATCGTGGAGGAAATTGGAGAGGTTGAGCAAGTCTGCAGGAGAATCCAATGAATATAAGAAAGAAAAGAAAAAGAAAATCTGCAAACTTTTAGTTAGACAATGACCTCCAGACGATGTAATAATATTGGCAGCCAATGGAAGAGTTTAAAATCTGATAAACAGGTTTAAAGGTCATTTCTATCCCTGACCTTGAAAAGGGCATGTGCCATTGAACCCTGGAGAAATAAACCCCTTCTCTGCAGGGAAAGAACCGGCTTCAAACCACACAAAAAATTGGAAAATTTACGACCATTGGGTTATAAATAGGAGTTGAGTCCTGTTGCTTAAAACACTTATATCTTAACAACTTGGCTCAGCAGGAATCTCAATGTAGTTGGAACGATGGCATATTTGTAAAATAAAATCTAAAAAGTGACCTTACTATAAGCATAGAGCAGTTGATGTCTCCTGAATTGTTAGAATATGGTCACAGAGCACGTATTACGATTGACTATAGGAATCCATCGTGCAACAATAGAACAACGTCATCAGCCGAAGCTTTGAATTGTACGAAGAATCGTTATTGATAATTATCTTTGGAGTGCTGTAATAATAGGAAATAAAATAAGTCGGAGTGTTCTTCAATTGGTTACATCATAGTATAATCGGGATGTATCAATTTAATATATAATTACAGAGCAAAACTGGAGCCTACTTTAGGTCTGCTTGATATTACAAACATTTCCAGATAAATGTCAATGAAACTTTGTAAAAGGGTGGGCAATGGGCTAATGTAGAAATGTTAACATTTTCGGGGAGATCCTAGAAATTTTCAGGGTCATCCCTTCCCATAATCGTAGCTATATTTATCTGTAAAATAATTCCAAAATTTTGCAACAAATCTCAATAAAATTTGATGGGAGTGTCTGAATAAAAAGCCTTTAAATTTTGGAATTCATCCACAGAATTTCTCCATAGTCAATTCCTCTGTATCGTAGCTATATGTACACTGCACAGCTTTCAATGATCCCCAGTGAAATACTGTGACATGCTAAACGATGCACTTAGGTGAAGTTGTCAGCGATTGTGGTTGGATCCAGGAATAGTTCATAGTCACATCCCCTGCATCGTAGCTATAAGTTCACATCTCCAAAAGTTTCCAGTGAATTTTATTTACATACGGTGAGTTGGATGACGATGGGCAATAGAAGATGTGCTTGCATTTTCGGACGTTTACATACATATAATGTTCAACTGATCTCTCCATTTCCGTACGTACTCTGAAGCAACGGCTCAAATGTTGAGACAGAGGAATCACAGTACCGTCTTTAAATATCTATGAGAGGTTTTACGCCGTTTTTGTTTGAGTGTGTCTGTTTGTCAGTCACACTAAAAAAACACCTAAACCTTGGTGCAGACCAACCAAATTCGATATGCATCTAAAATGGTCACAGGGGATCATTTTGAATCAAAAAGTCTCTCTTTAGAAAATTCTCTTCTAAAAATATTGAGATGTATGTTCTATTTACAATGTAAATAATGAAACCAATCCACTCACTTCCAATTTCATAATATTCATGTGGGCGAACATTTCCATCCCTTTAAGCAGGGTTTCTCAAAGGAATAAATTAATTAAGCGTAGTCGTCCATCGTGCAACCGCCCCTAGAAATATTATGTGAAATTTGAACATGCTGCTATCTCAAGTATCCATTTATGAATTCATTTCAAGCAATTCTTGACAAAAGAAAATGACGGTGGATTCTTCCTAAAGATCAGTATTTGTTCTAACAAATGCACAGCACCGACATTGTCTCCGTTGTAAAATCATATTTTCCTATGCAAAATTAAACCGCTTTACTTCATTTAGATCTTATTTCATCAAAAACTTGAGTTTGAAAATAAATCTTGACCACAAAAATTTCAATCCAAAAGGAATGCGAAGAGAAATTGAATTATATGGGGGGAAAATAAATTAGATGAAAACGGAAAAAAAATCACTATGACGCATTTTGGGTCCTCACCCCCCCCTTTTTTTTTCAAAAATTTGGGAATTTTTAAATCTTATCATCTCCATACGTATTCATGCCAGTAGAAGCGGATGTCTTAGCTCTGAAATGATTGTTTTGGCACTTACTCTTCCTCGTATCTTTAATGATTTTGGATTATGAAAACTTAACCCTATTACCTATTGGTTATTTTGTGTGCCGAAAGACGAGATGAAAATATTCCACCAGCTAAAATAGATGATGACCGTATGTTTTATATCCCTGTACCTAATTTAAATACGACCGGAAAAAAGTATAAAACGAAGTCCATTATTCCGTCAAAACCTTCAATGACGTAAGCCAATATTCACGTGATTGAACAGTTTAGTTGATTTCTCTTCATTCTCATAAAGGTGTCAAAACTCTTGGTGACGTCAGCAGGGTTTCTAATGTTTTGATATTATTTGTTGATGTTCTGTTTATAATTGATATAAATTGAAAGGTGAGGAAAAATAATTAAAATTAATAATATTTGATATTGTAAAATTTTTTAGGAATCAGGTTTCACGCCAGACTTCCTCAAAAAAAAAATGCACAGAAAAATAGGAATTCTTTACTTGGAAGGGTGATACTTCTAGAAAACATTTAAATTGGGTTGAAACTAAAGGAGAAAATGTCTCGATGTTTTGGGTTTTTTGTAAGAAAATTTCAGGAGAGATAACTCTTCCCCGTAGTTTATAGGGTTATCATTTTCCTATTTTTGCATAAAATTTGGAGGGTGTGCTCAAGATAGGGGGTTCAATTTAAAATGCACATTCGATGTAAAACTTGATTCCTTACCATTTGTAGATTTGTAGTTTATGAAATTAATCACATCATATTCCATTTATATTCAAAGTAGAACTCTTCTCCATCATCTTTCAAGAGTTCTCTGTCAAATTTAAAAACGTTTTCCAATGTCCATTGTGTAAGCATACTGTATTTGATGGACTGCACCCATCTTTAGATGCTTTTTTAGTTTGACGGGCAAACATAGAGAGAAGGGGAAGAGAAACGGCATGACACCTCTCGAATATAGATTACGATAGTGTGATTCTTTTCAGAGGTTTTGAGCCCGCATTCAGCCAGTGCTCAGTGCAATTGCCGATTCTAACAAACGCGATTGATCTTAACGAGACCGTGGGCTTTTCACTTGAGGGGAGGTGTAGAAAACATCATTGTTGAGGCATTTTAAATTAGATTTTAATATCTCTTTAACAGTAAGTCTGGCTTGGGCCTGGAATTAGTCTCCCTTGGTAGATCACCGCTACTTTTATATTTCTAGAATACAATCGGCAACCTTTTTATTCTTATCCTGTTATCATCAATGATAACAAGATTTTTTTTTCTCATCTATAACGTCAAATAAATATTTCATAATGTCTTCTTTGCTTGAGTCCATTGTGACTTTATCATATACTCGTGTCGATCATAGTATTTTCTTTCATGAAGAATTGCTTAATAAGATGAATAATGCAAATCGTGATTGATAGAAGTAGATTCGAGTTTGAAAAAAAGATTCTATTGAAATTTCAGAGCAGGGGTGAATTTCAGTACTTTATCATAGCACGATGGGCGCCTGTAACAATCAATATTGATGTAAAATTCAGAAGACGAACCAAAATATTGGGTTTAGTACCAAGCATACCACAGAACACTAATGATACGAATTTCGTACGACATACCACCATTGTTAGTCCCGTTACTGACTGCTGGCAACCTCTCTCTAACTCCCATTACTCTCCTCCCCCCACTGTGTCAAAAACCCCACTTCTACCTTTTATACATAGAACGGTTTTTACAGTGTATTAGGCAAAATCATCCAGAAGCCTGTCAGGCTCTCTTTTCAGTGGTGAATTCATATACTAATAAATGCAACCGCAACCATGTATATATCCTACGAACGTAACGTGTGCGTCATGCTTTTTGAAAGGTTAATTTGATCAGAGAGTGGGAGAGAAGCATAAAACAAAAACAACAAAAACAAAATGTATTCTGCAGTCATAGATATACCAGCAGGGTGGTGGAATGACAAAGGACGAATCGTGAGAAAGAGAGGAGGAAGAAGAATAAGGTTAAGGAGGAGAGGGGTTGTTGACGAAACAATTTATGCTGTCAAGTGAAAAGGGTGACGATAGAAGGAACAAGACAAAACATGAAACAAAGAATATGAAGCGATGGTAGTAAAAGAAAAATGAAAGAAAATGTGAAGAAACGAAAAAAAGAAATCATTATATATAACAAATGAGCTATAGAAGTTGGAGTAGAATTCTGTTATGAATGGACTTCATGACAACAGAAAAGCTCCAAATGAATTCATATAATTCATAAAAAGCTTTCAGACGAGCGATTGGTCGTTTGGTCGATCCAATCAGACTAAAATAGATTTTATTACGAGCAGAGGTGGATGAGAAGGAAGTTGAGAGAAAAGAGGAGAGAGTTGAGAAAATAGAAGAGGTCTTATCAAATTTATTACTTGACGGGTATGATACTTATCAAATTATCGGTTTTAGTTAAGTTAAACATTTCCAAACCGTACAATACATGTACAACAAGAAAAATTAAAAATAAGATATGAATTTACATAATGTAGCAATAATGTATATCTAGTGTAAATTTACAGAAAATGAGGAAAACCTCAAGTTGGATAGGCATTTATTCAAGGACGTTTCATAGTATTAATACGTCTTCATTGACTTTAGAAAAATTGAGACGGAAAAATCCTCTGAGTTAGGGTTATATTCGTTGTAAGTCGTTGGAGTGGCACAGTTTCATCAACACTAAATTATATATATATATATATATATATATATATATATATATATATATATATATATATATATATATATATATATATATATATATATATATATATAATACATAACGTACAGATGAGGTTAGCAGTGTAGCATAATATAATAATATAAAGCAACGTCTCATATGCGATGGATGTATTTCATAGAGTGCTCAATACATTGAAAGCCAAGTTGTTTTGGATTAAAGCTGGAAATAAACAGTAGAATATGGATTTGCTACTCAAACTAGCTTATGTTTCTACCCTCTGAGGGCCTCATCAGGCTATGATCATTCACCTGATGAGGCTCGGAGAGGGCAGACGCATGAACTAGTTTGTGTAACAAATCCACATTCTACTATTCATCTCTCTCTCTCTCTCTCTCTCTTTCTCTCTCTCACTCTCTCTCTCTCTTTATATATATATATATATATATATATATATATATATATATATATATATATATTATATATATGCGTGAGTGTATATCTAAAGAGTAAAAAGAAACTTATCTAGCATCTAGCTTAGAATTTCCACGGATGCTGCTAGTATATATTATTGGATAATTTTACGTGCAATGACCGGATTCCTCGTCAATCGAGCATTTTCATTTTACATACAATGGAATTCCCTGAAGAATGAATACGTGGTTGAATTTTTTTCTGATAAGCGAGATTTAATTGCAACACTATCAGATTTGACAAAACATTAAACAACGACTATCAATTTGGGTGAGAAAAAGGTCTAAAAAAAATAAATTCATACAGAAATTTTCTTTTTCTACATTATTCTTATCAACCACGAATTTCAATGGCTGATTATTTCTAAAGACAGCGTCTGGCACTTAATCACGCCTTATCTCTCCAAAACTTGCAAAACGAAAAAGGTAAGTTTATTAAGAGCCAATCACACGCCACTCTTCATTTTTATTTGTTTCTTTTCATTGAAGAGTCCCAATCGGTTTTCCACTGTTTGTGTCATGGAAAAGACACTTCGTGGCAATTAAACAGGATATAAAAAAGATTTACTATTTCAGTGGAAAATTATAGGAAATTTTGAGAAATTAATGGTGCGTTACCGAGACGTTTTTATACTCTGTTCTAAAGAAACTGTTCTGTGAATAAAGATTAATTCGAGGGCCTTTGTCAAGTTCAAGTGTCTTGGCAGTGAAAGTAAAATTACATTTGAATGATTTGACAGTGATTTAGACAGGCTGTCAGTTAGGTAGATTATTCTAGCGTGGCCGGTAACGTTAAATAATGCAAACAACCGTCATCATACTGAGGACGGAGGTCTTTTGGAGTTAAGCAAAAAAAATATGATACGAAATCTTTCTCTTTCTCAACATGTAGGAAGGTGCAAATGTCATACATATACTCCTCTTCTATCACACACACACGCACACACCAATATACATATGTGTGCCCACGCATGTGTGTGTGTGTGTGTGTATACAATATACGCATAACAGAAAGCTGTGTGAAAATATTCACTTTATCTCACTCTGAAATCATTATTCGATTCGAGAATAAAGAATGTTTGATCATCCGTGGCTTGTTCCGGTACGGGATTCACGGTCTCTTCAAAGAAATCAGGGAACCACCATAGCCTTCAAAGATAAGAGTGTTTGTTTGTATGCTTAAGTGCTCCTGGCCATACCATTCTGTCTACAGACTTGTAAATTGGCATCATTACTCCTCAAAAGCTAATCAAAAATTTTTTTTCTAGAAAAAAAAAATTTGACTTTATTTTGGGGGGTCAGGGTCTCTGATGGTTTCGATTCTGGAGAATCAACATAGTTTTTTGATATTTTTTCTCCATTGAAAAACGCCAGTGATGTCAGAAATAGAATTCATTCTGATCATATTTATTTCCATGGTACTTTTTGACATGACTTCAAATTTCGACGCTACGCTAGTTCAATTATTGACTGTAATGATCTCTGTTTTCTTGTAAATCAGGAACCAAAGCTCTGAGAAGCTGAAAACTTTGGAGTAAGAAAAAGAGGTCTTCTTTGTCATGCAAAAGAAACTGTCACGTGACCAACTACTTTTTGTGAAATGTCAAATGAAATAAAGGACAAATTGGTGATAAAGTTACTTATCTCCCCTTTTGTAAGATATCGATCATTTGAAAAGTCTGAATTAAAAAGAAAAAAATAAGAGTGAATATCATCATCATCATCATCAGTCTTTTAGCGTCCGTCGTTGGACATAGACCTTCCCCAGGATTTGCCACACTTCTCTATCATTGGCGTCACGGAGCCAGTACTTCCTGAACCTGTCTAGTTCATTTCTCCATCTAATATTTTGCCGGCCTCGGTTGCGCATATGGTCTCGGGGAATCCATGTTGTGAGTCGTGATGTCCATCGATTGTCAGCCATTCTTGCAACATGGCCAGCCCACCGCCATTTGAGAGTTTTTATTGATTCTATGATGTCTCTAACTCTTGTCTTTTCCCGGATGTGTTGTGCTGTTTTGTGGTCTCTCCATGTGAGGCCCAGCATTATTCTTTCATGTGCACGTTGCATGGTTCTCAGCTTACGGGTCTGTTTCTTGGTTAATGGGACCTAATCAGCAAAAATGTACCTTGAAAATGCCCCTAAAAATTACCTAGTGTTGAGGGGAGCGAAGAAAGATTTTGCTTGACGTAATAAGGATTCAATAGTTTAATTTGCCGTCTATTTCTTTCACTGGGGCTTCCTGTATAGCTAATACATAGCTAGTCAGCAATCAAGGCAGCCAGCTAGTTATATAGACCAACTTAAAAACTGGAAAAAAAAAACAATGTCGACAGTATACATGACTGTTTTAGCTCTATAGAAAACAAATGGATTAAGTCAAAAAAAAAAGATTTCAAAAGTGACAGTAATAATTTTTCTCTAGTCAGAGTTCAAGTGGTTCTTTATTAACAATGAATCTGTAAATACCTTTTCACCGTAATGTTTTGGCCTATTCATTCTACAGCTTTCCCCCATTTGACTCCTGTTCAATAACTAATCTCTTGTTTGTTTCCATCATCGCTTTATATAATTCCTGTTCCTATAATTGAGATTTTATCTTATTTCAAATGTGTCTTCTTCCTAGATTAAAAAGTACTTCAATTACAAAATCGTCGATCAAACTGTGGAAATTAGTATCTTCAGTTTTTAAGTGTACCCTGCTAGCTGACTGCCGGGCTGGTTAAATTTTATATATATATATATATATATATATATATATATATATATTGTGTCATCCACAGACAGCTGTTTCGATGTATTACATCTCTTCACTGTGGATATAGACTTCCCATTATCCCATCCAGTACCGCGAGGCAGGATTGAAACCTTAGCTTCAAATCCGGAAGCCAATATCCTACCTCTGGACTATGGAACTGGAAAAATAATAATGCTGAATTTAAGCAATATATTTTTTAGATTACACAGAAATCCTCCATCCACCAGAGTGCCCAATTCCTATAGAAGAGCATTGCATAAGCGTACAGTGGATGAGTTACCCCATTTAAAAAGTGCTCAACCCTGAATAGAGGAGCATTAATTACATTTATATATAGTCGTGCTTTCAGGGAGTACCAATGGTGCTAGAGAGCCGTAAAATATAATTCAATCTTTATTTTGACAAGAAAAAAGGATTTTTTTCGTTTTTCAATACCCTCAGAGGGGTTTCAATAAGGGAATTGATTTACAAGATAATTTTATGATGAATCGATTATTTAGTTCGCATCCTGCAACGATTGAGCTCGTATTCTTTCTTTCATTTGGACTTATTAGTGATTACCACCAAACAAGAGTTGTAAATACTTTTATTTAACCCAACTCTATTCAATTTTTCCTGATGTGATTCATGTACCTTTAAAGACAAAGAACATTCACACACACACACACACATGCACACACATACACACACACACACACACACATATATATATATATATATATATATATATATATATATATATATATATATATATATATGTATATGTGTGTGTGTGTGTGTATTAGATGTGTATGTCTTGTTTGATGTATGTTGATGAATATTCAAATACACATTTGTCCTGGGAAACCAAGTTCACAAAGATGAATTTCTTGGACGATTTATTGAAGAAGCATTCGTCAGACCTCAGGCCAAAATATCAATTGCTGTATACATCGATTAAAGACCCCATTATCTTGAAAGTGGAACCGATTTGTCTGTAGCGATTAATGCAATATTAGAAACCGTTAATGAAGACTGTCACCAAAACTGTCTACACAGGTTTCTTTAGATTTTATTCGAGCTGGAGAACAGAAAATGTAAGCATTCACTCGTCTATTGTGTCTAAAAAAACAGTTTTTATTTTTTTTTTAACTGCATCCCATCAAGTTTTTATTTGGGGTTAATTTACAATGAATTCTTATGTTAAACTGGTGCTGTATGTGTGTAATTTTTTTTTTCTTCAAGATTCGTACTTTTTAGCGATCCAACAAAAAGGGGGATAAGTACTTTAATTATTGATCACCTCTGTTCTAATTTGAATTCATCACACCCAACCTGGTATGTTTCCAAAAGTCATTTGTTTCTATTGAGTGACTAACCTGGTCTGTTGTTTTTTCTTTTGTTTTGTTTTTGTTTTTTTTTCTTCTTTTGATGCATATCATGTGTCAAATACGTGTCCAAAGTAACTGTATCTGAATGAAGCAGTCCAAGGCTGGACCCGTAGCCAAAGGGAAATGTATCTCCTGATGTTGCACTGAAGTTTCAAAACTTTGCAGACAGGAAACACATTGTATTTCGTACAGCATCGTCTGATACTTCATTTCGCATACTTACTAAGCTTAGCTTAGTCGGAAATAAGGTCAAGTGAGAGAAAGATTGAGATGGACATCGTATTGAGTCAAGTCACCATAAGCATAATACGGTATTTAAAAATCGACGATTGAATCTAGAACTTGTTATCGGGACCCGAACACCGATCACTGATGCCAAAGAGGAATTAGAAACTATTAGAGCCAACCTGCATGACTTATTATTGCATATTATTCCACGCATAGCAATTGGCTGGTACAAAGTTAGATGATCCTTATTTAAAAAGGATTTGAAAATAGGATGACTCATTCTGCACAAGGTCCATACAAATAAGCACCAATATTTTCATATACATATCTTCACATAGCTGTTCGTGAAAGAAATGTTCTCATTACAAATGGGGATACGTTCATCTCCATTTTTGTTCGGATAAAATGTAAAATCCAACGGGTGTCAATCAGATTTTTTTTTTTCATTCATTGGTCATCTTTTTTTCTTTCAGTTCCAAAACTGTAGGGTAGTTAAGAAAAAATCATACCTATTTATGATAGCAGGTTGAATAAGATAGGGTTTGGAAGACACACACACACACATACACAGAGGCACATACACAGAGGCACACCGACACACATACATATATATGTTCGTATATATACGTATATAGAGAGGGATAGGTATATATATGCATATAAAGCAACATTCGTTAACAGTCATAACATTTTCGTTTGAAAAATTTGTGGATGATGGACTCTCATAATATACACCATGAGAATAAACTGTAAAACAAATAAAAATCAAACAGCAATACGAAGCCAAAAACTGATTTCAGAACTACATAGAAATAAATTGTGTAGAATTCTCAAACTGCTCTAAAATTTACAGGATTTTAACCATTTTTTTCTTTCGTACATAACCTTTCATTGTTCGATCCATTTTTTTCTATTTTCGTTTTTTGTGGTACCAATATCAGATTTTGGTCGAAATTTTGCTTTTTCCTTAAGTTTTATATATCTATTAAAGTGAACCTTCTACAATATATCAGACACTTTGTCCACTCTCTGTATATTCATCCACTTGTTTAAGTATCTCTCGGAAGATTGTCTGCACACTCATTTCAATTATGGTATGTTTACTTCCAACTGTATATTTATTAGTATATTTACCGAGGCAAAACAAGTTTTTGGACTCTTACAAAATATTTATCTAATATATTCCCGATGCTCATATTTACAAGAAATTCACACAAGTGATATTTTATTATGTAAATGAACAATTACAAAGAAAAATACAAATTCCCTAACATACAATGAAGAATGATACGTAGACAAAAGTTGAGTAGGAAAAAAAGATTTGGACATTTGAACAGATTGATTTGATAATGCGACACTGAGCTGCATAATCCTGGTTTGCAATTACCACAAAGAAATGTTTTTCGTGATCCCTCACGAGTCCTCAGTAAATTCCTGGGAAACCTTGACCCATCCTTCCTTGCAAGAGATTTGTAAGTCAGTGATGTGTCTAGGGTCCATTTGAGAGTTTGGGTTTTCTGAACATTTACCATAAATTTTCTGACCACTGAATCACCTCTACGTGGTTCTGACAGACCATTCGCAAGTTATTTTAGCTGTATGCCCCACATCACCATCTCGATGAGGTATCCACTATTTTCAAAGTCCAGCTGATCCTCAAGAAAGAACGCATTAGCTTCTGATGTACTCAGATAAATCGCTCAATTCATGATTAAATCATTCCATTGCCCCTATACCATTGAAAGAGAAGTAACACCTAAACATAGCACTCCATCCCGTGTCTCACTGTAGGGATGGTGCTTTTACAACGGAGGTACATCCATCTTTACTCTGTGCATGACAAATTCTTTTCAAAAAAGTTATTTTTTAAATTTTTTTCCTGGAGATTTTGCTTCCAAAATAATTAAGTTTCTTTTAATGTTTTTGAGCAAACAACATCCACAAGATTTAACACCTTGATTCCATCAAGTAATTTTCCATGTCGCATGCTTTTAGCCATACCTGTGTCATCCATTACTAATAGCTCTTTCAGTAATCGATGTATTATCTGCTCTCAAAGCATCTTTGATCTCTTTTCAGGTTACCATTAGACTTGTTTTGAGGATATTAGCTTAGGAGAAAAATTCTTGAGGAGCATAAGTTTGAGGGAGGTTTTTCGATACCAAACTTCTTTCATTTTAAAATTATTGATTCAATAGTACCGATAGAACTATTTAATATCTTGGCAATGCCCCAGTAACTCACACTTTCATTAATTTGCCTAATTATATCATTTTTTTCTGTGGTTAAGAGCTCATACCTCCATTGAAAATCTTTGGAACATTCAAAATGTTTCTACGTAGATGCCAAACGATGTACACTAAGATTGCTTCTTGAAAACATTCTGTCGATTAATTTTTCGATAGTGTCTGTAAAACTTTTCCCAATGTTACTTCTGTTGATTGTTTATTATGCATTGATCGTTTTGATATAAGTAATTGTTAATTTGATACCAAAATACATGACCGGTGTAAATGTAAAGTAAATGTTAATATCGTATATTAGATGAATATCTTGTGAGTGTCTAAAAACTTGATTCCTCTCACTGAAACAAATTGTACATCCATCCATCTATCTCAAGTTACAGACTAGAATACACACACACACACATATATATATATATTAGAAAGAGAGAAATGGTCAGGAATAGGGATAGGGAGATAGAGAATACAGTGAGAGAGAAAGGAAGATAGGCGGCAACCTTTTTTGAAATCTTATATTGATATATAGATTCAGTCAAAGTAGCAATTTCTTCCCATTTCGAAATTTGTCTGCAAAGGAAATAGAGTTCCAAGTACAATGGCTTTCGTCGTACCCAAGAGCATTTACTCGATTCAAAAGCAATTTGCAGGATATCAGTTACTCTGAAATTGTTACTGCTTCAATATATATATATATATATATATATATATATATATATATATATATATATATACACTTGTGTGTATTTCTGTATATTTCCCTTTTTGTGAGCTTGTAAGAATATGCATGTGTATTATATATGCGTCAAAAGACGAGTGTTTGTTCGTGTCTGGGTCAAAGTCATACTGGGTTGGGTTTCTTATTCATTCAAGTCCATTGTTCGCAGATATTATTCCACAACTTATGATGTATGAAATTGTCAAAGGCGGGTTTTTTTCCGCTCCATGGTAGAAACTTAATTTTAGTAGCTTATCGTTCTCTCTTCGTGCTTAGTTGAATTCATATTCCTATCTATTCCACCACATATATATTTATATTTCTGTCTGTAACATTAGACTACGGAGACAACTAATAGCTGGTACACATAAAGTAGTTCCCTTATTGATAATTTCAATTTGTGTACACTTGCTTGAAAAAATATTGATTCATCTTGGTTAATCGTAAACAAAAATTCCGAACAACATCAGGTTTTCGATAAATTATAAATAAATGGCGATTAACGAACTATAAAAGTTACCTCATATCATAAGAAGATTATAGCGAAAAGGTTTCAGCTCCAAATACGCCTTATTTTGATCAAATATCAACCGTTTATTCTTGTTTGCTCATCTCACTATTCAAAATCAACGTTCCAGCATTCATAATCATCAATCTTTTATCGGCCATTGTTGGACATATACTTTCCCTTGTTTCACTAGGCCTTTTTTATTATGGGCATTGCGGAGCCAATACTTCCTGAACTTGTCTAGTCGTGTCTCTCTATCTTGTATTCGGCCAGTCTCCATTACGCATGGGATCTCTGGGGATCCATGTTAGGAGCCGTGATGTGCATCGATCGCAACATGACCAACTGATTGCCAAAATAATGGATCCCATGATGTCCCGGGTTGCTGTCTTTTCCCTGGTTCACTGTGCTGTCTTGTGGTCTGTCAATGTTGTTCGAAAAACCCTAGCTATCCTCCACCATGTATACGTATGTTTGTGGGGGTTAGTGCATATACCACTTAATTTTTCATTCCTCACAGAGTTCAAATTTTATTGCAAAATTTATTGGTTTATTTGTTTGATTTTACGGACACACATACATATATATTTTTATATGTGTATTTGTGTGTGCTTGTATGTGTATTTGCGTGTGTATGAGTACCCTGCAAGCAGACCCCCACCAAATTCTGTCCCTCTAATGTAAAAAAAAATCCCTTTGATTTCGCCCCGTGAAAGTGGGGATAAAATTATCCCTTCATTTTGGACCCCTAAAAGTGACCCCTCAATTTCTTGAATAAACCAAAACAGTGGAACAAAAATCTTGATTTTGACCTCTGAAAACGAAAAAGGGTTTTTTTTCCCACTATGAAACAAACTAAAAAAGTCTCTTCTCAATTCTGACACCTAAAAAGGATGAAAAAAGATATTACTGCAAGATTTAGTCCCGTGAATGTGAAAAATGAAAGTCCCTTATTAATTCCGACCCATAAAGGTAATAATAAAAGTTTCTTTCGTGTGATTGACATAACTTCTGATTTCCAAGTTTGGTGTTTTGGAAAAATGTACCTCGACCGTACTACCTCAAAACATACAATGATTTAAACACTAGTATTAAAAGTATCAATGTACAATCAATAAACCTTGCCTTATAAAATATGCTAAAAAATGGTTTTACTTCTTTTTAACTAACTCGATAATCTCGATGGCTTGTGAGTGCATGTTTGTATATTTCATTGTTATTGCTTATTCTCCACTAGGTTCGAATCCGTTTGATATTGATATATATATATATATATATATATATATATATGTATGTATGTATATATATATATATATATATATATATATATATATATATATATATATATATATATATATATATATATATGTATGTATGTATGTATATATATATACATATGGATGTATATATATATATATATATATATATATATAAGATATGGATTTATGTGGCTCGAAAGAATGAAGTATAAATTGCTCATACCATATAGAAGCTTACTTGGAATGAACACTTGTAATTACTGGGTGAATGTATCACTAACTGCAGACAGTGTGAATTGAATAAACGTTAAGAGAAAATGGGACTGCTGCATAAAATGCTGCGACCAAAGTAAAAGTTTTTTAGGCCTTTGCATTACCAGCAGCTGTTTACATCGATGGTAAGAGTATCGTTACGTTAAAGCAGCTATGCTATCCGTGGTTCGATTCCTACAGCAATTTTCTTTAATTGCTGATTCTGTTTACGCCGTTTGGATTGAGTGATACATCAACATTGCAATGGCAGGAGATCATTTCAAATTCGTTTCTATATTATATAATGCAGTATATAATCTATATACAGATATAATGGAAGGAATTTTTGCTACACAAACATGATTATGTTTCTACCCTATTTGGCCTCCTTCAGAAAAATCCCAAACAGAGCAGGAACAGAGATGTGTTCGGGTAGCTAATCCTTATTTCAATTTATTTCAAATTTTTCTCTGACCTAACTTGATTGGTCAAGTTGAATGTATGAACACTACATGAAACAGACCCATCGTACGTCGATATTGTATTCTATCATATTGTATCCTTGAATCATATACATTTCTACATATATATATATATATATATATATATATATATATATATATATATATATATATATATATATATATTACTCAATTTAATGATAATGAATTCAATCAACAACTTTCTTAAAAGTAATGCCGTTGCAGTTTTCAAAGTAATCAGATCAAAAAAAAAAAAACGATTCACCATTGTCGATGAATGGATCAACTATCAAACACGCACCGGATGTTTTCTCTCACAAATCTTCGGTTTTTATATATATATATCATATATTTTATATATATATATATATTATTGTTGTTGTTGTGTCATCCACGGACAGCTGTTTCAATGTATTACATCTCTTCGGTGTGGATGTAGACTTTCCATCATCCCATCCAGTACCACGATTGAAATCTTAGTTTCAGACCTGTAGACTGATACCCTACCTCTGAGCTACAGAACTGGTGTATTGTTCAGGTCACGAATTGTATTTATTGTATAACTTCAGAAAATATGGGTCAACACTATTACGCGTTCCATTTCTTGTAATTTTGATATTGTGCAAGAATGTGTGCTCTTTAAATGCATATGTTCATCGCACGCCAAACTTCTACTAACATTGGACATATTTGATTGTGTATTTATTTTGATATGTGTATTCTGATAATGCATACACATTTGATGTGTGTTGATTTTACATACCTATGTGACCCAATCACTGGACAACATTTCTCTATCACTTGCCTACACCTGTATGATTCAGTTCGCTTTCCTTAGTCACGTTCCGAACCCAAGTGATTATACCCTCAATGATTGAGTACAGACATCAGTTCTGATTTCACTCACAGCTCTGTAATGGAATGACAAAGGTTGTTATTAAATGCAGCCTTGCAAATCAAACCCTCACTCAACGGAATATGAAGACAGCTAGCTATAACCTTTCTGGTAAATGAATGATTACTTTTGGAAGGGAGGAGAACAAAGGAAGAATGTTACGCGCCAATCTGCGCAGATTTGAAAAACGAAATCAATTTTACAGATGGGTTCACAGCTTATTATCTCATGGGAGAGCCTTATGGACAAGGAGAACTTATGCAAATGGCTGCCTCAGTTAAACTACACTGATAGTTTCAAACAGTGTTAGCTTGTACACTTCAATGATACCAGACACTATGTCAATGAATTAGATAATGTTTTTGTTTTGTTTAATTTTGGGTGGAAGGGAAGAGTGTGTCGTTTACTTTGAGTCAATTTGAACAACACCTTTCAGCCACTATTCACATCAAACGCTTCGTGCGTAGGGAATTATTTATGCAACGGGATTGAGAACGGTAAAAAGAAAACCTTCATTAGTGTAAAGATGGCTGAAGTTGGATACATAACATGTTCAAAATGAAGACT
Source organism: Thysanoteuthis rhombus (assembly GCA_963457665.1). Taxonomy (NCBI): domain Eukaryota; kingdom Metazoa; phylum Mollusca; class Cephalopoda; order Oegopsida; family Thysanoteuthidae; genus Thysanoteuthis; species Thysanoteuthis major. The sequence goes on from OY735221.1 coordinate 42,652,596, forward strand.
GAAGGCAGTGGCATTGGGTGATGCTCTTGTCCGCTCTTTATTTAAAGATGTGTAGATTGAACTCGTTGTGGGAAATCTCGGTTCATTGAAATTCACTGCTCCCACCCCCAGAGAGACCGACAGGAAGTAAGATGACGTGACTAACAAGACAAGTTTAGAAAGTACTGACTCTGCAATACCTATGATTAAGAAGTCTGGCGATTCCTAGGAGGGTCTATATCCAACGACGGATGCTTGATAATGATGATGATGGTGGTGGTAGTGGTGGTTAATTTCAAGATATATCGATTCAACAATACACAATACTGTTGTTCGTAGTTTGTACGAACTGTTATCGTCATTTAACTAGATTACTTACATTGAAAAATTGTTACACTCTAAATAACAAACGCCTAAACATTACTTATAAATGACATCATGGTTTACTTTCTAAGTATATATATATATATATATATATATATATATATATATATAATTTATGCAATGATTAGAATTCGTATCATCCATAGACAGCAGTTCCGTCGTATTACAACACTTCAGTCTGGCTATAAACTATCCAATATCCATCTTGTACTATGTACTATGAAGTAGGATTGAAACTATTGCTTCAGATCCAGAGGCTGGTATTTTGGTCCTACCTTATGCAGAACTGAGCAGTCAGTAGAACTGAATTCAAGCGGTATATTTACTTGCGCACAAATACCCATCCACTAGAATGTTCCTTTCCAGAGTTGGAACTGCATTGCTTAAAATGATAAGTAAATGAGTTGCCCTACTTAAAGAGTGTTCAACCCTGAGAAAGGGATCAAAATTTGTTTATTTGTGCGAAAATAGGGAAAGTGTTCTGAAACATTGTAGAATCTTCACCGTCTGTCATCTTCGATGAAACTTGCTTATGAATAGAGATGTGCGAAGATAAATAGATACAAAGATATGAGCATGTGGATGATTTATCCAACACAACAAACAAACAAACACATACACACCCATATTGAAAACACATGCATATATGTATGGACGTATCCACAGATGAATATGCAGGGGTGCATGTTTGTGTTTACAGGATGTAACATTTTTTTTAATGCGTAGTCATTGGTTTATTCATTAATACTCAAATGTATCATTGAAATCGTCAACCAATACAGTAGATATAGGTTTTCCTTGTTTTTTTTAAAACTAGTCTGACAATATACGTTTTTGTTCACAATAAAAAGAGACAGAAAAACCATTGGAAACATATCGTATCTGCTCTGTGTTGCTCCTTGGCAAACGAGTTCCGGGATACTAAAATAGGTAACCCTGTCTGGTATTAAAAAATGACTCTGATACATAAATATATACATGCATACATACATATATATATATATATATATATATATATATATATATATATATATATATTATTGTGTCATCCACAGACAGCTGTTCCCTTGTATTACAACTCTTCAGTGTGGCTAAAAACTATACATTATCCAATCCAGTACCACAAAGTAGAATCGAAACTTTAGCTTCAGATTTGGAGGCTGGTATCCTCCCTCTACTTCACAGAACTGGTTGTTCAGTAAGGTTGAATCCGAGCAATATACTAATCTTCGCATATGTATTCCCTGTTCACCAGAGTGCCCAATCTCATGTTGGAAGTGAATTGCATAAGCTCACAATGAACGAGTTACCTCACTTAGAGAGTGCTCAACCCTGAATATATATATATTGATTCTTCATAAAGATGTCATCAAATAATTAAATGTTATGATAGATTTGATATTTGCTGGAGGGAATAGCAGATATATTGGGTTTACAAACGGAAGCTTTCTGGTGTAAAACCGAAAAAGCAAGACTCGCTTTACAAGCCCTACCTAAAAAGCCATTTTTTTTTCATCTTATTCCAGAGAGTCACTTTAAAATTGTAGATAAAATAACCCATCAGATCATAAGTATTCCTATGGGATTTGATCCTGCTCCTTACTATTGAAATTTGTTTTTTACTTAGAAATAAATACATAGTCATGACATCTTTGATTGAAATCAGTATAAAACGAGCTTGTTTTATTGATGACATCGATCTTGATTTAGAACATGGATATCGATCCCTTGATTTTGATATAAAAATCGATGATGGAATGTTTTTCCACGAATTGTTAGATGGACGAGATGGTTCCTCAATCTGTATGGTGAGGACGCCTTCTGAAAAAAATCATATACCATCTTAAACATTTTACAGAACAATTTTTCCGGAATATTTTGGAATTGTTAGAGCAACTTTCAGATTTATGGACTTTATACTGGAAGATATCTCTTTAATTGTAAGAATGGTCAATCAGGGTGGTGAAATTAAAAAGATTTCTTGACAGTTTGATAAAGGAATGATTAAACATCTCTATCCCTCTAAAACTTATCAGCTTGAACATAATGGAATGATAATAAAAATTAAAGAATATGTTAACGAGAGTATAAAGATAGCATAAATGAATAGTGTATATCAAAATAAATCAATTTGTATCAATGTTAAGGTAATGAGGCAACTAACACTGCATTAACTAAAACTAGGGGAAGAGGAAAACATTTGGCTTTGGTCCATTGGTCGGACTGATAAATAGTTGAGTTAAGTGACAGAAATAACCTGGAACACAAATTTAACAAATTATCTAAGTCTACGGATGAAAAAGGCTATTGATGTGTTATTACCCATTAAAAAGTTTATTCAATAGTTAATACAGTTTTAAAAAAACATTCGATGGAAATTTGATGGTATCTGACGTGGAAAAATTAACTTCAAGACAAATAGGAAAAAAATGCCAAATTCTTCAGACAAGTAAATTTGTAGAGAATTAACTCAAATGATTTTTTCAGTGTAATTAGTAGTCTTAAAGATATCCTGAATTTGTTTGCTTGCAGTCTGAGATTAAAACCGGCAAAACAGGTTTAATATTCGCATGGGCAAACATTCAATAAAAAAGACACGAACAGCAAGTAACATCTCTTATTATTACTTACTGATCCATCATCGTTAAATACGTTTTTGAGTATCCTACATAAGTGAGCCCTGTTTTGGAAAATAAACAATATCAATGTACAATACACATAATACCCAGTAAAGAATGACAAACTATATGTATGGCATAAACTAAATAAGAGGTAGATAGTGTTTGATCAACACTGCTGGGGCGTCATGTTAATGTGACTGTTTTGTTTTTAAAAAAGAACAAAACGGTTATATGGTAAACAAGTGATGGCCTCAACAAAATGAAAATCATACATTGTACCATGAGAAGAAATTATACGTGAAACAGGGAAAAACACGTAAGGAAATTACATAAATTGTATTGGGAAATAAATGACTAGAATGACACAAATAGAATTTTGAAAAAGTGTTTCAATATTTAGTGTTTAGAGCTGAGAACCTCTCTAGACTATATATCTAAATACATACTGATATATACATCTATATATATATATATATATATATATATATATATATATATATATATATATATGTGTGTGTGTGTGTGTGTGTGTGTTTGAAAGGTGCTCTATCTCCAGAGAGGCAACTCAAATTGGATTGAGATATGATAGCCGCTGACAAAGTCCCAGTTTCTGCAAATTCAGCCGCGTGAATTAGTCATTTGTGTGTCACTTGACATTTTCCTGATAAAAAAACGCTCTTCATACAAAACTTTCTATGTTCACAATATGTATAGCTAAAATTTTCCAGAGAAATAACCGATTTTTCCGGCTCAAAATGAGGCTAACAGCGACGCTATCAATTGGTGATGACACAAATCAAAGTGAGTGATCCATTTTTTGTGCCAAACTAGCCCCAGTTACCTTAAATTAAAAGATGCATCTTTCATAATGACGGGATATAAGTGAACAATTCGTAGATGGAACATTTTTTAAAGTATCGCTTGATTTTGATAAAAACATTTTCTAGAAAAATTTGTTAGTAATGGTGAAATATCATCCCGATGATGTCTGTGCCTGTGCAGAGACTTGCATAGTAACCTGTACGTGATTTTAGCGTGCCAATAGACGATCCAAGTCTGTAGGCCTCTAGGGTCGTTTATCCAATTGAATGATGTCACGGTATCGTTGCTGCTTGCGAGTCCAAACGTCTGGAACACAGAAAAATGAGGTTAAATGTCCGTGGAGATTTCGTACCAGCTGACCAACAGCAAAATTAATCTCAAACAAAAAAGCGATTGAGTTTCATCATTCAGCAAGGAAATGATGGACAAAAAATAATTCAACGAGCATATGCATTTTAGGGGAAACTGGTCAGTAATTTGATCTCTAAGGAGGAAAAAATATTAATAAAATTTCATTGATGTGGAAAGGAGTATTAAAATTCAAAATGTAATCAGATTAATGCAAAAATAATTGCAGTTTCTGTTATTTCAGGCGTTAATGCTTACATCTAAAATGAACTATTACCAAAATACGTTTAAATAATATACCATTTTTAGCATGTACTTCTCTCTGCTTACTTGAGTTGAACACTGTCTTCTCACAAAATATCCTGGTCTTTTCGAGGCTGTCAAGTCAGGGATAGTAATGAGAGCAAATTCGAACAATTTCGTTTATGAGTTCAAAAGGAGACGTACATCAAAAGAAACTTCTCGCAATATCAACCATATATTCGGCCAAGGGCCGTCAACAAACATATAGCTCAACTTTATTTTCCTCAATCTTAAAACAAAGAGGAGTGGAGGTAGTTCTATGATTGATGACACCCGATTGAGGGCCATTACCAAGGCAGAACCACACAAAACAACCCGAGACATTGAAGAGCGTTGACCATTTAACAGTTGTCTGCCTTTCGCACCATATTGGGAGAGCAAAATATTGAATAACTCTGAAAGGAAGGCCAAAAAACTCTTCCATAACATGAGAGTGATCCCGTAGAAATTGAACAAACTAGAATATACAACTTTACTCAATCCAATTAATTCACCCGACTTATCTAATAATCCATTTCTTAAATCAGTTGAAACATTTCCTGCAATGGAAAGTTTTGAACAAACAGGCAACGGTTTAAAACGCCTTTTAGCGGTTTGAAGATCCCAGAATACTTTGCTTCCAGAATAGATGGACTCCACATGGACACATAGCGCAGTGGTTACAGCATCAGACAAATTACTGTTAAGTAATCTGATGGTACTAGGTTCGATCCTAGTGTGAGAGAGTATAACAATACTACTAACGCTAAAAGAGGGAAGTACGGTCGATATACCCCCGTCGGATAAATAAAGGGTTCGGTTCGTTACTTCCCAAAAAATCTCCCAGATGTTACCTGACGAAGGCCGTAGAATGCAACGGCCAAAACGTTGTATGAAAAACAACAAAGATGAGGATGGTCTGAATAATAATGGAAATAATAATAATACCTCATCTCAAAAATTCCGAGATATGGACTTCGTAGTTGACAAAAATATGCAGATTCATGAGTTTCCCATTTCGATTTATAACTTGTTTTTAACCTGAGATATCTTACTTTGAATTGATGGTGAAAAACTGCAATTATATCTGTACCAAATTAATATGAAGTCCTCAACTGTTTCGAACTAGTATCGCCAGTGTTTCTCTTTATCGTTGATTTGTCCAAATTAAACCTTATCCACTATTGGTTATGTTTATCTATTCAGATGAATGGTTCTCTTTGGTTATTTCTGGAAGCCACAGGTAATTTCCTTGGGTTTGTGGCTCTCAAGCAAATTTCAAAACTAACGTTATTTTCATCATGCAAATCTTTCATCAAATACCTAAATTTTCTGATGTCTTTTTTCTGGGACATTGATATTTTCTGCCATGCCAATTTAATATTCATTTGACTCAACCCGTTCTTATCCCGAATTTTCTAAATATTATTAATAATACTAGTTATAGAAAAACGTTGCGATGCCCTTACGGCTTTCCCGTTCACGATTTAGATTGTCATTATTCATCTTCTATCGAGGGGTTCCGGAACTGCTACTTCCGCATTTTGTGTATCAGAAAATTCTTTTATCAGTTTTGACACGCACATTTATATTCATCATATATGCAAATAATTTATTTTTAGGGCAATATATCATCTGATTTTAAAGTAGTGAATTGATTTCGTCTTTACCCTCCTCAAGGCCGCCTTCTATGTCTAGTCATTACCTTTGTATTTAATCAATTATACGAGCATTTTTGAAATCGCTCCTGAGGACGTGAAATGCATTATATTCGGGGATATCTCAATCAATATAAGGCATTGGTCTTTGATTTGTACGATATATATATGTATATATGTATATATATATATATATATATATATATTGTTTCTTTTAAGATGTTAATAATTGCGTCTTGGATCTGTACAATATGTATATTTTTACAAATCGAATACGAATATATATATTGCTGAAAAAATGTGCCCGAATTACTTCAAACCCGTATTTTCATATGATGGCAAGAAAAAGAAGTCCCAGTTCAGCAGCAGTGATAAATTGTAAATATTTTGCTCCAACGTCGTATTTTCTCCGATGGCCGTAGGACGAGGGTCCAGTTGAGCAAAACCCTTCCCCAGGAAAAAATGCATCAATAGAAAGTAACTGCAATATTTAAAAGCTACATTTCCATATAATGAGCAGGAAAATACGGTCCAAATGTACAGTATAGCTGCATTGTGAATAGTACCTCTCACCTAGAATGACATCATTTAGAATGTTTTTTTTTAAAGTTTATAATAATCAAAGCAAATCAATGACATGGTTTTATACAATAAGGACATTTTGATGGCTCAGTGATGAATTTCAGCACTATAGTTAAATCGTAAAAAAAAAAAAAACCACAAAAAAATCTCAAACAAATAGGTAATCGAAATGCTTCGAAGCTATAGATCTGCACAATGGAAATGAAAGAGAGGAACCGATTCAACTGAATAGTCACATCATAAATTGAATTCCTTCACCCCCCTCCCAACAAAAAAATTCTGTGTCTTCAAGAGTGATTCCTTAATGAGAATTGAAAATAACCACAGTACTTCAAGGCCATAATTCCGTCTGGTATATGTTGAAAAGTACCAATATGAAATCATGATTATGATTTTATGCAAGAAAACAAGTAGTTTCAGAACAAAGATTATATGATAACGTCATAGAAATTCCCAATTCCCGTTGGCGTATTAAAAAACCTAGGATCGAGCTCTGCACTGTAATTGTATAGTAAATTGAGCCCACCTACTAGAGCATAATGGAAGGTGTGAAAATTGCCCTTATTTGTTTTATTTTCTTTTTTCCTCGGTTACAGTAGTTTACATACGGAAAGATTATCATTTTCATCGAGTGCCCCCATTATCAATTTAACACAACTTTTGTTAAGTATATATCTGTGATGCTTTGGCACCCAGGTTAATACTCTAGAGTAGTTTCTGGTCGTTTGCAAAGAGCGAAACCTCTTATCAGTGTCATTTAAGCAGGTTGCCAGACACTGTACCATCTGATTTGGTTCAGCTTCATTACAATACCCCCATCAATAGTGTGACGTTCCTTCAAAGCGACCGACCATGATGGTGAGAGAAACAGGATATTGTTCAGCGATGCTTCGAGGTTGTTGAGTGGTTAGCATGATGAAATAGTTTACCCCCAGGATGAAGGGAAAAGCAAAAGGTCGCTGGTCTACTTTTGGTTAGTAAATTAAGTATCAATTAACTGGTTTGAGCCTTGGTACGTGTGGGAGATGTTGATGGGTGTATTTTAGAGGATGTTTAGAATTCTTGCAATCAGGACGGCATAGCAGAACTTTATAGAGCTAGTTCAAAGAAATTAGATTATTTGTGTCAAGTAGACAAAGAGACAAAAATGAAAGACTGGAAAAAATTATAGAAAGGGTGAGGTTTTAGAATTGTGAATAATTAGCTGAAAATGTACCCAATAGGCATTTTTCAAGTATAGATTTCTACTTTATACAGTCAAACAGAAAGATAAAGATTTTATTTATATAATCTTATAAACAAGGTGGGTCCAGCTCAAGATTAAACTTACATCGTGAATCGAACTTTGGAAGCCATTATATCCATATATCCGCGGGAGAGAAGAAGGATTGAGACTGTCCAGGTAACTGTAGTATTGATGGTTGCTGAAGAGAACCTTGTTAACGATCCTTCCCCGAGTTAAATTCTAGCAGAGATTTGAACAATTACACACACACACACACACACACACACACACACACACACACACACTCACACACACACACACAGAGGCACGCATTCACACGCATTCACACCAGCAACATGGATACCCACACATACGGTTACGCACACAAATAAAATACTGGAATGGGTTATTTTCCAAATTCCTTCATTTAGACAGACGGAGAGTTTTTTCTTCTATGGTCTTTTTGGTCATACTATCCAATACAATGGTACATTATTCATTATTCATAATATAATTGGACTATTTCCTTCGACTGAGTATTCATTTATTCACAAAGGTATGGACGACCACCTTCGTCGATTTTTGCTGGTTCTAGAATGTGAAATCACTACTTTGAGCGCATGTTGAATTGGACAGGACACATCACGTCCATTCACGTATATCTTGTATGTTTACTATGTAATTCCGAGTTGCCCTGCTTGCATTGAATAATCTGTTTGTTTGTTTTTTTAAACTCCCAAGTTATGAGAGATTAACAAATAATAATTATATCAACGCTCAGCCGACTAATTGGATCAACTGAAGGAAGTCTGAGTTCTGCTTTTTTTATCGACATATTCACCAAATATTCTCCCTGTTAACTAATTGTACCTCATCCCATTAAGACCTGTGACCAACCAGCAAGCTATGAATGAACATAAGGGTTATCATACCCGATCATATTAAATTCATACAAAAATAGTTCATTGTATTTTTTAAGATATATATGTCAATATTTAGAAAACAAAAGCGTTTGATACCTACTCGTATTCTTCAAATCGTGAAAATATTTTTTTCTGAATTCGTTAAATAACCTTTTAAATCATTTATTACAAAGCAATGTTAAAAATCATTATTTGACTTATTTACAAAAATCAATTGTCACTCACACTATTTGACAGCCACAGACTCCTCTTTTACTGTTGATAGAGGAAGGAAAAAGTAAATGTTTGTTCAGATGTCGAAAGATTTTTAATTCTTTTACACACAAACTTGCGTGATTAAAAAATCTGCCTCTTCTTCTCTGATGTTGATCAAATTAGATTTGGACGTTTCTCAATCAGAATAATAAAGAAATGATTATGATGGGGAAGATCTGCCATACACATATTTGAATTGATAAATTCATTTCAAGCTATTTTTTGTGTATGAGTTTTTGAACAAACAATTGTCTGTATATGCGCAATTTACGTTGATTTTTCCATTGCAAAGTGAAAACAAATTCGAGGACCCACGTTAGAAAAAAAACGAGAATAGACAAATAATAGAAAATGGAGCAAACAATGTCGAAGGGAATAATAAACAAATACCGTAAAGCCTGATGTTAATATTTACACAACCAATGAAAAAGTCATAATAGAATTACGCCAAACTTCTCACAAGACAAATAGTTGAAAAATATACTTGGCATTAAGGACACGAGGAGATCTGCCCAACAAAAACAACAAAAGATAAAGACTGGAACAGCTTCAATGAACAGATAATCTTTATTTAGAAGAGTGAGAAAATATATTGATACGATAGTTTGACGAATTATGTTCCTAGGGTTGGTGTCAGTCACTCACTGCAATCTTTCCGCTATATTGTCAAAAAAAAGCGCTATAAAACATTTTTATGACAATTTGTAAGAGCTGAAAATTGCTAGATGTATCTAAAATGTCTTCAAATCGCCAGAATCTGGCTGAAATCGATTATAAAAATGTGGCTAAAAATAGTTGTGAATATTGAATTTTTACACTGCCAAATCATCATAGTGTTACCCTTCTAATCGTGTCAAGCGAGGTGGGTGCCAAGCCCGTAGGTACGCCTGTGGATGACATGGTCCCAAGAAATAGATTCATGGATTTTCTAGGAACGTACCATAAGGGCAGATTTGGATAAGTAAAATAGGTCGAAAATCGCAAATTTGAACTTTCGAAAAACGTTATATATTTTTTTTGTGCGTTTAAGAAAAAAACAACAAGAAAGAAAAAGAATCGAGTGAACTGATTCTTAAGTGGATGATTGATATACAGTGTATATATAATGTGAAAATGTACTTTATTTGTGCCCTGCCCCGTTCCAACAATCGATATTCAAGTCACAATATAAATACCTGTTCCTCTATAACCTTTACCAAAGATGTTACTAGCACAAAGGTTTACACCCAAGTGATTGTTTGGAGAAGCTGTATCTTGAAGAGAAACAAAGAAAGAGGATTTTCATACCCAGGTATAGAACATGATGTAAAAAGGGCTGCTGATGGCCAAAAATACCAGACACAATATATAAAGCATTAAAAGTTAAGGTCAATAAAAAGAGCAAGTCTGACCTGAAGAAAGAAAAAAATGAAAGAAATAACACATTATGACCCACGGTTAATGTTCAATGTTTAAGTTCGATCCTCACTGCTACAGCTTTTCTCTTTTTTTTTTCTTTTACTATCACAATATTATTTATTTTTTTCTAATTTAGAAGAGGTAATACTCATATCTCACTGATTTTAAAGAGAAAGGTATACAACCAATATATCCCACTGATAGTAACCAATGGAGCTGAAAAATTGAACCTAACCAAGAGACAGACCCTCAGCCTGAGAACCATGCAACGTGCACTAGAGAAAGTCTGCTCAACCTCACATGGGGTATTCATAAGACGACACTGTATATCAGAGAGAAGAAAACTTAAATGGCAACGGGCTGGATACATTGCAGAAATGTCAGACATCCGCTGGACATCAACGTCCGACGAAGTGGATCCGAAGATACCAGGTGCGAGGCTGTGGCCGACAAAAAGTAAGATGGCGTGACGAGATAAGTAAATTCGATAAGTACTGTGATGTTATGATAGAGGGGTCTGATGAATCCCGCAGAAGATCTACGTCCAACGACTGACGCTAATAGACTGATGATAATGATGATGATGATGATCATCATCATCATCATCATCTTGAAGTATTACCAATACTTTCACATTTTTCCTTCATTTAATCAAAAAAGTATTTTTCAGATTTTTCTTCAAATTCACATTGCAAAAAGGAAGTGGTTATGAAAAAGTAGGGCTATGTATGTCAATGGAGAATGTATTTGAAAAAAATCATAAGAATGAAGAGATACAGCTGCATAGTTGAATTTGAATTTAAATATAGGATTGAATGAAACCTAATTGGATATTCGATTTAAAATCAAATTTTGGCCTTTCTTGTAAATTTATCCCTATCAGAAATGCATTTTTATTTTGGTGATCGAATTCAATCTATATCTAGTTGTTATGCAAGATTGGATATAAAAGCATCCAAAATTGGAGTCTTTTGTACTTGATAAATGGATTTCTTTCGGTCCATCTAAAATCCACTTGAGGAGGAAGGGGGATACTTTATTTAATGTACAAATAAACAATTTTATAATGCCATTGATATTCAAGATTTAGGATGCTGAGATTAGCCTATATACGGTTTCAATCAAAATAAAATTAAGAAAAAAAGATATTATAGTAATCAATTTAAATGATAAAAGGCAGAGCCTACCCGACGCATAATCAAACTGAGGCAAGTGGACAATGTAATCCAAATATTGGAAAATATGTTTGGTGCTTTCCTATTGGATGGAAAGAGGATGAAAAGAAGAAGAAACAAAATTATCAGGACTTTGTCCAACTATCGCAGAAGAATTGGGGGACAAGACAGGAGATAAAGTAATCTACATTGAGCACTGAGAAAGACATATGTAGAAATATTCTAACGGTTAGGTATCTAAAGCAGAATGGAAATGGTACGTACCAAGACACCTAATACGTCTGTTTGAGGAAATCATTTGATTATAAGGGACCTTTCTATCACTTATCTGAAGCATTGACCAATTGATGGCTCTATATTGGATATATATATATATATATATATATATATATATATATATATATATATATATATACATATATATATTGCAATTTTTATGTTTTAGCCCATTGTTGCCAATTGAGATTTGTTTTAAAATTTTTGAATTTTAAAGTGACTTCCTGATTTGAAAACTGAAAAACCACATCTAAATTGGCAATCCTGGTGTGTGTGTGTGTGTGTGTGTGTACGTGTGTGTGTAAACAATTATTCATTGATTGATTTGAATGATGAGAATATTTCTAATTCCTATACTGGCCAACACACACACACACACACACACACACACACACACTAATGTAAACACACACACACATACACACACATATGCACACATAATTTTCCAAGGAAGTGCGTATGGATCCATGAGAATTCATCTCTCTGTCTCTACATCTATGTCTATATAAATCTGATCTGAATACCAAGGGCATTAGGTAGTAAAGAACAAACTGTGTGGAAGAAAAAGGAAAGTTTGATGGAATGAGAGCAAAAACTCTTTAAGGTTATTATCATTTGAGGTTAATCAAGCATTGCAATAGAAGCCTTGGCTCGTTGACACAATAATATTAGTACATGATGAAATATAATTCCCCAAAACATTGCAAAAATTCAACAGATGTGGAAATACAAATGAACCTGACAGTTGATTTCTTCATAAACCGACCAGTTTTGACCGACCCAAAATCTAGTAATAAGCGAAAAATGGTTACTCATGGGAACACCAATTATATATATATATATATATATATATATATATATATATATATAGAGAGAGAGAGAGAGAGAGAGAGAGAGATAGATAGATAGATAGATAGATAGATAGATAGATGGATTACGGGTACAATAGTGGTGATTAAAATATCGAGCTCAGATTGTACATCTGATCGAGTGAATAATGATAGCTTATGTCCAAATTACTAGGTAGGTATTTTGAGGGTCATACACCGTCAAGTTCTCTGATATGATACTAGATTTTTGTATACTTCTCTGTTATTTTACATTATTTTGTCGCTTTAGGTGAAATTTCTATGCAACTCACTATAGTTATGTTCCAGATTGGTAAAAATCAATATGCGTACTATCGATTTAGTGATAATTCAGGTTGGTCAACAGGAGTATCGGGACACTTTGTACTAGGGACCGAGTGGCTTGATTGGCCCGAAATTATCCTGGGGCTGGTCTGAAATATACTGATTTGCCAGAAATTTAATGTTTTCCCCAAATCAAAGGAAGCCAGATGTTTGCACTCCGACCTAATGGCCTAAACACTAACGGGTTTGCCAAAAAGTTTTCAGCAATTTTCTAAAAATGCCAAAAGACCATTTCGCTTGCTATTGGACATCCTGAAAACTTCTGATGAAAATTATGCAATAAAATGCTGACGTTATGTCGATTTTTTTATGGTGTCGAGGGGTCAAGAGACAGGTCAGTTTTCTGTGAGAGCTATCAGTGATTAGTCTAATGCCCTGATCATTGAGATATAAAAGAATCACTGACATATGGAGAGCAAATCTTATCTTTGTATTCAGGAGCTTCGCTAATATATTTTAAATTGCTTGCAGAAAATTTGACAAAGAAGAACAAAATATTTATAGTAACAGCTTATACTATCACTTGTCGCAAGCAATTAGATGCAAACGAGCAGCAATTTGGACTGAAGGCTGAGGACACAATGATAAAAGTAATTCATCGATTACACTGATCCAAAACTCTAAAAATACATTTCCTTTCTTCGAATCATATAATGATATGATTACGATTGAACAACTGTCACCACCAAAGTTGGGGAAGAATTCTATATTTTTCTTATTTGTTCGTGTGCATTTGAGTGTTTTTGTTTTTCTCCCAACTGTTTATGTTTTACAGTGCTCCAGGCTATACCGTTCTGTCGACAGACTTGAATATTGGCATCAGCACTCAAACAGACCTTTCCTAAAATGTTGCTAATTTATTTTACTCACGTGTGAGTAAAAACCAGTCTGAGTCAGGGTTTTCCTCTGTGACAAAAACAACAACAATTAGAACAGCAACAATCTGTGCGTAATAAGGGGAATTAACTCTTTACCGTTAGTCTATTTCGTCAGGAAAACTAGCCGCTACATTTGATCCCCAGTCGTGATTTATGCTGTTTTGTGATCTCTCTACGTAAGGTTGAGTATGATTTTCTCATGCACGTGTTGCATGGTTCTCAGTTTGAGGGTCTTTCTCGAGGTTAGGTTCCATGTTTTAGCTCCATAAGTCACTATAATGGAGAACAAGAGAAAAAGATCAGCTTCATGATCAGAAATTATCTTTTTGTTTCAAAACAACGGTAGTCAGTTGTCGGGCATTCACACATATCAAACAATCTTAGTTTATGCTGGGCCAAACCCCGCTCCTACCCTCATTCAAACTGAAGATGATTTCAACTTCTAGTATGCATACATATTTATAGATAGATAATACTCGTTAGTTTGACTCAATCTGTGACATACCTGCCTATTAATCCTTAAGGCATGATGTCAATTTTATTCATCAGATTGATTTATTCTGAAGGGATAGGAGACAACCATGCCATTTTGTTTTATTAGAACAGCTTGTTTCAAACATTCATTTATCGAGTCATTTAATTTTACATCGATGTTGTATTCTAAGCATTAAACATAGCTGGATGTTAACCCTTCTAGCAAAAATATGTAGAAAGCTTCTTATTTTTCCACTTTTTAACTCAGCGGTAAAGAATGTGAAAATGAAGGCCGGGAGCACACGCAGAGATTGAAGTGAACAGGGAGCGCACCCCCTAACCTCAAGCAATCTACGTCATTCGACGGCCATCTATCATGCGCAGAAACCCTCTTTCCGATACAAATGGCACGATGGCGCCCTTATCTCAGAATGATTGAGTGTCTTGCCATCTTCAGAGGAAAGGATCCGCGCTTTCACCTTCCTCCCCAGTCACGCTTTTGTTCCATACGTACATCAATAATTTTACACATTGCAGCTTCATTTGTCTCTGTTGACCCTTTCATGTTAGAAAGGTCGATTTTGATCCCAAATAATAGGAGTTTCCAATACAACTTCTGCGCAAGAGAGTAGATATTTTGAAGTAAACTCCAGTTAATATCGACATCACAGTTAATGATACATAATTTCGAAAGGCATTGCTAGAAACCTTCCATAGTAAACTAAAATACAAAAACGAAAAGTTTTACTTTAACGTCACATAGCTAAAAGGCGGTCTGCCTTGATACTTTGGTTTGAAATCTTTCTTGTTAAGTACCTTACGATTGTGCTTTTTTGCTAGTGTAAGCCGAGCCTAGTATCTAACTAAACAGGTTTAGTTGATCACTCAAAAAAAACCATCATGTGACCATTCTTTTGTAAGCATGATCAATCAGGAAATTGAGATAAAGGGTGATCAATAAAAAGGTTACTTTTATCGCTTCCCATTTGATCATTAAATATTCAAAAAACAGTTGACCACAAACTAATGACTGATTTATCATAAATCTGAATTTTTAAATGAACTAAAAATCTAATCAGGGACTATTTACGAAAGAAATTCAGACATAAATATTGAATACACAAAATTTTAGCCCTGTAGCTCCATTGGTGTGGTCTGTACGTGTTATATGTACATCTATAGCCCGCCAACCAACTTGACTGTCTTGGACACAGAATAAAACCTATTTTGACATTTCTGGTGACAATTTCGTTTGTCCGTCTCTAAGTGGACTGGTAAAAGACACTTCTATTGAATTTGAATTTGAATTTAAATTTGAAGAAGAAGAAGAAGAAGAAGAAGAAGAAGAAGAAGAAGAAGAAGAAGAAGAAGAAGAAGAAGAAGAAAGATGATGATGATGATGATGATGATGATGATGATGATGATGATGATGATGATGATGATGATGATGATGATGATGATGATGATGATGATGATGATGATGATGATGATGATTTCTCCATAAAAATTACAGCCAGGGTAGTATGAGCTTTTCCTGTAAGGGAGAAAGTATTTGATATCACTTTTTTCTTTGTACGTCTAACATCTTTGATAGAGCTAAAATTCAAACCCTCTCCCATATCTCTTTGTTAACTAGTTCATCTTAAAATGCGGCACCGGTCTCTCAACGAGGTAATCGCTCCTAGGTTTTTATAGAAAGTTTGTTATTTTCGTCATTCTTACTTGCTGTTTTCTTACTACTGTGTTGATTTTCAAAGCAAACGCGAAAACTCTCTACTTGGTGGATTGGCGTAATGCAGTTTATTCTGCTTCATTCTTCACAAAGATTTTATTATCACACAGACGCTCGTTGCTGGTCATAAATAACTTTTGTTTTGTTTATCCATTCTTGACAGAATACTCATACATTGGGGAGCCTTTGCAAATTAGCAAATGATATCATTGAACATTAAAGTTCGTCAGATAATACAGAGTAAATCGTTAATGAGATGTACTTCCGGCACATCCAAATCCATAATCAGTTGTATCATCGTACACACACACACACACACACACACACATATATATATATATATATATATATATATATATATATATATATGTATATATGTGTGTATATATATATATATATATATATATATATATATATATATATATATATATATATATGTGTGTGTGTGTGTGTGTATAGAGAGACACAGACAGACAGACAGACGGACAGAGACAGAGACAGCAAGTGGGAGAGACGGACAGATAGTACTTTTAGCATAGAGCTGAAATGCTGCCAGTACTGCAAAGGTTGTTTATCTCAGTGGTAAGAGCATCACTACTTTGAAGTGGCTACCCTATCGGTGGCAGGTGCAATTCTTACAGCATCTCTATTTAATCGTTTATCTTATTTACGTTGTTTGAATCGAGTGATGAATTATCCTTGTTATGATGGGAGATCATTCCAAGTAAGTCTTCATATAATATAATGCAATCTATAATTCATATTTACATATATATATATATATATATATATATATATATATATATATATATATATATATATATATATATATATTGACCATTTGTAAAGAGTTTGATGATTCCTATCATTTGAAGACCCGGAGTGCGTTTTCATACAACCCGTAACACACACACACCCAGCTCCAACTGCAAATTTAAAAGGAAGGTCACATAAATAAAAGATCTGGAATTGAGAAAAAAAATCATATTCAAAACATGCCAACATCACATATTTTCCCAGATCCCTGTCATCTGATCAAAACGGTACTCGGGTAAAAAAAGATCAAAAAGAAAATGAACCTTTCACTTCAGAAGTCTTCATAAGACTCAAATGGGTTTTTTAACCATTTTTTTCAAAACTGGATGCGCTTCTCATTGCAATAGATATCAAATTTCTTACTTTCTGGAAATGCCTTCCAATATGACTTCAAAAATACCCTTAATCGTTCTGGGCCGTTCCCATCTCGCTTCCTTTTGCACTTTGATATCGTTATTAATGTGATTTTGCGATGGGAGGAGCACTTTTAAAAGTTTCACTCAAAGGCTGCAAAAAGACATAAATCGAGACTTTCATCTTAATCGATTCCTGCCAATTCATCGGAGCTAACTGGCTGATATATTTCCATCAACCAAATATCTGACTTACCTGATCGTTATTGACAAACCAAATCATTATATATTGGCTAATATGCAGTTGTTCAGAGACACACCGTCAGAATATCAACTGAATTAGCGTGCAGTCAATAGTGAACAGATTCTCATAAGCTGTAAATGATTTTTTGACAGATATGAGACTAGAGTGGAGATTGCTTCTGGTGCATTAAACAGACAGGGAACGTGGGGATGACTTAGTCCCCGGTCAGAATATTACAATCCTGTGGCGTGAGGAAGGCCTGGAAAAACATGGAAACTCGCTTTCGAATTAAAATAGGCAGAAACGTGCTTTTCATCTAATGGGCTAGCAGAGATAGAGAGAAAAATAATGAATTCCCGCTACTCTACACACGATTTGCGATAAGATTTGAGTCGATGATACTAATCTGAAATGCATACTGCCTCAACGTTTCTGCAGCTTGTTGATATACGATGCCAGAATCTTCCAATTTTGTTTTAACAAGTCGCTTATCAAGGAGTCTCGTAAATATTAGAAAATACCTGACATACCATGCTTTCACGAACAAGCTTGGTTTTTTATTATTGTTTATTCAATTTATCCTGTCTAGACCAACTGACATGTTCACTGCGTAATAACGATATGTCAGTTCAAATAGAGTTTGAAAATAGAATAAAAAATAATATGCTGGATTATATATCCATTCCTTTATGATATAATTGTCTGCGTTGAAAAACATAAATAGCGAACTGTTAATAGACAATACAATAGTTGGGTACGAACCAGTTATTCAAGCCTCTCACCGACTTACCGGCTGGCTGCTTAGCTCAGATAGAAAGGGTTGCGTAGCATTGCGTGATGGCCTCCTGTGTAAGGTAGGTGCAAATCCCCATTTCTTTAAATGATTTTTTTTCTATTTACGCTATCCACGCCGATTGGAATGTTAACCATATAAACACGGGATGTGAGTTTTAAAAAATGTATATGCACAATAAGTGCATTGTGTTGGTCTAAAACATTGGTTTAGAACACTATTTGAAAAAAAGATTTATCGGATCAATATATATGAATGCAGAGTTAGAGAAACTTATTAATCCAAAAAACTCTTTTTTCGAAAAATGTTTTTCAAGGAAAAATAGTTTCATAAAGTTTTGTATCAATAATTTTTAAGAATGATTAATTGATTGTTCAATGAAATTTTGCAAAAATTATTTTTTTTAATATTCACTCGGGTTAGCCATTGGAGAGAGGTCAATGAAGCGCGATGCCATTTTCCAAAGGGAAGAACCTGCTGATTCAAGAAATCCTGATTCTAAATAATTGATTTTAATTTGGTTCAAAGAGCAACTATTCCAGCAACATGGCTCACACAAATTATAAGTGCATGAAGACACATAGAGACAGGCACCTGCACCTATATGTAAATCAAGCCAATGTAACGATCACAGTATGAGATGTGAAATTTGGAATAACACTAACACAAAATGTGAAAAAATTTTCCCGCACCAAACCACGGCCATTTAGCCCCCAAAAAAGAGTTCACTAGATCTTTCAAGTTTGAATTGAAAAATACATACATACCCCAGGAGAGAACATCAGCGAGCTCAATAACAATATAGCAACCCCTTTAATTGAAGATGCTGATATGTTTGAACCAATGAACAAACAAACCATCCTTGAAATCTAACTGAAATCCAAAAATCCCATGAAGGAAAAAGCAGAAAACCCAATCCATGACAACAACAAGATACAAGATCGAAGAAATGGAATAATCCAAAGGAACAAAGACAAGAAAGAAGAAAATACACGACAGCAGTCATCAAAAACATTCTCGAGAAAAGGTATGGCCCCTAAGAACTGAAATAATCCAAATAGCTGGTGTGATCGAAATAATAGAGACGCAACAATGGATGGGGTCTGAATTATCTGAAACGCCCATTAATTCATGAAAAACTTCTATTTATACAAACAAGAGACACAGAACAAGGAACTAGTCGGGGCTGAAACAAAGGAAAGCCCCTAAGACCAAATAGCATCGACAGGAAGCAAGTCATTCTTTCTAATTCGTGCCTTAAACAATGTAAATTTCCAGAATATTGGAACACTGCAATCATAATGCTGTTATGTAAGAAAAGGAAACATGAAAACTTTTTTGGGCGTGTAATTTCCTACAACCAAGAATCTTTTTATCTTACTCATTGAGGGGAGTGTGTATGCGACATTGAAGCCCCGGTACATCAATATATAAATTCATAGAGACGTAATGACTCATAATTGTCCGGATACATGAGTATCATCCTTATCAGCCTCTCAACATGTGTTGTTAGACATGACACTATCTTATTTCCTACCGGCCACAGTTCTGCATACAAACCCTGGAGATTCAAGTTGTTAGGCGTAATGTCCAGCGTTTTCTTACATTCTAACAATATGGCTGGCCTATTGTCACTTGAGTTTTCCAATGTCTTTTTTTTGTGATATCTTGAATTCCCGTTTGTAAGAACATATGAATGATTAAAACAAAGCAACTGTAAATCATTGATCGAACCAGATGATTGCAGTTGGTGGTTATCGATAATGAATATTTTCTCTCAAATATAATCTATCCTAAATACCTGTTTCATAAACAAATGCACACTGACCTGTGACACAAACGTGCATACAGACATTATCGCGCACATAAAAGCATTTGAAAGCACAAGACCAGCTAAAAAAAAGAAAAAAAAATGAAGATAATAATACGTTTATCATCTTCAGAAAATTACATAGGTGCAACAAGAAATTAGTGCTCTTTCCCATGACAACGATCAAAGAGAAAATAGCACTTCATTTCTGGGTTTGCTTGCCAAAAATGCTGAGATAAACCCACGTTTATCCATATATTTCATCCACCATTTTTATCCATCGATAAAGAGGTCTACAAGAAAATCAAGTCAGCAAAAATAAACCAAGACAAGAACGAGCCAATGTACAGTAGGAACCGAATAGCTGCTGAGATTCAAAAATAAAGCAGACGGAAAATAAAGAAATGGCTGAGGTGGAACTTTTTCAGCCATATCTGTCACAAGACGAAAATGGCAATGTGATTGCTGTATTATTGAAGACAATATGACATTATATACTTTAAACTACAATGATTGGGCTCAAAAAATGCAAAAACTTCGGGTTTGCCATTCACGAAAGAAAATGAAACACATATATATATACAACTATCAGCGTATTAGTTGAACGGTGTAAAGGTCTCAATTTGTTCCATATTTCACACAGTTTGACCTGGATTATATTGACCAGTTCGAGGTTTCCTCTTTTATCGTACGTCTACGGGCACAACCCAGTCTCAGTTTAAGTCTCCACATCTGAATATCATTGTCAGGACCACAAAAATAATTTGAAGCTGCTATTGTTTAGCGGTCTGTTGCATTAAAAGAAATGCATTGACTTGGGTTCGAATTGATGTATACGTAAAGAAGATTGTAAAGGGCAAACATTCTTGCCTTTGCAATGAGCCAAACTATTTGAATAAGAGAGCTGTCTGAAAAGAGACCCTCTTTTTGAGACAGGAAACCAATGAGATGTTTTATATTATTCACTACTATTAAGTAGAACACTTACATTTTTTTTTAAATCATACTACGTTGGTTACGATTTGAGATGCATGAGGTAAGATGAACGTGTGTGTACTGCGTTTTTTTATTAATCCCTGGTCAACGAATGGCGATCACGTCTCTGATCTACGGGTATCGCCGCTTCACTTTCAACATTCTTACCCCTTCGAAAATTCCACTGATTTCCAGAGACAATAGAACGTAGTTACTCAATTAGATTGTCATCTGTGAATTTGAAATGAAAAATCGCCAAACACACTGCACACACGTTCATTTTAGCACATACACCTCAAACACTGAGAAAGAGCCACAAATTCACAGTAGTGAGCTCTCTTAAACATTTCATTGATGCGCAATTTTCAAAATTCGACATTTTTCGACAGCCTCTGTATCGGCAGCGCTAGAGGAATCGTGAGAGATTCTAAGAGAACAATATAATTCGTGGCATATTTTTTACATTTGTATACATTTTCTTTTTCTTTCTTGGCAATAATACAGTATTTTTTATTATTCACATCACACTTTGCCCGAAGGGATCTATTTTTCTATTCACGTGAGGAATATGCCTGATGTGACCGAACGGCTAACCGACCAACGCAGCACTAGACCAATTTATTCCATCATTTGCATTCTGAAAATATCTACCATCCTGGCTCTCTCTTTGGCAAATTTGACACAGCGTCAACCAAAACTTCTCGAACAATAATGACTAAAATGAGAGCCTGAGTTTTTATAGTATTCCTGTCAGAGACTTTCACGGCCAGTGAAATCAGTGGCAATTAAAAGATACCAGTTTTGACCAACTTTTCATACATCGTATGAATAACGAAATCAAAAAGATCACCTCGTGAACATTTCTTATACCTAGACGGATATAGATTACTTTTCCCTTCATTTTTATCGTGTCTTACCCAAGCACTCCTAAATAAATATATATTTGTACATTATATATATATATATATATATATATATATATATA
This sequence comes from Thysanoteuthis rhombus, assembly GCA_963457665.1. Classification (NCBI taxonomy): domain Eukaryota; kingdom Metazoa; phylum Mollusca; class Cephalopoda; order Oegopsida; family Thysanoteuthidae; genus Thysanoteuthis; species Thysanoteuthis major. Next base: position 42,674,777 of record OY735221.1, read on the forward strand.
TATATATATATATATATATATATATATATATATATATGTATGTATATATATATATATATATATATATATATGGAGTGGATTAGTGAGTCACACGCTGGGTGCGTTGTCATATTTAGTTCTGAAATTGTCATTGCATAATGTTCTTTTCGTGCCATTAATAGTCACCACTAAATTGAGCATGTTGAAAAAGGGAGGAAATTATGTTGAAAACTGTTTTTTGTGTAAATCAATCCTTTTTCCATCATTTGGCTGTGGTCCTATCTACATACACACACATGTAAGCACATGTAAGCACATCTGCAAATACTTTGATTGTAGATAGCTGTAAGTCAATTATTTTCAAAATTACACGTACATTTGCTCATGTCAAGATGTAAGTAAATATATATGCTGATATACATATCTACTTTTGTTTATATCTAGTAGACTGTACATTTTGGTTTTATACTTTTATACAAGTCAACTCTGCGTGGGATGTAGTGACCGTATGTGTGTGTTCCAGTGTGTATATCTGTGTGTATGCACACGATAGTAGATGTTGTAATTGAACGGTGCAAAAGACGTGACGGAATAGAAAAATATGGTTACAGCTACGCCTGATATTTGCAGACAATTCGCACTGGCATATAGGCCTTCACCCCATTATATCCGTCTGGATACACGTATTTATAGAGACACACCAACAAATAGACACATTTACCAGCACGTGTATGAATTACAAATTTATATACCTAAGAAAATATATGTGATAAATACAAAAACAAAAATACAAAATACCCCCTTTACCTAACCGTACTAAAAATGGTGACGTTTCCTGTCTTGTGATATCTCATTCACTGCTAATGCAATGTCTCTGTGTAATTGGCTCTTGGTGCGCAGTTCGCTAAAGGCCCCCCAGGCAAGAATGTGAGGGCAGGCCAATTCAGCTTTTTCAGTGTCCATTTGGGAGAAGAAAAGCTCGTGGAAACTCCGTGGCTTCCACAGCAAATAATGTCTACCGGGCCTCATCATAATTCACAGTATTCACCTTCTGCTCGCCAAGATGGCAGTCGACTATTAAAATGTTCTTTACTTCATCCAAAATGTTTTCTTTCTTTCACTTTGACAGTCTCCATCAAACTTTCGGAATATAGGTTCATTTTTCCCTGGTCCTCATTTGCCTTCGTTGTCATGCAGTATATATACATATATATATATATATATATATATATATATATATATATATTCAATAAATTCTTACTGCTTTAAACATTAAATATACTGAAAACTTTTTCGAATGTTTTTTACATTTGTATTTATGTATGCTTGTTGATGAGTATATATATGTTTATATATGCTAGTGTCATGTGTATGGAGGCCAATGATATACATGTTTGTCATGTATATGGAGAATATCGGGGCTAACATTTTCATTTTCTCTACAAACTGTTTCCTTTCTTTCATTTTGATAGCTTCCATCAAACTTCAGACATCGATGTTCAGTTTTATCTTGTCGTCATTTACCTTTTCTGTCACTCAAAGTGCATATATATATACATATATATATATATATATATATATATATATATATATATATATATATATATATATATATAGTCAATTAATCTTTACTGATGTGAACAGTGAATATATGAAGAATTTTTTTCAATCTTTGTTTATATGTGCATTCTTACATGAGTACGTATACATATATGACTATGTGTTGCTATGAAGAAGACTGATATACATGTGTGTCAAATGTACAGATATAACTGGGGCGAGTTTGTACTTTTTTGGTACAAAATTTTTCTTCCTTCCAGTGAAGACATCCATACACAGTTTCACATCTAGACATCCATACACAGTTTCAGTTCCTCCTCATTTACACTCGCGGTCACTCAGGGTGTGGGAGATGTGTAGAGGGGACTGATATACAAGCCTTTCATATTTACAGAAGATACTGGGGTTAGCCCCTTACATTTTGGACATAGATGGCTGTAACTTTCTTGGAAATTTCTTAAAATGAAAATATTAATAAAAATACTTTGGAAGAGAGAATTCCGTTTGATAAAACGTCCAAGTTCAGCACAATAGTTAAGCTTTTTATCATTTTATGATATAAACATTCGGAAAACAGTCTGCCAACCTACCCTGACATTTAGAATACTTTGTTCTCCTGCGATGCGTGCAGATGGGAAAAAATATAATTTATATATATAGTGGACAGTGTATGATATGAAGAATAAGTGAACAAGACGAAAACTGTTTAGCTCTGATGGTAAGGCAACCTCCTGTTGAAGGCAGTTTTGATTCTTGTAGCTTCCCGTTTCTTTAGGCGTTAATTCTGTTCTCGCTGGTTTTGCAAACTAGCATATCGACTGAATGAAAAACGGGACGTCATTTGCAAAAGGCTTCTAAGATACTTCATTTATAATTTTCCTCTAGGATTAAGTCTATTTCTTCATAATATGTACGTGTATGTAGAGGTATTCATCGTTTCTAGAAAGTTCTCTTCATGTCAAGTTCGTATTGCTCAGGGTTTTAGCCATCTAGAAACAAACTTGTGAGGTCATAGGGGACATACAGTCAAAGTAAGAACTGCATCTAAGCCATCAAAACCTTGGCAATACCTGTGGTAAAGCACTTACTTAATATCGTTAAGTGAAGCATAGCTGATATATACAGAATGAATGCAAAAACAAGAAAAACTTCTCTCCAATAACAGAATACGCAACCCCAAAGCTGGCTTGAATCGACTCCACTTTTCCCCAAAAAAAGGCGGTAGTGGTCTGGTCTAGTTTGAACTGTCATACAAAACTACAGCTATTGGTTCACCTGCCTACCTGCAAGTAAGTGACGAATATATATATATATATATATATATATATATATATATATATATATATATATAAGACACAATAATTAATGCTCATCTATTCAGGGTTTAGCACTCTTTAAGTGAGGTAACTCATCCATTGTAAGCTTATGCAATGCTCTTCCATAGGAATAGAGCACTCTGATGGATGAGGAGTTTCTGTGTAAATGAATGTATCGCTTAAATTCAGCCTTAATGACCACCCAGTTCTGTAGTCCAGTGGTATGATATTGGCCTCCGTGTCCGATGTGAGGGTTTCAATTCTACGCCAGAACATTCCATCCAGGAACCATCAAGCACACATTATAAAAAAGATGCAGAGTCGAATTGTAGGTTCTGAGATGATTGACATATCACATATCACATCATATTTGGAATATTCTGATCCAGCCCTGAATGAATACAGACTTAGATACGGTAGAGTGGGCCAGTACATTCACTGGTTAGTTAGTAAGCACTATGGTTACCATACACACTACGTCGGTATGGCCACCACGAAGAGCCTAGAATTTGAAACAAGTTACCATAATATCATGGGATCTCCTAGTGCACACGAATCAGTCATCTGAGTCAACTGCACTGACATGGAAAAAAGATGACCATTCTATCAGACAAAAACGTATCAGTAAAATAGTTTGAAAGTTGCTTAAGTACAATGATTCGGAAAGTAAAAGAACAGAAATTTGGTAACTTAAGACTGAAACTGTACCTGTTGTTATAGGCGCCCTTGGTGTCACAAAATAGAATGTCAACAAATATATATGCTGAACAGCAAGGAACCCAAACATTTATGAAATAAGGAAAATTATCCTCACAGGCAGGGCCCATTCCTCTTGCGGAGGACTGCCCATGTAAATATTTTGTCTTTTATACAACTGTATACTGTCGCTTGTAAAGCTTCCAGTGTTGGCCCAATATCAACCCCACCAACTGTATATGCGAAGGAAAAAGATGTCAGTGTTTACTGTCATAAAATTGTTGTTGGGCAATGAATTCTACTAGACACCGAAAGGAATACTTACGAGACAGGTAGGGAGGAGTACTGATCGAAACTGAGAATACTAACCATACATAGTTGAGCACAAAGTTTAAAATAGTGTTGGCTCACACTATTTGACAAAAATCTCATTTTTTATTTTCTACACTATACCGAAATGATCAAAACTATCTTTTACTCGAGCATAGGAAGGGAACAAGTCAGATGTAAGTGGATCATCCCCTTATGTAAAAGTAACGACGAACAGAATCCAATTCTGCATGTAAATACATATTTGTTGGGCTTTTTTAGAACGTTGTTTTGTTTACTATTTATCTTGAAACCCCTCTTTACGCTGGAATTTCAATTTTAAAAGGGTAAAAGGTAGAAATCACAATTGTTCGCAAGTTAATAAAATCAGCGTCTAGTGCGACGCTTACAAGTTGAATACAATTTGAAATATATAGAGGAGAGATATGACCGCACCATTAATGCCTATGTAGGTATATATTTATTAAATTAAACTACGGGGGAAAGTACCAAAGGCTTAGTGATAGGGGTTCTCAGTCAGATTTGGCAGACAACCACCGTGTAATCCTGTTGAGTGATGTGTGCATCAATATATTTCTTTATAATGAGATAATACGATTACTGCCAAGAACTCTTTCGTTACTCTGAATATCAGTTTTAAGCAATCCACCAAAGTCTTATGCTACTTCCAAGCACCAAAAAGCAAACAAATATGCAACTCAACAAAATTGATATACAGCAGAAAATTGGGCACAAATTCAAGATGTGCATATCCTAAGCGGCAAATGCTCTCTTATTAGCAATCATGGGGAACCGATTGTCAACCCATGCCTGCTGGTCAAAACCCTGGCTTGAATACCGTTTATGTCTTTCAAGAAGGACACAGTCGCGTCCAATTTACTGTTGGCCAAAAAAAAAATGGCCCATATTCCCTGAACGGCAACCATTGAGCAGCAGTTAGCTACAATAAAAAGAGAAAATAGATGATCACTGATTGATCAAATCTTGAAAAATAAATAGCTGTAGATAGAATTTTAGGAAACCTACAATATATAAGAATAAAAGAAGTCGGTTTACGCAGAAAAGAACCCCTCGACATGACCAACATAATAAGCAATAAAACGGACATGAATTCAAAAGAAATTAAAAACCCCAACCAAGGGCATACACAAAGAGACATTGACGCCCCCACAAAAATAGAAAAGACCCACATGCAAGTTCAGAGATAAAATATGCTAAATGATATGACGTCACTGCCATTTCTTAAGGGCATGTACTGGAAAAAAAACTGAAAGCATCCATTGGATACATCAACTACATCTTGCAGCATTTTGAAACTAACGACGTAATAGGGCTCAACAAAATGATTTACGTTAATTTGAAAATGGTAACAGATCTTTTACAACGCAAGAAGAACCTTGAATAACAGAAACAAAAGCCGATCTGGGAAATAAGATTAGGAAAACAGATTTCCAAACTGAAAATGCACCATGTATGGAAAAAAGACCGTGTGCAAGAATATGGTATGAATACAAAAAAAAAAAAGATGTGCCTGTTGCAGTGGAAGAGATACACCAAATGAGCCTAGACAAAGAAACAAAAGTAAAGAGAAATAGACAAAGAAACTGTCAAATACACCCAGAACGAAACGTTCCGAAACGACGGAAGTTTTACCAGAATCTGAACGGAACGGAAACAGAAAATAGACCTGGATGCTACGGAGGCAAATAATTTCTGGAACAGCATATGGGGACATCCAAAAAGAAACAACAAACGGTTACATAATATGAAAAAAGAATTCCAAGACATAGTTAACGGTGATTAAATAGAATAGAATGAAACCATATCGAAACACTTCTTCAAAAAAAACCCAATTGGAAAGCGCCCGAGACTAATGGGATCCTCAGATATCGGTTCAAAAATACACAACATTACACGAGAGGCTCCTCTAACAAATGGGCAGCACTGTCCCATCGCACAAAGAGGAACAAGATGGGCTTATCCTGTATTTTTTTTTTGAGTTTTGTCGGGGTTTTTTTTTCATCAAAGTGCAGGATCTGTTAAACCACTTTGCCTGAGATTGCGATGCAGTATGAGCATTAAAACTGAGTGTGCAGGTGCAATGCGTTAGCCAATAAAGGGACACAGAGGCTGCGCAATGCTGAGCACATTAGGAACCTTTGGACTCGTCTTTGGGCCCTCTCTTTATCACTTGGCCCAGCTGTGGGGAAGAAGTTCGCCTCAGGGAGACACTATCTCATTGCAATAAGAAAAACAGATCCAGTTAGTCCCAATGCCACCGTGATTTCGGTTTCGTCGGCTGGAGCTATTTTTGAGGGTGCTGCATCCCACGTTAAACTATTCTTTGCGTCACATCTCGCTTTTGGATGGTTGCACAATTTAAAATATTCCAGCCTTTTTAGTTTTGATCAAAGTGTAATATCTGCACCACCACTTTGCCGGGTAAATAAGTACCAGGAAACCAAAGCGTCAATGAGATACAGAAAATTGCCCTCCAAGCGCCATGAGAATTCTTTGTAAAGCTCGGTCCATGTAAACATTTCGTATTCTATACAATATGTACCTTTTTGGTGTAGCCTCCTGTATTGACCTCTTCAATGAGTGTATATCAGAATGAAGAACTCCAATGCCTACTAAGTCAAAACATTGTTGCCTGTTTCAAGTCGAAACTCGATGTTCAATAGATACTATTAGACATTAAAAAAATATAGGACACAACACGCACCACAAATGGTGGTTGAGGTACGAACCACAGAGCTGCTGTGATAGGTGAGGGAGATATGAGAGGAGGGCTGAAGACTTGAAAAGACTTACTGTCACGCAGCCCTTTAGCGATAACCACTGGGCAACCGGTGTGAAACTATAAACCACAGCATTTATGTGGATTGTAAGGGGTGTAGAGAGGAGGAATGGGGAACTTAATTGCTGTCACTCAATCTCCAGCGGTGACAACCAGGCAATGGTCTGATTACTACTACTGCTGCTGCTACTACTACGACTACTACTGCAGCTACTACTACTACTACTAATGATAATAATACTAGTAATAATGATGATGATGATTATGGTGATGATGATAATAATAGCAATAATAATAATAACAACGATAATAATTTATTCATTTGGGAAAATGTACTTTCTCCTTGTAATTGCTAATCTCACATCAAAATGCATCGAAAAAATAGAAGAGAAAGAGTCTAAATGAAGGAGAGACAGAAAGAGACGGAGAGAAAATTAGTGTTCGGCCTTAACGTGTCAAATTCATTTATTCCACCCCGAAACAATTCATTTTTAAATGTGTGTCATTACTCTTTAGTCTCAATTCGATGTTGAATATAAATCCCATTTTATCAAATTCACCCAACCAGCATCTCAAAGAACTGAATTCAAGAGAGAAAATATTTTCTGGATAGCAATTCAAATCAAGGACTAAAGTTTCCCACCAATTTGTATTCATGGGAAGACGATTTCGAAAGAAAAAAAAGTTCCAAATCGTCACAGTTTATCATCCTAGATAAAAAGGCGTCATTTGTCTCGACCTTTTCTCTCCAAATGATGAAATGATAGTCTCAATGCCATGAAAATCGAATAGTATAGATTTTTTTACAGAGTTTTTAACGATGAGCTATGCTTACGGTCATAGGAAACACATATTTCCACTAAGTTGAAGGAGTACTCTAGAGTAACAAATTGTCCTATTCTCTGTTATCAGTACCTATTGATTATTGGCCGATGATTTCCGCCAGTAAATGAGTTTAGTGGCCCCAAAGCAAATCAAAAAGTGACTTTATAAGCGAAAACCGACACCTATATCTAGAAGTGATCAAATATGTATTTGCTATGTCAATGCAGAGCTGAAACATTGGCAGTTATAAGGTTGACAATGCAACTTACATGGCTGATGTTCCTTCTTAGGCTGGCCTACGTAGACATACGTATTCCTTCCCATTCATCACGCAGTCCAGACATATTTTGTGAATGTACTCCATCTAGAATCACTTTTTCTACAGTACTTTTTTGAATATAAGAAGCAGTCAGCATTAAATAATTTCATAGTTCATTTTTAAAATTGAAAGTAACGATTGAAAGTAAGATTAAGACATACATAAAAAAGTTGTAAGATTTGTCTCATTCTAATTCATTCATTCAGTACCTCCCTAAACTGACCTCTCTAATCACTTTTCTAGTTATATACAACGACTCAAGGAACCCGTATGATATAAGTAAATTGCATTCAGTAATGGGAAGCCACAAAGTGTCTTCAGCTAATGAAGTTATTCAACTTGCTCTAGGTTAATATAGAATATCTGTTTAATAATCAATGTTGAAACAGAGTTCAGCTTATTACAGGTATATTTCACCATTACAATCTAATTCCTAATGATAGTCCGTAAAGTAGGTGTTCCTATAACAAGGTGTAATTATTCGTACAAAACAATGCATCAAATGGGGTTAGGTTCTGAAGTAGGAAATATGTATAAAATCTAAGCGAAAGATCCCCATTACTGGGCTCTATTACAGATAAAGTGTAGAGATGGTTATCTCACTCGCAAGCATTAACTTTTTGTGCACAATACAAAAGCTATAATGCACATCGCCATAGAAGTAAGAAAGAACTTACGAATTGATCCTTTATCGGAAAAAAAACTTGTAACACTGCTATTCACTTGTGAACAACTGTGTCAGTTCGACAGAAACAGGATCTTTGTATAATTTCCATTAAATTAGAAATTTTATCTTAACGCTCGTTAGCTGGGAGTTCGTAAAGCGATAATTCGTATAATGAGCTTTACCTTTCAATCATATAGTACACAAAGGTGATCATGGATCAATTGAAAATGAAAGGATATTTTTGCACGAAAAATATTTTCCATCAACCAAATATTAATGGTCACGTGAGTGCCTGAAACATCAACTGATGTTGGTATTAGTAGAATTATTAAAGCAAATATAATACTTCATCTTAACTGTCCAAAAATAAGAATTTGTTTCATTATACATGACAATGTGAAATAAATTTATTGAAAGTTTTTTTTAGATCTGTTGAAAGCCATAAAAAAACTGGTGATATTCAATTCTTTCTGATTGTTTGATTAGCCTTGAATCTTCGTACCGAACTAAGAAAAAACATTTGTTAAATCAATGAGTACATACCATAAAACTTGGAAGTCGATCCGTGGATACGGTATTAGTGTTTAGAAACTCTATTGAATTATTGTTCTGAAATGAAGTTTCTTCAAATGCTTGGAATGCAGATCTTTTGTTCATATTCTGTCATCCAGAGAGGAAAACAGGGATCAAATCAGTAAGGAAAGAAAAAACTAGGGTTTTTGTCTGTTCAACTGCTGAAATAGTTGCATAGAGATCACCAGTGACAAAGACAGACTTCAACACCTGGTATAAGCAAATATTTCGAACATTAAATATGTAGGACATAATCTCAATTATAGTTTCTATATTTTTTTCTTACTGATTTCGACCGGTTTAATCCCCCATTTTCAAATGCTTGTTGCAGGGTCTATTATTGCTCAATTCGGTTATGAAATCTATAACCCTGGTGCTCAACGATGAGGTTTTGTACGGCTGTTATCGTACTTTGCTGGTTACAGCTCTTTGTTTTTTGTTGTCTTTTTTTTCCTTCGATTTTTGTAGCCAGACTTTTTTTTTTCAAACCGGAAGTATTTTGTTTTCCTCTTGTACAAGTTTAGATTTCTTCGATTGTCTCTTTTTCTTTTGATCTGTTGCTCTTCAAGGTGTTATACACGGTGGAATTGGAGATGGCTAATGTCAATCATTTTTTTTTTCTGCAATTTTCTTTTGTTTTGTGTTCTGCAACAGGAGAGTCTCAGATTCTAAACTTACTGCACTCATAGAATATAGTATCGAATTATCGCATATTTAGCTACAAAGATAATTACTGAAAAAAAAGTACGATAAGAATAATGACTGTCTGAAAAACCCATGCAACTACTAAGAGTAAAATTTGCCATCGATCTATCTATCTATCTATCTATATATATATATATATATATATATATATATATATATATATATATAAGTTTCACATGAATATATGGCCTTATCTCAGTATGTTCAAATCTATGTCTCTTTCCATGTTCACGTCTATCTATTTATATATATACTCTTTTCATATATATATACATATATATATATATACGTATGTATATATGCATACATACAAATATACACATATTTACATACATATATACATACATATATGTACATATATATATATGTACAAATATATACGTATATACATACATATACTCATATATATACACATATATATACGTTTATGTATATATATATATATATATATATATATATATATATATATATATATATATATGTGTGTGTGTGTGTGTGTGTGTGTGGTACAAATCAGGCTAGCAGTATAACATGATATAATAATATATCAATGATATGAAGTCACTTCTGAAATTTATTGGATTTATTTCATAGAATGCTTGATATATATATATATACATATATATATATATATATATATATATATATATATATATATATATATATATATATATACATGTATACGTATCACTTCAAGTATTATCTCGCTACTGTCACCCCTAATCATCCATTTTTCTTCAATTATATTGATCCCTTTTTACGTCATGTGTTTTGAAGATTATTGACCATGCATTGATTCGGAAAAGCACCGTCCAGATACTCCATCTGATGTGTGCTTGTTGCACGTGTACCAACCTTTTGAATGAGATGACGCTTGTAATCTTCAAAGAATGATAAACGCACCTTCATTTGAACTGAGAGGGGCAACAAAAGGATATCAGTTCGTAAAGGAGCAGAATTAATTGTTTGATCTCCTTAAGCTTAGACGCTGCTCAGCTGCTGACACCTGGAAAAATTGAGTAAATGTTTATATTCAATGTAAAAATGTAAGATTGATTAAAAAAAGATTCGGGAAATTGGGTTCTTATTCCAATAATGTACAGCCATAACAAGATATAAATACAGAGTTTTGTTCTAGAATGGAATGTAAAGGACTATATATAGAAAAAAAAACAGGAATTGAGATATTGGAACGTAAAAAATGGTTATCTGAAATCACTCCTAATATCTGCAATACTTGTGCTCAATGAAAGACATAAATTGGAAGCTACTTTGCAGTTAGGATAACCGCTGGATTATTTAAACAAGCTACAAGTCACAAAGGTTGCAGGTATTGGCATCATGTTTCCAAGAGTTTCCAGCTGGCTGCATTGCGAGTTAAAACCACCTTTCATAAATGCCAACCGCTTTTTCACCTTTTTTATCGCTGGAACGTTGATCAGACATGAAATGTTGACTCAGAAAGAGAAGAAACAGTAAAAACAGGATAAAGGAAAATATGGAAAACGAAAGTGAAAGTAGTTTTTAAAGTAAAAGTATGCATGATTGTGGATGGCCAATATAAATACATACAGTGACGACTTGGGAGCCGGAATGACAGAATCTAGGAAAGGGGCTCCGTAGGCTGGAATGAAGTGTTAAACTCACAATCTAAAATCAATTCCACGCGATTGGAAATCACCACAAATGATTTTACGGTTGCTATCAAAAAACTAATCTGGGAAAAATGCGCTAGTTGGAAGAGCTTCAGAAAATGTTGACAATATTTTAACTGAACAATCACAGTTAGTAATGTAACGAGTATTTTAAGTGCTTGTCTAATCCCAGACGATTTTATTGCGTCATAAGTTATGATTACGCAATCGATATTTATGTTTGGATATTCGGTGTGTATGCACTACGAAAGAAGATTTGAATTATATATAATTGGTCCCTTTGTATCCGATAAGACAAAGCAAAAAAAGCCACTCCGTTCAAAACTAAACGCATGAACAGATACAAGAAACATTGATTGCCATTAAAAGGATGTGCGTCTTCTAGAAGGGAGTAAGCTGAAGTTTAATCATGGTTAACTTTCTTTACTGGGTATTTCTCATGTCAAGAACTATAACGTGCAAAACGACATTTTAGAAGTTTCAAGAAAACGTTTAGTCTTATTTACCGACATATTTTATCAATTATCATCAAATAAGATTTATTCTTTCTTATATCAGAAAGTGGATCATTTGAAACATCGTTAATGGTTTCGGCTCTAAATAAAGAAATATGCAATTTGAACAATCACTTTCTGCAAATCTGAGGTGTCTGAAACTGCCTCCCTTGCAATTGACCTAATCAAATTACTTAGCAAGTCTACGTTTGTTAGATTTTATAATCTTGGAAATTGTAAACAACAATTGCAAATATTTCACGTTTCATGAAACCAATCACACCACATATTTAAGTCTACTAATCATCTGGTTTCATTTACCTTCGATGCAAGGTTCATTATGGAAATTATCACCGGTTGTACTCTTTCTTTCAAGGAAACTCTCGAGATTACAGATTGTTACAACCAAATCCTCAATAGCCAAATAATGATAGCAAGATCGTGAATGGTCCCTATAGTGCTTGCCCTTACTTTTTATCAAGTTATATATATATATATATATATATATATATATATATATATATATATATATATATATATATATGTATATATATATATATATACGTGAGTATATATATATATATATATATATATATATATATATATGTACGTATGTATGTATATGTATATATATTGTTGGTGTGCATGTGCGTATCCTTTCGTGCTGATGTGCGTAGATGTTCTGTCTATTTTAGTCTTGTAGAAGAGCTACATTCTGAACTGAGCAATCAAACTTACTAAACATCTGTTCCCATCAAACGTTCAGATTTGTAATGAATTCTGCTTTATGGTTCAAATCTTCATTCGATAAGCATTCAGAGGGGCTGCAAGAGTTTCATTGACACTATTTCTCTGCAGTCGGCTGTTGCAGGTGTATGATTGCATATAATCATGTTAAAGCAGATATACGAATCTCATCGAGGACTGATTGTCAGTAAACAAATCTTGCGGACCATTATGACTGTTCTCTGAATTCAGTACTCATACGACGTCTACAAAACCGTGGCCAAAGTTAAGATTAGGATATTCAAAGCATATCTTCATAATTATCAATGTTTTCAATAAATTCAAATTTATCTTAATTGTTGCTTTTTATCGTAACTAAACTCAAACTGGTTACACTTCAGCAGCAAGTAATCATTCTAACTGTATGAATCAAAACAGAAAATAACTTCCAGGTGATGATGAACTTCTAAACTGTGCGGTTAATTGGTTCATTCATTGCTGAGGGGCATCAAGCCTGAGCTTTATTGTGATATAAAGCAACAATATTTGAGATGAAGGTAAAGAGTAGCCACAAATCCATAATAATGATTTACGATATTTCATTCAAAAAAATAAATAGAAAAAAAAATAATTGCAGACCATTTCGTTCTTTTCATCACATCGCACATCCACGAGCGCAGTATCGCTATTGCCTTGTGCCAGACTATGCAAAGCTCAATAAGTAATTGACATAGCGATATACCAGCTCAATTTCTCAGGAAGAAATTAATCATTTTCCAAATCATCAAAAAGAATCGATGTTTTATTTGTATCCAAATTGTGTTGGTGTGTTGTAATTAACACTTTTTGTTTTATTTGTCACACACACACACACACGCGCGCGCGCACACACGCACACACACACACACACACACACATACGCATACACAGACACACACACATAGGCTTACAAACGGACTCCCCACACAGGCAACTGTTATGTTTGTTCCGATGTAAATATAGGCACGTCCATGCATATCCATTCACTAAGTTACATATAACGAGCTAATACCATGTTGGAATATAATAAGCACTGTATTCAGTTCAATTCTCACTAAGTGCTTAGCCACACTGACCAGATAATAATCTGAGGATCAAAGAGGCATTTATCATAGAATTGTAACTTTCAAGAGGCAAAATATCATCCTCCTTATCATCATCATCTTCAACATTATCATGATTATTATTTGCATTCACACACCCATTGCCTGGAGTGGCAGTAACTCCCCTCGAGTCTCGTCTTGAGCCCTTGTCTTTAAACTCTAACAGTCCATATCAATGCTGTTGATTGCTGTTCCCCACGAGTTTCTTGATGGTTATTGCTGAACGCTTAGTGACTGTCTCTTCAGACATTCAGCCCCCTTCATGTCTCCCCGATCATAACAGCAGCGTTACGGTTTGTACAATCTCAACCATGCTCCTTTCTTGGATGTTCGACGATTACTAACAGCTGGGGTTGTACTTTTCATATTTCCAGAACTTTCCTTGGTATTGTGCAGTCCCAAAGAGTGCTGTGTATTTTGAACGATTCCGAGTGCGCCAACTATCACTGGTACTACTCAAAATACAAGTTCACACCTTCTTCCCTACCGTAGCCGGATCATTGTATTTCATTCTTTCACATTTACTCTGTGTTCTGCAGGCATGGCAATATATATCATTTTGAAGATTCTCCTTTCCTTGCCCCCAAATATCAAGTTTTGTCTCCTTGCTTGGATGCGGCGGTCAGTTTGAGTTTGTGGCCTCTATTTCCAAGGTCTCAGGTTTGTTCTCAAACCATTTGCCAGCATGGTCGAATCCTATCACTTCGTCCAGTTCTTAGTGTATCACTGTTACTACCTTTCTGTGCTATTTGACTATTCGTTATGCTGTTTACGGTCCCATCCCTTTTGACACATAGGCAACATTTGCTGTTTGCTTTGGTTCCGTCTATTTTAGCCTTGACACATAACTGTAGACATCTCAGTAAAAGGAATTATATCAAAAATACATATTCAACATTAGAATATACATAAAGTTATAAAAAAAGTATATTTTTCAATAACAAGCTTACCAGCAAAGGAACATTTTATTTATCTATTTATCCAATTCTTTTATATATTCTCGCTGATAACTCAAAAAATTGCCCGATCAATCGATTTTCCATTCCATATGATCTAAATTTATCCAAGTCATTCTTAAAACTATTTATACTTGTGCTATTTTTTTTACATAAGATGGTGAACCATTCCAGTATTTCAAAATTCTTTGAGAGAAAAAAATCCATTTTTGCTCTTGTGACTATATTTTGGGAATCTGCACAGCACAATCACACCATCTTTGTCCCCCATCCCTTACATTTTCTATATCCCATTATGCTCAGTATATTCGGTAGTGGACACAGACAAAAACTGAAAAGCTGAAAAAAAAATAGTAGAAGCAGGGATAACCGCTAACTGTTCATTTTAATGACATCAATTTAGTTTTAGTTCGGTTTTACGCTCTAATTCCTTCCAAAAAGACATTAAGAGCTGAAATGTTCATAAGTTATGGATTAAACATAAATCTTTCGATGAACTGTTTCAAAATTAAACTAATGTTTTTTTCATATTTCATTTCTTTATTTATGTACACGTCGGTCATCATCTGATATAGGCATACTAGACTTTTTTGGAAACCCCTATATCTGAGCTACAGTATAATAAAATTTCAGCCCAGTTTCATGAGCTCTAGAGCAAAAGACAAAACGAACAGGAGCTAAATTGATATGATAAAAGTCAGCGGTTATCTTTGCTCCTGATAAGCTTCAAGCAGTTTACTAGGTTATCTTTTTCATTATTTGTACCTACTGTTCAATGAATATTAAGGGATTTGTGCGTTTTTCAAAACCAGTGCGTTGTAAAGGAATTTGGTTTCTGTATTGTTTTAGGGAGAGTAATAAATACCGGTCGTGTGTGTGAGGCGTAAACATGTTTGTGAAGACAAAGGATTTTGTCTCCACGAGGTTTGATTGTTAGCGCCACGCACCGATGTCTCTGGAGATGTTGAAGGAGGAAAGGAGATGTATAGAGATTACGTGCACCAAGTATGATTGTTGAGGCAGAGATAAGAGTAAAAAAGACACATAAGAGTATTTAGAAGAACAAGTGAAATATACATTCAATGCATAACACTTTTAAAGAAAATAAATTTCAAACAATGAGAACATTGATGTGATCGATTTTGTCGAGGGGAGAGAAGAGACCTGTTCAGTTTAAACGGTTATTTCCACACATAAAATGAAATATAGGGAAAGAATATATATCTAGTGGTCATACAACGTAACAAGTCAAATGTCGTTTCGTTAATCTATCGAATGGAGCCTGATTAGTAGTGCCTGAGTGGTTAGATTATCCTATCTAAATCATCAGAAGGTAATAACTTCAGGTTAGGTCCAAAAAAAAATGAAGGGGCGAAATAGTAAGTGCTGCGTTTGTTTTGTCTCCGAAAATGTGTCAAGTGAAGTAGTTGCAGTATTTTCATTTCGTAACCATGAATTTTTGAAGATTTTTACATCGAGGAAGATTAGTGACAAGGGACAATATATGATGTCACGGTCAAAGAAGAGAAACAACACCGGCTGCGAGTTTGGAGAGGAATAAAGGAAGTAGGTAACCGGCTAGAAAGCTTAGGCAAATGGGCAATTGAACACGTGCGTTCAGGGCTTTTATAGGGAGCATCGTCAGGAGTGAGATTTTTGATATCTAGCTGAAAGATGAATTCCTTTTTAAAATTCTAGACTAATCGTTTAAGGGGTGCCACATTAGTGCTCAAGAAATGATTCCTTTTTTCTCATGAGCGAAACATTGTTTTGAAAGATACAATGGGTAGAGTAGAAGTCAAGTGCAAATAGTGATAGATTCTATCTACTTGTCCTACTTCTGCAGATTTGTGCAAGAGTCAGCATTGTTTGGGGAAGATCTCTATCTCTCACTGTTCTAATATCATCGAAAAGATGCAGTTATTGAACGACAAGCTGAGCATGTAGACTGCATTTAGTAATCGTTGAGAGAAAAAAAACGACTGGAAACGATAAGAGCAAAAAAAATTGTTGTTCTGAATAGGAACAAACTGGTCTAATTAACCACTAAACAGAAACAATCATGTGGCCAAAATGCTTTGGCAGCATGTTATGTTGGGGGTGATCGATGTAAAAATCGTAAAAAAATGATGAGCAATGAATGAATTACTTTTCTCATTCTCACCCAAATCGATGTGGCCTGTACACTTCATAAATAGATATTTAGCAAGCGAGACGGACTTAAAAACTAGAGAAACTTACGTTGACAGTTATAGTGACAGTCTTTGCTTATGGTTAATGATAAACTTATCATATTCTGGTGCATCGAAATCTAATTCTGATGCGTACAATAACGCTCGTATATTAGTATTCATACAGATATACATTCACTAGAAAATACTCCAAGCAGATGACATATGTGGGCCGACTTAAACAGCAACGCGTAAGAAATTGATCAATAAAAAATTGTTTCTTTTATTTATTTCCCTCATTCGTATAAGCATGAAATATATTTTTTTCAAAAAGCTTATTCCAACCTCGTTTTTCTTTCCAGTTTTCTGAGTTGTATGAAAAACAAAGGCTCTTTTCTTTCTTTCATTACACATTAGTTGTTCTGACGTCAAGTTTTGATAATGATAAAAAAAAACAATTTTGTAAGTTGAAGGCATCGGAACAAAAAGCCATAAAAAACGAACCAATTCCAGCTGCGTTCCCAGTTGGATATTTTCATCTGCATCGAGGCCATGGAACGTGAATTTCATATCATTGTTGGAGGAAGATATTCCAAGTAAGGATAAATCAACGAATATTAATTTCGAAAAAAAAAAAAAACCTTGACAACGATAATGGCTTTGAGATGACAATACTGGAGACAGGATCATGATGTTCGATCTCCAGTTCACTTTACAGAATACATGAATTCATTGCTGACATTTGTAAGATCTTCCCGCACATGTATTGCAGAAATCACGACCCACAGGCTTGTATTCAGTTAGAAGAGTGTCCCTATAAATAGAATGAGAATCGTTGAGCCGTCCTTCTCGAGTCGAATCTAAAATAGTAAATACGTTCATGCCAAAGACGTAATGATCAAAATTGAAAGCTTGAACTGAAGTACGTAAATCACAACATCTACCTTCGGAAACAAATTTCGAAGAGAAAAAAATCAGCCACAGAATCACTATAGTTGGCATATTTTCTGAAAAGCAAGCTCAACTTTCAAGAACAAGAAAAACCCATTAGTCGGAAAATTCAGGGTTTTAAACTGATGAATCTTCCCAAAAGTCACCTATGGAGCACAGCCATGGAATGTAACCGAAAGATTGACCCTCTAAATGAAAACTATGCAACGTGCATAGTTCAAAATCATGCTAAGCATTGTGATCACAAGACAGCACATTATATCGAACAGGGGCAAAAAATACCGACGAATCAGTAAGGTAACACATGCGGCAATGGACAGGCCATGCAGCAAATATCTCAGACAGCTGCTGGATATCGGAACTCACAACGTGACTTCCCTGAAATCATATTCGAAATTGTGGCCGGCAAAAAATGAGATTGCATTCCGAACTAAACAAGTATTGACTCCGTGTAGCCCACGATAGAAAGGTTTGATGAATAGAAGACCAATGCTTGATGACACACGTTAAGTGTATACTGCCGCTTCTAATGATGGTGATGATGATGATGATGATGATTATGATGATGATGAAAAATGAGTTAAAACTACGTATCAATTCTGACCAAATCTCTAAGAGATGTCATATATTGCCATTATATTAGATTCCAACAAAAGAGAAGAAGTTCACTTACTGATCTCAATACTTTTCAGGCCATATTGTTGCAGATTAAAGCCAGAATAACGTATAATTAGTAGCTCAATGACCAATATACATTAATTGATTTACAATGAATTAGTAAACCAATCAAAACTATAAATTATGCCACGGTGGTGAGCCAAGTCGGATTGATTTTTCAACGCATTTTTGCATCCATTTAAGAATCTCATAATAACAGCTTTGATGATTATAATTATAACTTTAAGGTCAAAGTATTCCAGATAAGAGGTGGTTTTGCATAATTGTTCAATAAAAAAACAATATTATTACTTTCCCGAAAATGCATATCAATCTGGAACATGTTTGAGTTCCAGTCCGGAGGATTAAAACCTTGTCCTTTACCCGTGTTGTCTTTGTGATCATATATATATATATATATATATATATATATATATATATATATATATATGATATGTACTGTAGAGAGTGAGACAGACTCCGGAGTGAGATGTTTGGAGGTAAGGTTTATTAATCCTTATAAGTAAATTGTCCATACATGTTTCGGGATTCTTCCCATCATCAGTGGTGTGTGCTGTGTGAGTGTGTATTGAAATGCCCCATGTGGAACTAGAGTCCACTACCAGGAGCTATGTATTGTGGGTAAATTGTGTTGTCAGGGCTGCTGAAGGCCTCCTGCTGAGTGGGAGAATGTTCAGTAGGTATCAGGTCTTTGGTAAAGCAGCAGCAGTTGGTTTTGAGGAGGGCAGAGTGTATAAAGGTAGGGGGGAGTGATGTGGAGTTAGATTTTTTGGTATGTTTGGGGTAGTGTAGATGGAGGGGTGGTGAGGTCAAGGTATATATATATATATATATATATATATATATATATATATATATATATATATATATATATATATATATTGCGAACTGAAATATATGAATGATTGAATTCGAAAAGAATAAGATAAAATGTGCCTAATGAGTTTTTCTTGGCGTAATGGAGATTGCAAAAATTGTTATTGAGTTTACATATGCATTCTATCACTTTTATATTTTGATTAGAAGCAGTAATTTTAATTGGAAATTGTGTATGGAAATACCGATGAACCATTTCATTCAATAACAATAATAAAGAAACAAATGGGATTTAACTATGTGGAAAAGTGATACCAAGTGAAACTGAAGTCAGCCCTGGAAATGAGAAATCACAAATTACTTTGGGATTTTAACATCCAAACTGATAATCCGATCTAAGCAAGAAGACCAGACCAGGAAATCGTGGAAAAGAAGGAGAAAGCTTGCCAAATATTAGACGTGGAATTACCTGCAGACGATGGAGTAAATGGGAAAGAGAATGAATTGCAGGGAAAATATCAGGACCTGGCAAGAAAGCTGAGAAAGGTGTGGAACATCAGTATCAGGGTAGTACCAATAATGAGAGGTGCGCTCAGAATCCTACCCAAGACACTGAATGTGAGATTGTTAGGGGCTGCACAAATACTTAGGAGAGTACTAGAAATATGAAATATTCGACCCAGCTGATAGCAGTGGCCTGACAGAGACGAGTAAGAAGAAGAAAACACACTTCACACCTTGAATGATGATGGAGGTTTGAATCACAGCGCTACCGTGATTGGTGTGTAAGATCTAAGGAAACTTACCATCACTTAACCTTTAGCGATAACCACCAGGCAATCGGTGTGGAAGTGTGAACCACAGTGTGTAGACGGGGCTTGGAGACCCTGGGATATCTGTAGTCACTCAGTTATCATTATTATTATTATTAGTAGTAGTAGTAGTAGTATTGTTGCTGTTATCATTATTATTATTATTGTTATTATTATTATTATTATTATTAATGATAATAATAATAATAATAATAATAATAATAATGATAATAATAATAATAATAATAATAATAATAATAATAATAATAATAATAATAATAATAATAAACAGCAAAAACTGCTAATGAGAATTGATCGATAATGCTTTGCTTGTCAGCATTTCGATATTTATCTATACGTGGGATTTATATCAAGCACTTTAGAAGGCGTTTCAGCATGCAACATATTGATGTGAAAAATGAACCGTCAGCAGAAGAGTGGAGCAAACACTCCAGTGAAAAAAAGATATGTACTCTCGATAATGACCTCCGGTTGCTTGTCCGTGATAAAGTGGAAGGGGGCCACGATGCTTTAGCACACCACGATCATAAGTAGACGTTAAGGCTAAAAAAACACACGGACCAGTCGGTTTTGGAACAACAATTTCGGTGAACTGATACGTATACACCATAAACTCTATGGTTTTTCTTTACTGAAGATTCAGAATTACACCGCGTTAATTGGAACGTTATTGTGTGACTTTCAAGTCATATTTTGTTTTCTTCGGCAGAACACATTTTACATTCCCAGCCTTTTTTCAAATAAATCATTTTTTTAGCACCACTTCATTGGGACGTTGGTATGTAATGTTCAAATTCTAGTTCTGATTTCTTTGCAACAGTTTTTTTTTCATTTGAATTTAAATGATTGATGAAGACATACATTAAGTTCTCACTATAATTTCATTATATTACGTAAGAATAGAATAATTTGTTGTTTTTTCCAACAATTAAGCAATAAGAAATAATCATAATTCTTTTTATTAATGCAACAGTAGACAAAGAGGGTACAAATTAAGCTCAGTCTTACAAAGAGTACCCACCTATATATTTTCATATACAGTATAATCTTTTATTCATTAGATTTTAGAGATTTGTTATCAGTGAATAATAAATACATCGAATTTTTTTAAATAATACATTGATGAATAGATAATTTATTAAAAAAAAAATTAGTAATATTGATAATCTTCCATTTTTTTTCATCTACAATTACATTACAACATTTTTCAGAACAGACTTCAACTCTTTAGAAGATATTTTGATTGTTTTTTTTTCAATATAATATTTCACTTGCTACAATATGTTCTACAATTCCAAAGCATTTATTATGACCTGAGTTATTTGATCATTAACTTCATTAATGATTGCCATCTATCTGGTCCCTTATCTTGTATATGCATCCTAATAACATGAATGAGTCTAGAACTTGTTCGTTTCAGGCGGTCATCGTTATATGTTTCATCAGATTGCCACCAGACAAGTTGGCATATTCATGATTAATTATATCACTCTCATCCAATCATCCGCACACCATGGTTGCTTTTCTTTGGTCCATTGTAACCATGTTTTGCTCTCTTTGGGAGTTAGTGCTGGTTTTTGTGTTGACTTTTCTGTGTGCTAATTCTATTTCATTTAACTGATTTTCTACAGTTTTGTCACACTGACTGCTCTTCCTACCCGTTAGTTTTTCATTCGTTCTGTGGTGTAATTTCTATTTTCGAGACAGACTCATTTGAGTTTTCTATTCTGAGGCTTCTTCGTCTTCTAGTGTCTACAGTTATGTTTCCCTTTCATGAACTTCACATTTTTCTCAAAATTTGCACCAGATTTTGATTAATTTTTCCTCTCGGAGATTTTATTTATTTCTTTCAGTTATATTTAATGAAGCCAGGATATCATGCTATTATACAAATATTGTTTTGTGTCATTTCCGTAATAAGTTTATTTGCAACAAAGTATTAGGGTTGAGTGAACATCAAGTAAGTGTTCTAATTTCATATTTTTCTCTTTGAGTATTATATGTACACACACAGACACACAAGGACACACAGACACACAAGCATAGATAGATAGATAGATAGATAGATAGATAGATAGAAAGATTGGCGGGGGATTTGTTTTCTTTTCTGAAAATCAATATCTCGAAAATATTAATTTCAATGGGTATATTTGGCTATGCAAAATATTGAATGCAAATATCATTTTTTTGTATTTCAAAACAGCAAGTTTTCAGAGACAAGGAGAAAAGGGCACTTGACCTAGAAAGAGATGCATATGACTAATACATCACCCTGATAGTCACCTATTGAGCTTGAACATGGAACCCAACCAAAAATTTGACTTTCAAACCGAAAACCATGCAACGAGCACTTGAGAAAGTCATGCTCTGTCTCACATGAAGAGATCATAAGTCAACACGGTATATCAGAAAAAAGACAGGAGATCGGGATATCAAGGAAAATATTAGGAAACTCAAATGTCAATGGGCCTATCACATTGCAAGAGTGTCAGACAACCGCTGGAGATCAAAGCTCACAGCATAGATCCCAAAAAATTCATGTACGAAGTACATACGACTTATTTTCTTATTAGTAACCTTTTAAACCTGGTATCTTCATAGTGTATGACAACATTTTCAGTAAAACTGTTGACACCTTCAAATTATCCAATCTAAAATCAATCACTGCATTCTGTCCCAAAAATAAAACTTGTCAATCGTTCGATCAATCGGCGTGTAATGGTCGTATGCTATGATAAACAGAATGATAGTATGATGATAACCTAGCGGAACCTCTTTGGCATTTTATTTGTTATCCCTCGTTGTTTTTGAATCATTATTCTTTTTCTAGTCAAAAACAAACAGAACAAAACTTTCGGAGGGAGAACATGTGGTTAATCTTGGTTTTTTTCGTTAAAAGATAAATAAGGACGAAACGTTGGTCTGCCTTCAATGGTTTAAAAAAACTCTACATTAGCCCCTTAAATGTCGTGCCATTCTTCCCCTACGTTCTCCTTTCGGTCTAATCTCTATTATCTCTGCTTGCAATACATCCGACACTGGCATACGCTAACGCAATTCTTTTCCATCCAGGAATGGAGTCTAAATTTCCTCCTTCCAAAACATCAGCATTTTGCTCGGTTAACCTCCGTGGCCGCAATCCATCTTGATGACGTGACCGGGCTCCTACCATTTCACTGTTACAAATCAGTTATATCTGCTAGGGATGAGATAACTTAGTGAGCACATCAATTCATTTATTTATTTATTTATTTTTACTTTTTGACTAGTAAATTTCGCCAGACGGATAAATAGAGACGATGTAATTAGAGAGTAGAAGAATGTCGGCTTGATGTTGTCTGAGACATTGTCGAATGTGATCTATTATAAAATCTTCTTCGGTATACAAAAAATGATGAAGAATAAGAATAAGAATAAGAATAAGAAAAATAAGAATAAGAATAAGAATAAGAAGAAGAAGAAGAAGAAGAAGAAGAAGAAGAAGAACAACAACAACAACAACGACGACGACAAGGAAGAAAAATTGGAAGAAGGAGAAACAAAAATAAAGTAAAAAAAATGGTGAAGAAAAAGAGAAACCAAACACAAAATTGGCGTAAAAAAAATCAAGAAAGGAGGAGAAAAAGGACAACAGCAGCAACAACGATGAGAAGAAGAAGAAGAAGAACAACAACAACAACAACAACAACAATCACAAGGAGGAGGAGAAGATGAAACGATAGACAAATAGAAAGAGAAAAAATTTGGAAGAGGTAAAGACGATGAACAAAATGAACTGATGGATGGTAAAATAGACAGGAAGTGATGATATGCGAAAAAAGGAAATAAGAGAGATCGAGAGAAATATTCCTCTCCAAAAGTGAAAAAAAACAAAACATTAATGTGCAACACACTTCATAAGAGTCATGACCACAGACACACTGAAGCAGAAATGCTGGAAAACACTAGTGTCCATTACCAAAGTGAAGCTAGGAAAAAAGCATATACATTCACCCGGAGAGAAAGGTCAAAGAAAACGGAACATGTAACACATAGAAATAAGCACACCTTGTAAAACATGCACAGACAAACAGGCAGTCACATTTGAATGACGTTTTCATGACCAGACACTTTAATTCGTTGACAACACTCCCCTTATATATATATATATATATATATATATATATATATATATATATATATATATATATATATATATATATATATATATATATATATATATATATATATATATATATGTGTGTGTGTGTGTGTATGTATATATATATATTCATTATTGTCCACTTGATAGGGTTCTGAACAGCCGAAACACGTGTAGTAATGAAGTGGAAATTCACTTTGTACGTGGACTTTACATATACATATATACATATATATATATATATATATATATATATATATATATATATATATATATATATATATATATATATATATACATGTTTATGTGTATGTGTGTGTGTGTGTGTGTGTGTCTGTGTGTGTGTTTGTGCGTGTTGGCCTTGAAAGCTAAACAGTAATAAAGAAAAACACAAAAAAAGAAATGCCTACCCTCTCCAATGATCAGTTCTGCTCTGACTTTGAAAGTGGAGAATAAGAGAGACAAAAAAATAAAATATTCACCTGTTGACTCATTCATTGGTGTTTACAAATGATATCATGGTTTTGCCAAGAACTGCTAATGTGACATATTTAGTAGTTTTTACGGAATACTAGAACAAAATATATATATACTCCATTATTATTGATTTTTGCCACTATTCACTTTCATCCATTGTTGCTGCTTTTTGTAAAAAATAAACAATGAAGATGAAAGTAAATAAAAAAGAGTCTGTTTGATGCTTATACTCAAATGTAAACAAAGTGGACAAAGAAATAATTTCCTTTAAGATATTTCTGCTGAATTTTCATTAAAACATAAAGTTAGTAGTAGTCATTAATTATAATAAATTTTTTCGTAAACTGAACTGATAAAGTGTCTTTAGTATCTAGTTGTAGACAGGGACTACTTTATACTTCAACCAATTCTATTTAAAATGGGAAAACCCCAAAGAAGCGTAAATGTAGTTGAGAACTTTGTAAGGCACTTTCTTGAATCATATGAAAGAAAACAGTGGACTTTTAAATAAAAACCAAACAATACATATTTATAGAAAAGGCAACGCTCTTCACCCTCATGAAGTCTGTTTTACCAATGGCAGAAGATTCCGAGATGACGTTATTCCATCTTTTATCCGCCCTGTTTAAATTTAATGCTGAAATCGACAAACACCTGATCATCTCTTTAAGAGTTATCAAAAGCATTATACCAATGGAATTAAGATCCGAATCAAAATTATTGTGTGGTTGACCTGAATTTGACCCCCTCGACTGGAGAGTCAAAATTAATGACCGGTAACAGAATTACACTAACCTACTGAAAACATGTAGGAAATTGGTTAAGGCTTATCAAAAATCATTATACCTCAAACCATAACTAAAAAGTTTAGCTTTCCTTTTCACACTTTTCATAAGTTTATTCAACCCTTTTAATGGAATTTACACCATAAAAAGATAATAAAACAATGCTAAATCTCATAATCCTATCCCAATGGAATGGAGTGTTTAGTCAACGCTGCCTGGTTGCCATGCTAATATAACTGTTTTGTTTTTAAATTCCCAAAACGGATACATGATCAACAACAAATGATTGCAACAAGGAAAACCTGCACATCGTACCATAATATCTTACAATCCTTTGTAAGACATAAAAGCTCATTGAAAAGTTTTTATGAATTAAATAAACATGGATTTGAAAATAATTGACTGGGATGATGAAAAAAAGTTTTGTTTATATCTTTAGCGCTTGAGGATGTAAATGGCTTAAGATTTATTGTAAGTAAATTCTAAAAACTAGTAGAATATGACAGTAACACTCCTATTTCTGCACCGACACAAGGTGATGTATACATATTTACACTAATGCAAGCACCCACCCGTTTCCTCTACAAATTCAACTCAATTATCCATATGTTACATACATATACGTCCACATAGATGCGAACACTACTCTGCTGACAACACTGCTGTAAAATAAACACAAAAATCCATAATAACAAAACGTTTATAGACGAAAGATGCGTCTAGCAAACCACCCTGATATTTATGCGTTCTTTCCTTCGTTTGTTGGTTGACTTTTGCGTCGAACACTGCTAAATTTACACCCAAGTGTATTTTCGGCATTTGTGAGTTGGTCGGCCAGGGAAAGAAGGAAGATTTACGAATACATAGCTTCAAAAAGACGACTCTTTATTGCTGTTGGCTCTTTAGGCAATCCATTTGCACACGGGACTTGAGTTCTGTATAATAAGGCACCGTCTAGCTACGGGCAAACACTCTGTAAGACCGTGTCAGGAGACATGAAAAAATTTCAATATCTTCGGATTTCACTGTAAAACAGATTAAAAGAATATTTCAAAGATAATGTCTGCAGTTTCGAGAGGGGTAATGAACATTCATTTTTTTTTTTGGACGATTGAAGTGTTTTTTTTTTGTGTGTGTTTTGTATATAACGTTTCGGCCCTCTACAGTAATATCCAAATAGGAATTTTCCAACGATGGTTGCTACGTTACAATATAAGATTCGTAAGATTCGGGTAATGTCGGTTTCTTCATTTTTCTTTGTTAGATTGGGATCCCATAACTTGTCTCTGTTGAGTATTGGAAGCCACATCAGGTTTAACTCCACACTTGTCTGAAATACACTCAGTTGACATGTTGATATGGGCTGCCCCCTTGATTTTTTCTCAGTTTCCAAAAGCCTTCTCCGTCTATTAGATGTAATTCTTTCAAGAGAGGAAAGTGTTCACCCTTTTATCTCCAAATATGGTCAGCCATCCCAGATCTTTCTATGTCTCCTTTGATTACTAGTGTGTTTTTTTTTATATCCATCAAGTTGAACCTTGACAGGCCTCCCAGTTTCTCCTGTATAGATCTTTCTGCATTTACATGGAATAACGTAGATGCAATTACTGGTCAGATTTTTTTTCTTGTGGATGACTCACTTTGGTGAGGAAATTGCAAAATGTATTGGAACTGCTCAAAACAACTCTGATATCGTGCAATCAAACCCTTTTTTTTCAGATTTCCTTCGGCATGACAAAAAAATACACAAGTGAATTTTCCTGTTTACGTTCTCTCGCCAAACGTTAAATCTACTGCTTTATATTCAAAATTCAAGTTGAAATATTCTGTTGCACATATTTCCAATTCAAAAGATTATATATACAGAGAGAAATATTTCTATCCTACAAAAGTCAAGAAATGGATTTAGTGTATATAAGTGAAAAGCACTTGTTACAAATGTAAAAAAAGTCAACGCTCCACTTACTTTCATTCACTTGACAATACAAGGAAACAGTTTAGTCAAAATTATAACCCGTATATATTCTAACTCTGATTCAAAATGCTTTACCAAATTTCTTTAACGTTCTTCTTGTCATTAAACGAATTACTCTTATCTGCTTATTTGCTAAGAATCAGAATAAGTAGGGGTTGGAGATTCTGTCTCAATTTAATAAGTGAGATGGCGGTTAGCATAAGCCAGAGGAGTGTACGAAACCATGTCCATCGACATGAATTAGTACGATCAGAACAAAGCGGAGTCTTTTTAGAAATATTCATTGTAAATTTTTGGTAGACATATGGGAAGTAAAAATGTACAGTATCGACAGGAAGAAGAACAGTCTTTTGTTTTCGAAGGAAAATTGTGCTAAAAAGTGTTTTTGATGTTGAACAAATTTAAAATTGCTGAAATTAGCAGACCTAATTGAACTTTGCAGAGCCAAATAATCCAAGTCAAGTTATCCCTATGTATTATATGATAGTTGTCTTTTGATGTGGAAATTCTAAAAAGTTGTTCCTTCCAAACTATTAGAGGAGAGGAGGCATATATACAATCCAGAATTATTCAGTGGGGGTCCTAGTAAGAGCGAGAGTGGATATTTATTATTATTTTTCAAAATTTGTAAGCAGTGTTTGTGGATCGTTAACCACCTGAGAACATTTGACTTTCTATCATTAATGACTCAAACTGATAAAAGACGTTTGAAAACAAAGCCTACAAGTTCGCAGTACTTGTTCCGATGGATTTCGATTTTAAGGACTCATCTCCAAGTAGGTTCAAGCAAATACACGCTATGCAAAGTGAATTGTATTTGGATTTTTTTTTATCACCTAGAAATCTTTGAAAAAAAAATTTACTCGTTTTTTAAAAACCCTTTATAAAGTCAATCGAGTGAAATCTCTTTCACTTTCAATTGATCCTAGCTCATGTTATAAAAATCGACATATATACTGGGCTTTTATTAAAGCAAGTAAATTACGTCCTGAAAAATACGATTAGTTACTCAATAGAAAACTGTCCCATGCCCAACGTCTTTTGACAGCATGTTGTGATGGGGTGATCAATTAGATAATATGGAGAGGGTTATTGAATCAATAAGTTTCTCTCATCGCTTTTTGAGCAGTGATTATTGAATAAGTCGGAATTTACAAGAAACCAAAGTGTATGAAAAGTGTAAACAACAGGGTGAATTTGGCGCAAATAGAAATTTTTGAAAACAGTACCAAAAACTTTTTTTTTGTAGATATAATGTTAAAATTTCCATTTCTTTAGCTCCATCGTAGCGGGATGTACACTTGGTATATGCAGAGCCAGCCAACCAGCCAGCCAGATCGATATGAAAACTGGAGAAATCTATGTTAACGGATTGGTGACATTTTTAGTTGTCGGTTCCGAATAATATTGAATTGAAATAATGAGTGTTAAGGGGAGGCGACTGATGTCATGAAACTCAGGAGGATTGGGTTGTCAAGTCTCTTGAGAGGTCTCAGCTCAGAGGAAAAAATTGCCTAGATTCACATTTTGCATTGTAACAGACTGTACATTGCTCAGCGGGTACGATGGTGCATAATAGAAGAAGCTGTGAGAATGTAGTGTATCATTAGATGAATAGAGCGCAGTTCAGAAAGACAATCCATCATAGTTATTGCACTGTCTTGAGAAAAAAAAAAACGTTTTTCATGATCCAGGAAGATTAAAGACATCAATTATATCATTGGGTGAATTATTGAGACGAGCATCATCATATTTGATGTATTGATTACAGACATTCGTCCTTTGCTTTCTCCAGCCTTCTGAGGATTCAGTTTCATTCAATAATCTTTTTTAATTCAATTCTTAGCCAGACAAATTGTTGTCACTAAACAGGAGAAAATATGAAGATGAAAAAGAAATCTTTAATATTTACAGGGTATAATGACCGGTGGTGCTGGAGTCGATTGCCATCCGACCCCTGCAAATTGTCAAGATTATTAGAAACCGTCAATCATCACTGTCACCAAAGCTGTCAACATACGTTTCCTCAGTTTTTGAGTTGGTCCGGCTGACTGGCTGGCTGGCTGGCTGACTGTCAATAGATCAAACATACAGGTCGCCCCAATAGACCTACACGACTTAATATATCACATTCACTTCTGATTATATTTAGAACAAATTTCCAAGTATGATTTCAGCCCAAAGAAGGTATTTAGTTGTAGCAGCTTGTCGGTGTTCGGCTATGTACACGCCTTTTTTTTTCTTTAAATTTGAATTCATGCAACAAAGGCGATAAGAGTTACTTATTCATCGAACATGCACATTATCCATTATTTGATCATCCCCAACATAGCATGCTACCAAATGTGTTTAGTAGCGTGACGGTTTCTATTGAGTGACTGAACAGATATGTTTTGTCGATTTTCCCCAATATTTCTTTTAGATTCTTTTGTAATTTCTGGGATTTTTCTGTCTGTTGAATATATATCGCCCAAAAAGCTCTGGGTGCCCCCCGCAATCGTGATAACCAATCGGAAATGGATGTGAGTGCTTCGGAAAAACATAACAAACACATCCTTAGGCTACTAATTCGTATTATTCATATAAACTAATTAATGGACAAATTTAGTTAATTTTAATTTATTATACGTGATCAGTGTAAAGGGTCATACAAATTATCTAGCGGACAAATTGGAGTCGCTCCATCACTGCATGGGTTGTCATTTACAAATGATTGGTCTTTCGAAAAAGCACTACATTCATCGACCATTTAATTATTGTCAGCCTATTCGCATCTGTCGCTAGACACAGACATTACTCAACATTTTCAGACCTTTCTATCAAGGGCATTGCAGAGCAAGTTTTTTTTTTTTTTAATTTGTTTAGTTTGTCGGGTGATCTTATTTTGTGTCAGCCACACTTCTGCGTCTGATCAACGTTGTGAGACGTGATGTCCAGATGTTGCTTGAGATTCTTTCAACGTAACCAGCCCATCACCATTAAGATTTGCTAATAGATTCTACGATATCTCTGACTCCTGTCTTTTCTCAGATGTGCTGTGATATACTGGTCTCTTCATGCGAGATTGACCATTATCTTCTCTTGGGAACGTTGCATGGTTCTCAGTTTGAAGATCAATCTTTTGGTTGGGGTCTATCGAGAAGATACTTCGGTCTTTACTTTCCTTATTAGAAATAATTGGATTTTTCTTGGTCTTTAAGGGTGAGCTCACTCTACTGGATATTTGTCACCCACAAGTGCTTCTTCGCTTAATTTTGTTTTCTTTTGAGGATTTCATGGAGATGCGTTGTCCTAAGTATATATAGTGGGCTGCCTCTTTCAAAACAAGGTTAAAGACTGAACGGTTTGCGGTAGTTTATGAACACAAGCTGTAAACATTATAGATAGAAACAATCTATGGAATAGTAGAGTCAACAAACCTCCTTTTTTTTTCGGTGACTGAATGTTGTTTTCAGAGCTGAAAACCTGTTTATTTCCAATCACTCTTCCTGGGATGATATGAATACAAAGTACATTGGAACCTATTCATGACACATTCGTACCCTAGAGATGGAAGAATTTTTAACTCAAACAGGACTAAAATTATCATTCAAAGATCACTGGGCGCTATTGATTGGTGTTTCGCCGGAGGGAGGCGACTGATATTTTTATATCGTCTAAGTTGACTTTTTGGAGACTAAAAAAAGAGGTACTTTTGAATGTGTGGCGTATACTATCACCCCCCAGGAAATCGTAACTGCTCAGCAGTCAAAGTATTTCAATGCAGAAGAAGGACACTGGCGTAGGATGCAAAATCGTGGGAGAAGACAAAAAAAAAAGCAAAAGTACAACGAAAGAGAGGAAGGACAGAAAAAAGGAAGGAAGGAGGGAAGTGAAGGAGATTGAAAATAAAGGGGTAAAATAGAGAGAAAAAGGCTATAACAAAAATGAAGAACTCAGAGAAGGAAATGTATGAAGAAGATTGAAAAAGCAAAACTTTGAAGTAAATAAGAACAGGTCTGGTTAGTCACTCAATACAAACCGTCACGTGACCAACATCTTTTGGCAGCATTCTGTGCTGGAAGTGATCGATTAAAACACTTGGGAAGAGGGGTGATCAGTGAATAAGATAATCATCAGGATTTTTGTTAGATAATAATCCCCAAAACGTCTTTATCCAAAAAAAAAAAAAAAAAGGAGCGGTCCTAAAACAAGGAATAATTTAGCATGAAGTAACATTGCAAACTGATCCCCCACGAAAAACCTATTCGGTACGGGGGGTTAAAAGCAAAATGACCTTTTGTCAACATGATAAGGGGCAAATGTTGAAGGTTCCAGCCTTCTCTCTTCATCTGTGCAGCATTTACATGCGATACATACATAACTAACGAGCCAGTAAGCGAGTAATCCAGCCAGACATCTAAACCAACTTAAATACTATGAGAAACCTGTGTTGACTGTATTGGTGACAATTCTGGTTGACAGTATCTACTTCGGACGTAAAAAGTGACCAAAAATAAAAGAGAAAACACAATGACAAAACCCAATCAGAAGCAGAGCTTAAAATACATCACTTCATTATCTTTTTAACTTTGCGTTTTCTGATTTTGACAGCTTTTTTCTTGGAGTACCAACAAACAAAAAAGGACAACGTTTTCTTTTTTAGACGATAAAATGTTGACAGGAAAAAAAATCTAATCGTTTCTCGTTGGTTATATACAACGGTATTTTCTTCCTTGTTCAAGCTTCAAGAAGTGTCTTGAATCTTTTGGGGAAAAATAGTCGATATAACAGTGATGCATAAATATGATGTGCCACACATCTACATTCACTGTATTGCCAAATGAGGTTTATCGGCGTAACATTAGTGCAGTCTTTGAATCATTTACTGATAATTTACTATTCTTTCTACCCTGAGATAGTGTGAAGATAATCTTAAAGTTATTAGAAACTAAACAAAAAATGTCATCAAAGCTGTCAACCATGGTTCCTTTAGTTTTCGAGACTGACAACTTACGTGTGTATCACTTGCACAGGCCGTTCTAATGGAGCTAAAAGGCTGAAAATTGCGATGTCAAGAAAAACCTTTTGCATGTTTGAACTTACTCACAACCAACCAAAAGGTGAAATAAATAACTTATTCATGGATCACCCCTTTTCTAATTGTTTGATTGACACCCCCACAAGAAAAACACGGCATGCAATGGTTCTATTGTGTATCTAATAAGATTTATCATCCTTTAATCAAATACCAATGTATGAATTAAGAGAGTGCATCGAACACTGGAATTTATTGAGCTTACTGCCTATAGCTTGAGACAAATACAATGGATAGGCGATAATGCAAGAAAGTTTACATAGGTCAACACGGATTCAAATCATCCAAATTCAACAGTAAATAAGACCCTTGATTCAATTGAATTTACGGTAATATACAATTCTTCAAGCGAGTTGAATCCAAAAATGTGCATGTGCACCAAAAGTACGTAAGTAATGTTTGCATGGAGCAACTTGAGAAAAATACTCACTTAAAAATAAATGGTAACCTAAATTCACGATGATATATCATAAATGTTACTTTGGGATGAATTGATAAATTTACAAGCTACAAATTGGAATGATATTCTGA
>OY735221.1:42710454-42740454 GCA_963457665.1 Thysanoteuthis rhombus
ATGCTTGATTATTTTCATTTGATGCACATAAACCTTTAAAAAAATTTTTCTGCTGCTATGATTCAAGAAGCTTTTGGAAACTATTTGTTATCAATTATTAAAATATAATTTGAACCGCAATTAGTGAAGAACTGTCTTTCAAATTTACAATTATTGCACGTTGCTTTTCATGTAGATTTAGTTCAAAAACTTTGGGGATATCCAATGTAACAAATAAGAGGAAATCATTACTTTGTATAAGTCAAATTGAGTTAAAAACATTAAAGAAAACAAAGAAAAATATGATTAAAAATGATGACTAGATAACAATACCCAGTGTTATGAGTAGAGTGTGATCCAATTACTTATAGTACAAAATTTGTCCGTGGCCAGATATTACCAAATAAAACAATATAATAGTTTCAATTCGATGTTAATTCATTGGTTATTGTTAGAAACGTAACAATGTAGAAATAGTAGCCATTAATAGTGGCACGTATGTGTGGCTCTGCAGGGACTGCACAATTCAAGGAGAGCGTTAGAGTCCATGCGATAGCCAATATTATTCCTTCTTTCTTTCTTACTTTAATGTCGTTGGCCTAAAAAGTTGTAACAAAAGCATCAGAACAGTAAAAACAGTTTGCTTATGCATTAAAATTATGCAGTTATCAATTTGCATGTAGGAATAGCATCAAGAATAATGATTTGAGTAATAGAGAATGCGTTTATTG
Source organism: Thysanoteuthis rhombus (assembly GCA_963457665.1). NCBI lineage: Eukaryota > Metazoa > Mollusca > Cephalopoda > Oegopsida > Thysanoteuthidae > Thysanoteuthis > Thysanoteuthis major. Next base: position 42,711,165 of record OY735221.1, read on the forward strand.
AAATGAAAAATAATAAAGAATTGTAATTCACATTGAGAAGATAACTGCAAATACACATTTTCTCGAGAAAAAAAACAACGTTCAAAAGTAATTTAGATAAGAAATGTATATCCAAATAAATTCTTCGACTATTCCTAAGATTATTTCTTCCGCTCATATGAGACAAATACGGAAAACCTTTTGACTGACTGTTAAAAAACGTAAGAGAATATTGAATCGATGATTTATAAAATTCAAAAATTACCTACTCCTTCTAAAAAATACTTTGAAAAATCTTCTGTATTTCTCGTTCAAAATAACAGGTTTATGCTTGGATGGAAATAAATCGTTTCTGTTTACTTGGTTGCCGCCCCTGGCGCTGCAATGGTGGATTCACTTGAATTTCAGCCGGAAGTGAATCAGTCGGAGAGAAACACTTCAAGTCAAAACTTCCAGAATGGAATAGTTGGATTTCAATTTGAATTGATAGTTTCATTGAGATTGAATCATCTTGTGAAATCTTTCACAACTCTTATGTGTTCTGTCCTCTGCCATAAAATGATGTGACGTTATGCAAAATGTCAGGTTTGTACATGCGAAATTGTGGCCTAAAAAATAGAACAGACGAACAGACTCTGATATATGCATATCAAAATGCCTTTGAAGAGTGATGGGTTTATTTCATAAAGTGCTCAATACATTCAACATCAAGTAAAGTTAAAGGAGATATTCAAATATGATGAAAAATAATAGATACGCCATGAAAACACATTTACATTTCTGCCCTGTTTGGGCTTCTTTAGGCTAGTGATTCAATTGATTTGATTCCCTTTTTAGGGCGTTATTGAATGGGGATCTATTTTTCTGGATGGGGGACCTCCCTCTTATTCAATTCATATCCCTTTTCTTATCTCTTTTCCTTGTTCAACTGTCATTTTTTTCATTATATATATATATATATATATATATATATATGTATTATGGATCCTTCCAATATATACTATCTACATTCTCAAAAGAGGCCTATGGTAGAACAGCTGTACAACAAAATAAACTATGAAACCAGAAAATAAATTACTAATAAAATTAGGTAAAAATAATAGAGTCAAGTAAATTTTGAAATTATGGAGATTGGATGAAAGATTACTTTCGTGACATGTAGCCATGGATATTTTGGGACGATAAATTTTGACTAATTAAATTTCGTCATCAGCGAATAGAATATAAAAAATTAAATATATATATATATATATATATGTGTGTGTGTGTGTGTGTGTGTGTGTGAGTGTGAGTGTGTGTGTTTGTTTGCCCATGTGTTTTTGTAAGTAGTGTGGCTTGGTATAGCTCACATCATTGCATTCTTACACAGTTCCAATTCAAATTTCAAAAGAGAAACTGCCAAATGTGGAGTACAATGGTTTGCAGCTAATTTAACCTGGGGGGAGATGAATTAGATTATCCCGTGAAACTTGAAGATAACACCCAAATATGAGATAAAATTAGGATCTTTGGAAAGATATGCTAATTATTCAGCCCTGAAATCACCCGACCAACCAATGGGTAACAGTTCCGTCTTAATTTGTGTGAGTGTATACGTGTGTGCGTCTCCTTGCTTCTGATGATATTTTCGGGGCTACAACTTTGAAAATTCACATAAGTGCATCTTTTGAAGTTTTTCCAAGAGATGCTTTTTGGGGCCTCTGCAGTCATTTTGGACGAGAAATACCCAGATCTGTTTTTTTTATTAGCTTATTTTTTATAGAAAATCTATTTTTCAGATGATGTTAGATAAAAGACCTCTTTTTCAACGATAACCGTTTTGATAATTTTTGATATTCTTTTAGATGATTAATTCTGGTTCACGCACTGACTATGGTCATTTATTTATCCGAGGTACAGACATTGTTACTCTTTATATTTTTCCTACTGATTAGCTGAGTTAATGAAGCAAATGATATAAGTATAAGATGAAAGTGAAATGTAGTCAAAAATTAATAATGGTGAGTTAGCAATTTCTACTTGATCATGCACTGATATCTACAAGTGGATATATTTTGCTCTCATCGTCTCACATAGATAAGTTTGGTTAGTCACTCAATAGATAGTGTCACGTGGCCAATGTCTTTCAACAGCATGTTTGGGTCGATCAATTGGAAAGAAATCGAGAAAAATGAATAAGTTTCTTTTCTTGCTTCTTGTTGACTGGTGATCCCTGAAAAAGTTCGAATTGAAAAAAGAATTCGAAAAAAAATAGATTTTAAAAAAGATGGAATAAAATAAAATTAAATAAAAGATAAACGGGAACAAAATGGACAAATTAAGCATAAACTGACAACACAACGAGAATGGATGCTACCGGACCAAAACTAAGGAACTGATTTCTTATAAACTCACATTGTAAATTTGAACCTTCCGCTGAAAACGTATTCTGAGAGAAATCTTAAGAAAACAAAAATGTTTCATCAAAATGATAAGGAAGCTTTTTTTTTCTTTAAATATTCAGCCCTCTAATTCCATTAATGCAACCTGTATGCTTAAAACTTATGTAGCCAGTCAGACTTACTTAAGAATTAGGGAATATATCAATAGATACTGTTGGTTCCAAACCTGTAGGTTTTACAGTTAAAATTCCAGTTCAAAATCTTAATGATAAAAAAAGTTATTCAAAGTATTCATTGTTCTTATTTTTTTCGGAACACACGGTATTCATCTGTCAACCAATATTGTCAACATACGTTTCCTCAGTTTCTAAGTTGGTTTGACTGGTTGTCTACCTATGCATCACGCATACGGGTCGCAAAAACTCCCAAAAGATAGATAAATTCTTGAGAAATCCATTCTATCACTCTCTAGGAATGTGTTAGCTTTTAACTGATTTCCTCTCCTTTTCTTTGAAAAATCAGTATTTTTTTCTCATTCAATTTTGTTTCTCTCTTTTTCTGTAATAGAGTTTGATTTTTTATTCTTCTTGTCCTGAAACTTCCATTATTGGCTTCAGGAAATGCGATCTCTGTTCAACCATCCGTTAAACTTGCTTAGATAAGAGAATGAACGTATTTTTCTTTGATTTTTTCTTTCGTTAAATGGGATATTTATCTTCTTTCTAAAAGGTTGAATTTTAGCTCTTTGTTTTCATTGTATTTACCCAAGTTGATTTATTGCAAATGTTTTTTTGTTTGTTTTTCACTTGGGTATTTATTTAAGAAACAGCATGGTTCTATTATTTTATCCTCTTCCTCCTTGCTTCCGTCTCTCTTCAAATTTCCTCACACAATTCTGATGTCTTGAAGATCACAATATCGCCAATAACATTATTATATACATTCAAGACGGATTTATAACCAAACTGTTTACCATTGATACTCTATGGACCAAAGAGTTGTATGCTTAGCAGTCCTTAAAAAAAGTACATCCCCGTGAAAAAAGTTATTTAAAATCAATATTTTGTGTGGTCGACTTAATTCTTTAATTCATCTTGTGGTCTCACTCATAGACTACACTAGAATTGTACTAACAGCCACTGGAATGATTCCACTCTGATAGTATGCATTTTTTTATCACTTCTGTTCAGTTAGATAGTCCTTGTTCTGCTACTTTTCGTTTCAGTACCTTCCACACGAGCTGAATTTGATTCGACTTCGGTCACATACTTGACTAATTAAACTTTTTCGAGATTTGCCTTTTCAGAAACCGTACTGTTTTGTTTTGTTTTATTTTTGCAAAGTTTCTTGGGTTATTGTCATGCTGAAACATAGCTCTGCTTCCAAAGTGTCAGAGTAAAGACAACTTGTTTTCTCTCAATATTTTGATATAATCTCCAGCGTTCATTATTCCAATCCTGAAACGTAACCCACTAGTGCCATTAGACCTCATACAACCTTACGCCATTATGTTCAGATTATCATACTAATCTTTTAATACCGGACACTTTCCCTTGTACACTTTTTCATGATGACGTAAACCTCGTTGAGCGCAATCAGACCAAAATAGGTTGATTTTTGTTTGATCTGGCGTTGTTCAAAAACAACAAATTTTTACTCTTATCTCCTGTGCATATTTTGTTCAAATTTCTATTTTGCTAACATTGAAATAGATATTAATCCCTCCGGCTTTGCTGGCATCAAACGACTTAGGTAGGTCTGACTCTAAAAAGAAAAGATTTTTGGTGAGAAATTTCAATTTTCAATGCAAGTTTTTCCCTGTTTTTTCTTTTTAACTTAAAAATGAACTCATCCATTTATCGTCCTTCATTTATTCCTATTTTTTGACTGATCAGCCACCCAGAAGACATTCTCCCAAAGGATGTTGGTCCCAAGGTTTCCATTGTGGGACTAATCAAACCTCTTCGGATGATCTTGATTTGAAACCATTTTCTGATGAATTTTTTCTTTAGGTGGTAATGCAAAAGCGCTAATGACCGTTTTCACTGCAAATTCATACCTTTTATATTCTCGGTCTATTTGTTTCTCTCAATGTGACGGTTATGTATCAAGAAAAGAATTTCAGATATAGCAACAAATGTTTATGTTGAATTATCAAATTGTGCCTTTTGATTATTGTTTGAAAATTGAGACTTTTTAGTGATAACAGCCCCAAAAATGTGAGGCAAATGAACTATTCATTCACACCCATTCAACCATTTCTAATCCATCACGTGCATCATAACATATGCTGAGAGATTTTGGTCACGTGATGGTCTCTTTTGTGGGACTAACCTGGCCTGTCATTCTTTTGATCTGTTTTTTTTTCATTTCCCTGTTTTTTAGCCGAATTGAATAGTAAGACAGAGCCCCGATTACTGGAATATGTAGTATGAAATAATAAACAAAAATCGAGAGTGTATCTGGAAAAGGAGTTTAATGCCTTTCATTCTTCCCAGAAGCGTTCATATGTACATGTATGTACGCTTGTATATACTCAACTATGTTGATATTTACAAAGCTTACACAAGTTCAATATACGGAACCATCACATAAATGGCAATTATGAATTTCTAGCTGCTACGCAAAGCAGGACATCATCATCATCATCATCATCATCATCATCATCATCATCAGTCTCTTAACGGCTATTGTTGGACATAAACATTCTCTATCATGGGCACCGCAAAGCCAGTACTTTTTGAATTTGTCTAGCTCGTCTCTTCATCTAGTACTCTGTTGGCCTTGGTTGTGCATGTGATCCCTGTTGTGAGTAGTGATGTCCATCGGTTGTCTGTTTTCCTTACGACATGGCCTGTCCATTGGCATTTGAATTTATTTCATGGGTTCTACGATGTACTGTGACCCCTGTTGACCTTTGATGAAAATTCGAATTTGGAGTTTAGGCTTGAGTCTGTTTTTGGATACGGATCACTGATGTAAGGATTATTTGAATAGGCAGAGCAATCTGTTCATCCGTCAAGATACTCAGAGCTCCCCTTGTCTCATCAGATAATACCCAGCATTTCTACTCTATTTGCATTGCCCAGAGCTTACTGCGTACACAGCGAAATGTGTTTTAATGGTGTGTTTTCCACTCTCTTTACTCATTTCAGGAATTGAACCCTTGACGTTCAATGTCTGATGGAGGCTCACTAACCATGACACTATCCGAAAAGTCCGCACGTTTTATAGGCAGTGAAGAAAAATGTGAATATATAAAAATGTGTTCGTGTATTACATCTCGATGTAATTAAAATACACAACTGTAACTGCGCGTATTCGCATTTTAGCTCGTAAAAGAATGGCTTTAGGCTAAGTCATTACTTTGAGAGCATTCTATGATAATATCAGTGGGAAAAACAGTTTTACTTTTCTGAAATAACTATGTTATCAGTGGTAACATCTCCGCGCAAGCTTTTAGGATTATGAAGGTCGATTGTTATGAAGTTATTTGGAATTAGGAAATGCAGATAGTTAGGTAAGTAGATAGATAAGTAAACTGAAAGGTAACTCTCTTGTGATGTGTAAAAAACCAAAGTGTTTTGAAGTCAAATTTGAGAAAACAAATGAATACCTTTGCGATTTCCTCTAAAATGACAAACTTATTTTGTTCTTACAGAGAAAAATCTCTCGCTGAGGATGGATGATTCACACTTAAATAGGGAAAACAAAGCAAGCAACTTAGCAAGCCTCAATATGGGAGTGAGTGATTTTTTTTTTCACCTAATTTCGACTCTCTAGCTTTCCCCACTTCACAGGAGGAACTAATGTTTGACATGTTTTGAGGATGTACAGATTTTCAAAAAGTCTGCTAAAAACTCCTAATTATATTTCAGGCTGAGCTGTGTAACATCAAAACTGTGTTGATTTTACAAGCATATAGATTTACGAATTTTGCAGCTTGTTCTGATTAGACGTAAGATCTTTGAACGGTAAGGGGAAATCAAATTTTATTGTAGTGGACTTGAGATAGATTGCTTTGACTGTGTAAATGGCGTACCAGTCAGTACACAAGATATAAGTAAATAGGAATCGAAATCCAATTTTGAAGTTGATTTAAAATGCCTTAAACAACACCTGAACACGGAAGTGTTGTTCGGTTCCTGGTCAGTTTTGCCAGCCCTTTGGCCGTCTCATAACTTTGACCCCTGAATATCACTGATTGATGGCCGTCATGAGAAACGCTGGGGAACGGTGTGAACAAAAACATCCGTAGTTTATTTTAAATTTCATCATCCCCGAAATAGAACAAGCATCATTTTTTGAGTTTTCTGAATTAATCATACCTTCTCGTTGATTACAGTATATGCGTGAGGCGAATTTAATCAGTTTGTGGTATGAAGTCATCGGGTAAAATGCGCCTTTTGATGAATGAAGTTGATTATAGCTTAAGAACCCTCAGGCATCCACCACCCAACGTTGCACCTGAGGGCTTTTTATTCATACCCGAGATTTTTCGCCAGATAGAGAGTCGTCGCCAAGAGTCCGTCGCTGTTGAACCCCCAAACAAAGGAGACGGTGGTTGCTGGCTTTGGCTTAGAAGAAGACGAAGAGCGACAACAACAAAAAAGAGAGCAAGGAGAAGGCCCAACATAAATTGTACAATGAATAAACCGTCTAAACTTGATTCGTTGGCGCCCATCTGTCTCTCTTTCTTTCTCCCTCTCTTTCTTGTTAAAACCAATTCAAATTCAACCATTCCATTCACAGATATAAATAGCAAGTTGAATTTGAAACAGGTTTCAGGACATTTTCTACTTAACCTTATTCGTGGGCTGTGTCCATTTGTAAAGATGCTCCAAGCGAACCACACAGGTCATCTTTGGGTCTACAATGCACAAAAAGGATTCAGAGGGCTCTGGTTTAAAGTGTGCAACGGACAGAAAGACGTCGTTTCATAACTGATTAAAAAGAAAATCACCACGAAACGGAGGAGATTGGTAAAATCTAAAATGTGAATATACACCAAAAGTACGTAAGTAGTGTTTGCATGGAGCAACTTGAGAAAAATACTCACTTAAAAATGAATGGTAACCAATATTCACGATGATATATCATAGATGTTACTTTGAGATAAATTGATAAATTTACGAGCTACAAATTGGAGTAATATTCTGAGTTTTACAACGTAACACTTTTTTCAGAGTACATACGCACGCACACACTCACACACAAGCACAAACATATATGACCCATTTTTACTTCTAAAGCGAAACATCTGATGTTAAATTTATTTTCTATGGACACCTTATGACAATTGAAAGTTAGACACACATACACTCACACACTATACACTGCTGATGGGAACTTTTCCCGAAATATGTATAGCATACTAAATAATTCATTTATGGATGAATTAATTAATTAAGGGAGTCTTCATATACTTTCACTCCTGAGTCTGTCTCATTCCCCATTGTTCATATATATATATATATATATATTGTGTCATCCACAGACAGCAGTTCCGTTGTATTACAACTCTTCAGTGTGACAATAGACAATCCATTATCCCATTCAGTACTAGGAGGTAGGATTGAAACCTTCATTTCAGATCCGGAGGCCTGCCGCTGAGCTACGGAACTGGATGGTCAGTAAGGCAGAATTCAAGTGATATACTCTAATTTTTTGCTTAAGTCCCCCATCTACCAGAGTGCTCTATTCTTATGGAAGAGAATTGCAGAATATATATATATATATATATATATATATATATATATATATATATATATATATATATATATATATATATATATATATGGGGTGTGTTAGTTTGTGTGTATGTGGCTTTTATTCTTGTAGTTACTATCATTTAATCCTTTTTAAGAATTTACTCTATTTTGTTGCTTTCAATGGAAATCAATAACAGCAACAGTCTTGGATACTCCCACAATCTCTCTTCAATATGATTTTGAAAAGCTCTTTGTGTGAATAGAGTAGGTTCTTCTTTGAATTTGTAATTTTTTCGATTTCTCTATCAAGCTTCCTGGGACCTTTGAAAGCCCTTCAGCAATGTTAGGTACAATCATGACCTTCATATTCTACCATCGTATTTTGTTTCATATTTCATTCTCGTTCAGTTTAACGACGTTGTCTACTGGAACATATGCAGTAAATGCTACACAGCCATGCTTTTTTTGTTTCTGAACACTACGTCTGCTCTCCAAACGGCACTGACCAAGAAAACTGTTTGAATTTCAAGTTGCTCATACCCATAATTCCCTATAATCATAGTTCATGCATTTGTATGCTTACAGTAGCTGACTTGCAGTAATTGTTGGACATTTAGTGACAACAAATCTCCTCAAATGTCCGTGGTATCCTCAAAGAAACCAGTCTGAAACCTCATTCAGATCCATAATTTATCCCATCTCAATTCTAGCAGATCGAAAAAAATGCTCTCATAACCCATTCACACAAACGATTTCCGTAAAGCCCATCTTCTTTACAGCTATCTGGTTTCATCTCTATGATCGGGTACAGCAGCCGATTAGAATTTAAATATCCTGAGATTTTATACAATTTTTTTCGAGGAGAAACTACGGCTGTACAGAGATTATATACAAAATGACTATTTTTAGTTTTACCCTCATTATAGACAAAAAAAAATTGGAAATGAAAGATATAAAAAAAACATTTTTTTTGTACACATCTCTTATAAAAGTGATATTTTCCTCCTGTTCAATAAATTTCCTGTATCTTTTTGGTGATTTGCCACTGAGATGTTATTTGATCCTCATATATCATTGTGTTATCACTAATATGCTGTTCTAATACCAAAGAGATTCAGCTGAATTACCTTTGGAATACTAAAGAAACCCAAATAATAACGGTTGAGTTAGCTGTGGTATCAACGAAATACCATTAAACTCAATAGAAATAATTTTCAATCTACCAAAAGGTTTCAATTAGAATGAGTTTAAGTGAAATATTTGTAACAATAAAAGACATTGACAACACCCCGGCTGAAAAATGATTTTCAATGAAGAAAAGAAGAAAATGATTGCAATAAAAGAATTTCAGAATAAAAACTTCTTCACCCAAAGAGTCGTCAACAATTAGAAGCATTTATGGATCAGGATCCGAAAAAGGATGGAGACAAAATCAGAAAACAACCTTAGGAATACGTGCAATAATAACACAACTGATTGAAATGAACAACAAGCAAAAAACTTTGCAAAGAGAAAAAATATCTCTAAAATGGAAAAGCGGGCTACGTGCACAAATACGTGCAACGTTTTGCTCGCTATATATCTAATTAAATCTTATAGAGAAGGACTAGCAGAAAAATCTGCAGCATTTTTTCAGGAATTCATTTATTTTTCTAATCAAGGTACTCTTCCTGTTAAAACATTCAATACATCTTGTAATCGTTTAAAACCTGTTGCAATCAAATCTTTTAGGTGAATCCCGAACATCAGAGATAGGAGAGACCCATGAACTCAACAATGCGTCCTCAGTCGGTAGTAGTAGTAGCAGAGACAGGGGGAGGAGACTGAGGGATGAAAAGGGCAAATAATCTCTCTTCAAGTCTATTGATTCTCGTACTTGTAAAATATTGCAATATGAAAACATTTTGCATGTATTATTTTCAATAAAATCGTATATTTTTGGTGGTTTGGTGCAATTTCTATTATCGTTTTTACATACACTTGTCTTTTTTAAAGGAAACAATAATTATCAACAAATATAAACATATTGGAATACTGTTCTTTTAATGACGTCACTCCTTTTGATGAAGGTGTATCTTCAATAAAGTGCTACCTCTTCTTCTGTTTCTTCCCATTTCAATTGTTTAACTTAATTTGGACCGATAGGACAAAGGGAAAAACGTCTAATAGAGATATGTGGACATCTCTGAATAAACATTTCTTTGAAATCCCTAATTCTTTTGCAATGCGTCTCTGATCTTCGAGCGATTTACACATGAATATGTATTATTAATTCTGCATCCATTAATTTTGAGTGCATTTCAATTGTACAATCGCTCATGGCGAAGTTGGATGTTGACTAAAAAACGTTCAGTTGAACATATTCGTTGCCGTTGTGTCTATCTGATCACTCAACTTGAATAGGATTGTAGAAATATACGCAAGTTTTGACAATTGGAGATGGATCGTTTCGCATTGTATGAAGATGTGCTCTGGAGAATAATCAAGCAATGTTTATATGAAAATGAGTGCAAGAGCAAAAATCCAACAAATGTTCAAATTTGTTTAATAACATAGGGGTCTGCGTTCAGAAAATCATTTTGTTATTTGAATATTCAAGTATTCAGTTAGTGGAGTCCAACAATATTACGGCAGAAGATGTATCCAAGCTCACTCGATGTCATCTAAAAATCTCTATGGTATCAATTTACTCCCGGTTTTTCATCCTTCTTTTTTTAAAGCATTATTATGTAAGTGCTATTTGCTTTTGGTAAGACCTTATTTTAAGTTGTTTTTTCCTGTATTAAACAGATAAAAGCCTTGCGTATCAAATATTGCAAGTTAGAATCGGAAGTCTCTCATCCTGTTGATATAATACCCTTGTCTCTTTGATTTGCCGGTTTTGAGACTTCCGACAACCCATTAGATTGATTATTGATAATTAGCCAATAGAAAAGGACACTACTTTGCCCAAACAATTCGAAAATATAAGAAGTGGAAAAATATTTCGACGATACAACTTTTTTCAAAAACTTTTACCTTTTTTTTTTTTTTGATTTCTATCGATTATCTGAGCTTGATATAGATTTCCATTCGGGTTATTGTTTTCAGATAAGAATAAAGTTACATCAATGTTAACTGGATGATTTACAAATCTAACATGTCAAACATTTTCTTGGAAGATTACATCCTGGTAATATTTTTGTATTCCCTGGTGTAGTTATTTCCCTTATGTTATTACCGTTGATACTTTTTAATCAGCACGTCTAAAGTTCTTGTACTAGTGTGGCTAATTTTTGAATTCACAAGAACTTATCACACCGATAATTAGCCAATCTGAATGTATGAAAACCATTCAGGATAGTCAATGTGTTCTGTTGTCCACAAAATTATCACTGTGGCGCTGACAATTGCTTTGTTGTATTGAAGCGAACTCCACCTAGATGAAATCGAGGATACAAACTTCAAAGTCATTCTGCACACCTGTGAGGTGAGCAAAAGTCGATCCCTGTACACGTTTTTCCACAATCTGTCCTTAAAAAGATATAATATATATTCAAGCATGCATGTAAGTATCTTCGTTCTCCCCTTATACCCACATCGAGAAGGTCGTTAGGGCTGGGTATACCCCGACCATTGTTAGTAAGCCTTACTCTCTGTTTGCTGGGTTGGTCAAAACTTCGTTATGCTATTAGCACCAGGAGTTCCCCAAAGATCAATTACATAGGTACAGACTAGGATCGATGCAGTCCAACTTTGGTACTTTTACAATGTATCAAATGTTATTTGGCCGTAAACCCTTATACTCGATGAGAGGTTCCTCAATATTAGTCATTGTGGTGAATGCTTAGTGGTGTCTCTGTGAAACTTGGTGGTGGATTGAATTTCAAACTACTGAACCAGGGACAAACATCCTACTACAGGACGATGCTGATAGGCCAAATATTCCATACGATAGCTAAATACGGCTAAGTTGAGAGACAGAGTTGATTAATATCTTCCTGAGATAATTTCTGCTAGGTAAACACTTATATGTATTCTGCACTGATAACCTTAATTCAAACATACATCTTATAATCTGTAATATATATATATATATATATATATATATATATATATGTGTGTGTGTGTGTGTGTGTGTGTGTGTGCGTGCGTGTGTAAATATGTGTCTGTGCTCGAAATGCAGCCATGGATAAGCTCGATGCAAACGTCGGCAAGTTATCACACGACACCGATGGCCAAACAGCCTGATCTCTAACAAACCTCTGAGCAATCACTGTGGTCTATCTTTGGCCATGTGGTACGAATGCCTGAAGGAGCACCTGCGAGAAAGATCAAATACTTTTGGCTGTCGTAGGGTTCAGCAACTGAATGTCTAGGAAGGGCCATCACTGCACAGTCTTGCTTGGTAAGTTACCAGCAGATCAGAAAGACGCAAGACTCCGAACTCCAAGATCTGGTATGAAACGGAGGGGGCAAAGGACTATAGCAAGGGAAAAGATACAGTGGCTCAAAATGAAAGAGAACTATTTAATACTTGTATTATGCTACATCATAATACTAAAGAATACAGCTAATATATATATATGTATATATATATATATATATATATATATATATATATACATATATATATATATGTATACATGCATTATTATCATTATTAATATTATCATTATTATTATTATTATTATTATTATTATTATTATTATTATTGCTATTTTAATTAGCAACATACGATTTAGCGATAGACTAATTTTACGAAAAACGATGCCATACTATTTTTTGTAAATGTAAAGAAATTAGATAATTATTTTCTGTATTGTTAATATTTTTCAATTATCATAAATTTTCACTAATTTCAGCCTTTAAATTAATCCGTCGACTTATCATGCCGTCTTTCCATTCCAAACTTCTTAATTTTTAACATTTCAATTATATCATTGCATCTCCTGAACTTTTCTTTGCAACACTTTATATCAGTGGTTCTCATCTTCTTCTTGCTCCACACCTAATCTCAACAACTGAAAATTATTTCATTCCTCCTCCCCATCATCATCATCATCAATAGCAGCCGGTTAGCGACAGTTGTTGGACACTGATCTTTCCCAGATTAACCAGACATCTCGGTCGTGGGCGTCGCAGAGCCATTAATTTCTAGTTTGTTTTGTCAACTCATTTTTTCATGCCGACCGGATTTTTTTTATATGATATCAAGGGATTCATAATGTAAGTGTTGGTGTCCAGTGTTTGTCTGACTTTCTTGCAATATGACCAGTCCATTGCCATTTGAGATTTCTGTTGGATTCTATGATGTATATATGATATTTTCGACCCTTATGTTTAGTCCCTGATTTAGTGCACTGTTTTGTGATCTTTCTTGTGCACGTTGCATGGTTCTCAGCCAATTTTTCGGTTAGGTTCCATGATTCAGCTCCATAAGGATACATTGATTGCATATCTTTTGGGGGGGGGACTAGTTGGATGTCTTTGCTCTCGAAGATTGAGCTTGTGCATTCTTTCCCATTAGAGGAATATCATGGATATCTGTTGTTTTTGATAGATATGGTAGTTTACTTCCTCCAGCTCTGCGTTTGGGATACTATTCGTTGCATGTATGTTCTCAGCATGTTTGTGCAAGACATTCGGAACCATTGTGTTTAAACTGTCTTCCAATTTGGTCCTCGTTTGAGCGGTCTTCATTTCTGAAAAAAAAACACGTTGTTTCTTCTTAAATGTACTTGAAACACCATGCTTCTTCTTTTATAAACCACATAACTCTTTCCCAAATTTACCAGCAGAAGAATTCTATTGGCAGAGGAATACATGTTCGCTAAACATAGGTTGATAAAGTTACAGAATAACAAAATCTACTTTCTCGTAATTCAAGTGGGCAACCAGTTCTTAAAGGCACATAAAAAAATTCGATAAAATTCGATCGATTTATTGATCAGGCTAAACTCCTAACTCAGTGAAGTAGGCACTGTTTGGGAAAAGATTGCTGCCTGGGAGCAAAATTCGAAACGAAAATATATGCCTATTGAAAGATGGTCAGGAATTTGAAGAAGGATTAATTAGGGAATTATGGTTCTTTATTGGTAATTCTATTTTTACATCTTAACGTTCAGGGCGATTTCAAAAGTTTAGCTCCATAACTACATGACAAAAGAATATCCAAAAACTGTGTGGACGTCGACATGAATTGCAAAAATATCATAAGTTACTATAATCTTTGAATACTGAACTTATTACCTGGTGATTTACACAAATCTAAAGTCAGACTTTCTTCTAATCAACTTTTTTCAAGTTTTCAATTTGTTTTGAATGTGACAACGGGGGGGGGGATGACTGAAGTACATTGTCTTGTGAATGTTGCAAGATACAAACTGTAGAGCCTATTTAATACAAGTCTACATTTCAAATTGAGCCATCACCTATATCCCATTTTAATGGGGATGATTTTTTTGAAAAATAGTAAGACGTAAAAGTTAATTATTACAACCCCTTAGCAATATCTGCAGGTTTTCTGTATGCATACATACACAAGCAGCTAGCGTGTAAGCCAGACAGCCAGCAAGAACCAATTCCAATGATGCAAGTTAGGAAGAGACTGGGCTTCGTGTTATATGGAGCACCCTGCCATGATCGTCATGTGCCGTTAGTTGTACGGAACTACGGATTCAATTTTTTTGGATACTCATATCCAGATATTGAGCTATAATCTTTATATTTAGATCTATAATCTTGTGAAAAATTTCTATAATCTGGAGATTTTATCAACAGTAGCCACCAAAGGCGAGAGCGGTTCTCGACTTGTTTTTATTTGTGTGTGTGTGTGTGCGTGTGTGTGTGTGTGTGTGTGTGTGTGCAAGTGTGTGTGTGTGTGTGTGTATGTGTGCAAGTGTGTGTGTGCATGCATGCGTGTGTGTATGTTAGTAAGTTAGTGCGTTTATATGCTTCTGTGTTTCTGTGCTCGTGGCGACAGACATCCTATAAAAATGTTTTTTTTTTGTTTTAAAGAAAAAACAAAGCTTTTTCTAATCATATTAGGGCCTTACTTTGATGGCTTTCTCAATAACATGTAGATTCTCTAGCATATAGTGTTTTTTGTTACTCCCTTTTAAATGTTTTCCAGTGATATCACGAATACAATTTATTTTGACCGTATTTATTCTCCGATGGAGTTCATTTTCATGACTCTAAAATTCGACGCCGTGTTTGTTCAAGTATTGTTTGTTATGACGACTTTTACTTTCAATAGATTTTTCAACGACCACTGATCCAAACAACTTCAAACTCGGTACTGGTGTGCCGACTAATATATACAATGGATATCAACCAGTTGCCGAGATACCAACACAGTTTTCTCATATCATATCTGGATTTCCCTTCAATTCGAACTAATGTAGATATTACTAGGGCAAGCATGCTCTGTGAATATTAAAACAAATCTTATTATATGCCATTTTTGGGTTGCTGTACACATCAGACTAGAACTTTCATATCTTTGATAAATTTTATGGCTCATAGATGCACAAATAAAAGAAAAATGCAACGCAATTCTCCTCTCTTGCACACACGTCATGAGATTGTCCCACGGATTTCCTCTTGTTATCCCAGGAGAACCCAAATAACTTGCGTCTTTGATAATTATCTATCAGAAAGAACCAGATGTCGATGACAATGTCAAGCTGACAATGTCACGAAATTCATGTTTCCTAAAGACTACTAAACTAACATGTGGGTTTACACTAATCATTTATTCAACATCGATCCATAGAACACCAGGATTTTGGGAAAGCTAAACCAAACACAGATAAAACTTTCAAAATCAATCAGAGTGTCTGTTAAAATAGATGCCTCGGCATTCGTAGTGCAATTTATTTCCTGGTTCGATTAGATCAAGCTCCTGCGATCGGCATGGGCTATTGTTCAATTTCAATTCAACTCCTCAAAAAGATGCCAAATCGTAAATTTAGAATCGTGTTGTAGTGCATTTCTTCTCATTGCGAAAATATCTCTTTAGTTCAAAATGCATGATTTATAAAGTCATAGACTTCTCTTTGTCTGGTATAATCTAGTCACGTGATCAGTGAAGAATCGAAGAAGGTACAAAATCAAAATCAAAATAGGGCGGGTCAGTCACACAATAGAAACAATAACGTAACCCAGGTCTTTGGCATCCTGCCGTGTTAGGGATGATTAACTGAAAAAAAAATGAAAGAAAAAGACTCGATCAATAAATAATTTAATCCTCTCACCATTTGTTAGGCAGTGATTACAACAAACGTGCATGATGCTGGACATAAAATAGGGACCAATTGAGCATGAATTTATCATGCATATTGATTCCCTACCAAAACCAATTTGTGGTGAAGAGGGTCTTCAAAAAATATTTTCTAAATATATTGAATAAATCTCTGAATTTTCATCCCTTGAACTCCATAGATGCTAACAGTAAACATGATACATAAATAGCCAGCAAGCCAGACTGACTTGAAAACTGATGAAATATACAATGATTCTGTTGGTGACTGATTTGGTGGACAGTTTTCTAATTACTGGGTACGATATACCTTTGGGACTGACTAGTGTAACAACCGTCTGACACGCTGTAACCTAACCAAAAAATATGAAATATCTAGTCCAATTAAATCATTGTACATTAACCATGTTTGATTCGGAATGCCAGAGAACATAAATCGCTCAATATATCTACAAAAAAAAACAACATTTAAACTGCCATTCAGTGGATCTATAGATGAAGGTTTCTACCTTTATAGAATTCATCATTTGAAATCATCCAAAGGAATATCTTCAATTGCCCATTTTCTCCCTTGTATATCATGGATTATACATGTTACACCTATACGCAACTTTCAAATCTTATGGTGATAAAATTAACAATTAACAGTATTACATACCCCAAGTACTTAATAAATGTAACAGTTAAACATTTTTTCCCAATTCAAATCCAGGACGTAATTCAAAATTTTTTTTCCGAACAATCAAATCCTGAAAGGGAGCGAAAAAAAAATTGATAAATAAAAATGAGGTACGTATAATGTAGTGTACCAATTTTTATTATGACTCACTTGATAGAAGAAAAGTGTGAAACAGATTTGTGGTAGGGATTTGATAAGTTTTCAATCATATATATATATATATATATATATATATATATATATATATATATATATATATATATATATATATATATATATATATATGTATATATGATTATATATATATATATATATATATATATGTATATATATATATATATATATATATATATATATATATATATGTATATATGATTATATATATATATATATATATATATATATATATGTATATATATATATATATATATATATATATATATATATATATATATGAAGAATTAAAAAGAGGAGTTACCCTGAGTATTTCAACATTTGGCCAACAGATTGTGTTATTGCAATTTTGCAGCAAAAACAGTTCATTCTCATTTTTCAAAAAACAAATTTTTGATTGTCCAGTAATATTTTTTAAATTCATGATTTTATATATTTTCATTTCACTTTTTGAGGAAGACCTTCAGAGTTATCTCCCTTGTTTTTAATAGGCATACATGCAATCATATACCTCAACGTAAGTTCCTGTTTAGTTATTTCACCCCTGGAACAAAGAAGCGAATAAATTCACTTTCATAGATAATGAGCACTTTGATCAAATGTCAGCAACAGATGAAGATGATATGTTCCCTCTTGGTAAAAGAAATATCGAGACTAAAGCCAAACTGAAGCGTTTAATACAACGAAACAGCTGGGGGTGAATGACACAATTATTCATTACATTATATATATATATATATATATATATATATATATATATATATATATATATATATATATATATATATATATATATATATATATATGAACAACTTTTTTGAATAATTTGATAAAAGCGTTGGACTGGAAGAGTAATCCAGTTGATGTTCTGAAATTTGATTTTATTGTAAATTAAAAGTACCGAATATATTACTCATATAATGTAGAGCAATATTTGTTCAAGATTCTAGACGAGAAGAAAAACCCTGAAACACTTATTTTTCATTCATCCATTCTTCACATGAACAAAAATAAATGAACAAATATGATCAAATTAGCTTCGTTTTGAATAGTACGTTTGGACTCAAATCTTCAGAATAATTGAACTAAAACTAAATGATAATCCACTGCTTTTAATACATGGATGAGCCAAGAAACATGATTCGGTTGTTTTCTCTCCAAACTTTTAACACACACACACACATATATATATATATATATATATATATATATATATATATATATATATATATATATATATATATATATATAACGAAGACATTGAACATCATCATTGATGTATGTATATATCTATCTACCTATCTATCAATTCTCTCTCTCTCTCTCTCTCTCTCTCTCTCTCTCTATATATATATATATATATATATATATATATATATATATATATATATATATATATCAACGTCTTTGTTTATCAATCACAAATCTTCTTGGGGACAATTCATAAGTGAGACATCTTAGCTTCTCTCTTGATATCAGTACTGATCTTAGTAGTGATTCCTTACTTTGCTGAGAATAACGTCTACTGTGAAAAAAAAAACTATTTGTCTTAGGTTAAACCAGTGCCACTACGCCAAATTGTGCAGGTGAAAAACATCCATCTCTTTCAGAGGAAATCATTAAAATTTCATTGCAGACTTAATTACTCCGATATCAAACTGATTGCCTAATCATTTAGCGACCAAGAATATATGAAATCTGTCATAGGCATTTTCATTTTTTTTTCAATCATTCCATCCTGGCAGATACTTTTTTGAATCGGTTATTACTGCCTAAACAATTTTGATAAAGGTCTTCTCAGTCACTCATTGGAAACAGTCACGTGACCAATGTTTTTGACAGCACACAGTGATTGGGCAATAATCATCTTCCTCACCTATTCAGTGTGCGCCGTTATATAAACCTTCCCCAGAATTCGCCTGACTTCTCCATCATGGGCGTTGCGGAGCCACTCGTCCGGAACTAGTCTAAGTCGTTACTTCATCTCACATTTTGTCGTTCACAATCCTGCAACATGACCAGCCGATTCCTCATAGAGTTTTTTAATGGATTTTATTATATCCCTGGCTTATGTTTTTTCTCTGCTGTGCTGTGCTGTTTTGTGATCTCCCTATGTAATGATTCTCTGTCGTGAACTTTGCATGGATCTTAGTTTAAGGATCAGTTTTCTGGTTAGGTCCCATTTTTCAGCTTCATAGGTGACTATCAGGAGGATGCATTTGTTGCATATCATTTTTTTGGCACAAGCGATTTTTTTTGTTATCAATGGTTGTGCTTGCTCCACCGAAAGTTTGCCATCCTAGAGTTATTTTTTCATTTCTTCTTTTGGGGGTTTTATGGAGAGTGGTTGTCCCACGTAGATGTAGCGGTCACCTTTTTTCAAATCGGCGTTTTCGATTTGGATTTTTATGTCTTTGTCTCTAATATGTCTGTTGAATGATATTAGGAAAAAAGTGCGATCATCGAATAATCTACTTCTCTTGCCTTTCGTTGGCTAGTGATCAAAACAATATGAACACGGTGAAGCACAGCCCAGTTGCCTTTAGCATTGACTTACATTGTGAATTGAAGAAAACTTATTTAGAAAATAACAACAAAAAAATATTACCTATAAAACTGTATGCATAATAACTAAGGAGTGAATGTTTACTTTTCAGCCTTCTAGCTCCATCAGTGCAGCCTATACGTCCCATATATACATGTATAGGCAGCCAACCGAAATAGTTTAACTGTAATCCGCAAATGAGCCTCACAGTTTTTCTACATGCGGGAAAATGCCATCTTCAAAATGTGATACCCAGCATATGAATTCAATATTCATGATATATCAGTATATTACTTCCACTTTCCAGGACAAGGAAATCTTTTAGGTCCTTGAAGGAATAGTACAAAACGGACACATATTTTTGATGGTCACATAAGGAACAGAAACCTGACACCTAAGCAAAAGATTAGCCCCCAAATAGAGATTCCTAGGAGAGAATCATACTTAACATCACTTGAAGATATCACTAGACAACACACTATGAGTCAAAACAGGAGTCAGAAAAATCTTAAATGGCAACAGACAGACCATGTTGCAAGGAAGTCGGACCAGCGCTTGACATCACGACTCACAACTTGAATCTCCCGAGATCATATGCAAATCTCTGACCGGTAGATCTAGAAAAATCAAGAAAGCACTGGTTCCTGGATACCTATGATGGAGAAATCTGACAAATCCTTGGTATGGTCTATTACCAACGACGAACGCTTAGAGGATGATTATGATAATGAAATTGCAACAAAAATATCATTTCTTAAGATGCAGTTTTTGCCTTACGGTCAACTGATATAACTTTGTACGAATATCACAGTCGATATAAATGCTGTTCTGAGGACATTGAACGCATCACCAATCTTCTACTTCAAATCCGACTATTCTCTTTGCCCTGCGTTAACTTACAAGGCTGTTAATGAAGTTTGAAAACAAATACGACTGTCTGGTTACTTTGCTTAATGGGAAAATCAATGAGAAAACAAATGCTTCTCTGTTTCGATAATTCAATACAGAATTTCAATGGGAATGACTTGATTTGAAATCATCGATTTTCCTAAATTCGTTTGTGATAGGTTTTCCAACTCTCTGAATGTTTTCGGTAGAACTTTAAATCCTTAAACTTGACCCTAGATATCTCATCTAGGCACGCCGAATTTCATTCAGTCACTGATTTACATATCCATAAATATGCTGAGAGTGGGTGTTTTCCTGGGGTTACGATTATGCCCTTGAGACAAAATATGGGAGTACTCAAAAACGAGTGCTGTGTATACCTACTTCACAATTCCTACCGTTTTATCTTGTTCAATGTCTAACAATGGAGACATTACCGTAAACCTAGGTCTCAAAACCTAGCCTTGTCTTAAAAAGTAGTTACAAAAACCTATTTCCATCATTACTTACGCCTAACCCACCGACTTCGAAACTGTAACTTTGATCAACAATATTTAAAGTAAAAAAGCCATTTAAAGAACGAAGCGATTTACGAAGCAGGACACAACTCTTCTCGGTCTATTATTTGTAATGTTTGAGCAAATTATACAAAGTGCTTTGTCATTTTTATGTGAAAAAAAAAACAATGATGTCTCCTGACTTAATAGTTCTTGAGTGGCTTTACTTTCCTTTCCCACATTCAGTGAAAAACAAAAAGGTTTCCTGTGCTTTCAGTTAAAGTAGGACCCATTTAAAATGGCACTTTCTGCTTTTATCCGGCGTCAATTTTCTAACTTTTTAAACGCCCAGACATTCCCCTGACTGATTGAATCTATTTTCTCGATTTTTTTCCAAAGAATCCTCAGCTTTTTTTTAAATGGTTTCGTCTTCCGCTTCAACTTCTCTTCTGTTTCCATCATTTTTACTTACCTGATTTTTAAATGCCTGAAATGTCGTTTTTGCTTCCATTGAAGCGGATGGTTCTTTTCTTTCCGTTTCTTCCATTCTATATCTCCCCCCCAGTCCTTTTTAGGACATCACTTCTTGATGTTCTTATGTCTCTGCCATGATTTCCTATTGTCATATTTTGCCAAGGACATTGATGTATTTTCATGGAAAATAGAAAAGTTCGAGTCCTGTTCGTACGAGCAACAAATATTTGCTACTAAGACAATGAAGACCACCTCTCATTGCAAGACGTCTTGGCTGTTTATCTGATTTTCATTCAAATATACATACATAAACAGACATATATATATATATATATATATATATATATATATATATATATATATATATATACATATATATATGTGTGTATATATATATATATAGATAGATAGATAGATAGATAGATAGATAGATAGAGAGAGAGATGTATATACATATATGTATATATATATATACACACATATGTGTATATACACATTTATATACATATATATTTATATATATGCGTGTGTTTGTGCGTATGTGTGTGTGTGTGTGTGTGTGTGTGTGCGCGCGTTTCTGTGTCTCTGAATCAGTAGAACTAAATAACTATGAAGTATATAAGAAAAGAATTGAGGTGATAATTATAGCAAAGTAAATTTTCACATATGTTAGGATAATCTGCTCCAAACGGTACTTTAACGAGATTTAATGAAGGTAACAATTTTTAATCTGAATATTTATTTATCTGTTCTTCCCTGAAAGTAAACATTCTGATAAATAGATTCCGTTGTTGATACAATAAGCACGGAAAGTTTTATATATCCTTTTATTAATCGGATTTTTGTATTTTCTTTCATGCGATACTGACATGAATACGAATCACACTTCAAAAGATTGTAATGATTTTTTATCGAGGGGAAAAAAATAAATGCATTTATTTCCGTACTCGAATGAAGATTACTTTCCATAATGTGCAATTCAATTATAAGTAAATATGTATCAAGATGGGATACATAGTCCTTTTTTTTTCATTGTATTAGACTGTTGAGATGTAGATAGTTCTAAACCGAATGAAAATTTAAAATGATACATGAACGGACGATCTACATACTAATAGCCAGTATCGTCAGCCACTGAGCAACGAACTCTTTCATTTGAATGTGATAAAATTAAAACATAAGTTCTTATCAGCAGTATTAGTATTTTTTTTAAGCATGGATGTAAACATAACTTTTTGAATAACAATATTTAGAAACAGTGTTTTCACGAATTTTCTAAATCGAAATTTTTTTCCAAAGAAATGAGTCTCACCGGAAAATTTTGAGCACATTGATTTTTTAATTTTTTTTTTTTAAATCCAAACAAATTAAGATAATAGATTATTCTTTATTTTTTTTATTGATATTCGGACTATCCTCATCTTGGTTGCTTTTCATGCAACGTTTCGGCTGTTGCATTCTACGACCTTCGTCAGGTATCATCTGGTAGATTTGGGGAAGTAACAAACCGAGCCTTTCATTTATCCGACGGGGGTATATTGACCGTACTCCCCTCTTAGCATTAGTAGTATTGTTATATTGTCTCACACTAGGATCGAACCTAGAACCATCAGATTACTTCACAGTAATTTGTCTGATGCTGTAACCACTGCGCTATGTGTGGATTCCTAGATATACTAGATTATTCTTTTTCAATCTGTTGGAGCGGGGTTGTACTGGACTGCTACTTTCCATCCGTCATACGGATGTACACGTCCAATGTATTCGGATACTTCCTTTAGTTCCATTCTGTTCTTTTATTTGTTAGAAAGATATATCGGGCTATCCTTGCTTCTGTGAACGCAAAGAATTTCAACTGCAGGTAAAGTATTGGCTCCACGACGCCCATGAAAAATTGTCTGGCGAATCTTTACGGGAGCTCTATCATCAACAACGACTAGCCAATTGCCTTTTGAGTTTGCTAATCGATTATATGATATCTTTTACTTTTTTCCTTATCATACTCTGTTGTTCTGCCATTTTTCCATGTGCATGTTGCATGGTTCTCGGTTTTAGGGTCAATCTTTCGGATAAGTTTTATATGAAAGAAGGGACAAAGCCCGATTTTATGCACAGGTGTGTCTGGTGCAGTCCCAATGTGTATGAGAAGTTATTTAATCCCAGTTAACATACATTACTACATCTACCTTGGACAATAAATCTCCATGAGACCCTCAAGAGAAGAAATCAAGCAAAGAGTCACACTAGGATGGCAAGTCTTTGGTAGACCAAGCTCAACCTTCAACAATAAGAAGATCCTATTTATCCTAAAAAGACGGGTTTATAACCAATGCATCCTCCAAATAGTAACTTATGGAGCTGAAACATGGAACCTAACCAAGAGTCAGACCTGCAAATTGAGAACTATATAACATGCACATGAAAAG
Organism: Thysanoteuthis rhombus; assembly: GCA_963457665.1. Lineage (NCBI taxonomy): Eukaryota > Metazoa > Mollusca > Cephalopoda > Oegopsida > Thysanoteuthidae > Thysanoteuthis > Thysanoteuthis major. The sequence goes on from OY735221.1 coordinate 42,735,164, forward strand.
ATTATGCTGGGCCTCACATGGCGAGACCAAAAGACAGCACAGTACATCTAGGAAAAGACAATTGTCAGGGATATCATAGAATCCATTAACAATATCAAATGGTTGTGGGCTGGCCACGTTGCATGAATGACGGACAACCAATGGACATCGTGACTCACGACATGGATCCCCCGAGATCACATGCGGAACCGAAGCAGGCACGATATTAGATGGAGAAACGAGCTAGAAAAATTAAGTAAGTACTGCCTCCGCGACGCCTATGACAAAGAATCGTAGTGAATCTTGAGGAAGGTCTATGTCCAACTAAAGACGTCGAAAGACTGATGATGATGATTATGAACATACATTATTACCTATCGTGATATACATATCGGCTATATAATACCTTTTGTTTTGAGACCACAGAAAATGAAGAAAATGCACCGTCCAGTGATTGTTTTTCGCTTGTTTCTTTCTTGCTTTTTTTAACTTGTCTTCAGTTTATGCAGCGCTCAATCTTCCCACCTAAAATAAATAGTGAAAAAAGGCAGAAAGTTTAGCTTATAGGATTTGCTGAGCCCGACCCGAATGAACACTTTCATTCGAACAAGCCTTAATGTAAGTCCACTTGGAATTATTACAGAAAATTGACTCTTCTACATTGGATATTTATAACACTTTTCAATTTTACAGAATCACGCAAAATAAGATGGAATTGATCGAACGTACTGAAAAGTTAAATATGAACGTCTCTGCTGGGCAAAGACAAATTTTCGACCGGAGAAAAAATTTAAAACATAGCGGCCTTCCGTAAATAGATACTGGCTATGTGTATATAAGAAATGCGTCTAATTTCCTAAAGACAAATTTCACTCTATTTTTGCTATTTGTAATTATCTTCTCTCAACCAAAAGATTGATTTAGCATTTTTATCACCACTGCTATGAAAAAAAAGACGTGTTGGTAGATTTTGCACATGAGTTGTTGCCTGTTTCTGGTACGTTCGATGAATCCATAACCGAATCTTTTTGGTCACTTTACAGCTTCGTTTGGTTTTCCTCGAATGGAAGTCAATTTGTTTTATTTTCATCTGCGACTTCCAGACGTTCAAACTTTATATTGCCGTCAAGATTGCTTCTAACGCGATTATAACAAGCGGTCTTTAAATTGACAGATTTATTCTAATCTTGACGAAAATCAACATGGGTGTAGCGGGAAAGCCGACGGAAACTAGAATAGATATAGACAATAATTTGCAAGAAGAAGGAGAAGAAGAAGAAGAAGAAGAAGAAGAAGAAGAAGAAGAAGAAGAAGAAGAAGAAGAAGGAAAAAAGAAGACGAAGAAATTGAAGAAGTTGAAATTGAGAGCCGCTAAACAAGATTCGAAAAATGATGAAGTAACCTGGGCTTGATAGACATTCTGATTTTCGACTTCACACAACGAAACATGTGACATTAAAAGCGGAGAAAGACATTTATTGGTGGTATGTATTAAAAACTTTGAATATTTATAAATTTAAACAGCTTAAAAGAGAGAAGATATCAATGGTAGAAAAATAGTTCGTCTGAAGGTGTGTTTGATTCTATAATTTTGGGGAATGTACCTTTCAAACGGATAACAATCATCTAGAGTTCATGCATGCACGTACACACACAGACACTCAGATGAATGAATAGATAGATAGATAGATAGATAGATAGATAGATAGATAGATAGATAGATAGATAGATAGATAGTCAAACAATTACGGTCAATAACTGAACAACCCTAGCGTCAAAATTAGAAGTGATATTAAAAAAAAAAAACATAAAAGAATAATTACAGCTAGGATAGTCTCTATTTATGACATCACTTGCCTTTTCTACGGGAATACATCTTAAACAAAGTAAAAAAAACATCGAGGCATATATAGATTCAGGAGATTCTAGATGTTATTGATAAACCTGTCAAAATAGAGCCTCGAAAAGATCGAAAGGTTTCTTCTTTTTTTTTTCCAAAAATGTAGAAAAGAAACATTCTCAGGGATACATGGGAATATTGATGCCAGTTTTCTAATCCGTAGGCAAAACAGTAAGACCAGGAGTGCCAGAAAACAAACAAACAAACCCACGCATAGAAATATAAAAAAAACCTTCGCCATCTTCGATCGGTACGGTCGTTCGATAGATAGATATTGCTTATGAGTCGAAGCCTGAGTTTCGTAAGACGACAAATTCCATGTGCAACAAAGGGGATTTGTATAATGTGAGTTTATTTTTTGCAAAAGCTTTATTGGTAGTTGCAATAAGTTGCCCGAGGGAAATTAAGGAATAGAGTATAGGGGAGAAAATGTCTACAAATAATGGACGTTTGATCAGGAAATGATCAGAAGAGAACAAAGACAGGAGGCACACCATCATCGATTCTCGAATCTTTACAGGAAGGGATGAACTCGTATTATCATAAGCAGTGGCAGTAGCCTTTTAGCATCCGTCCTTTTACATAGACTTTCAAAAAGATACGCCACACCTTCTTACTTTGGACATCGCAGAGCAAATAATTTCTGAACCTCTCTTGTTGGTAACGCCATTTTATTATCTGTTGGCTGCATTTGTGCTTATGTTATTTTGGGATCTGTTATAAGTCGTGATGTCCAGCGGTTGTCTGAAATTCTTGTTACATGACCAGCCAATAATCATTGAGGTTTTTTGATGGATTATAGGGTATCTCAGACTGATTTTTTCTCAATATTTCAATATACTGTGTTGTTTTATCATCTTTCCGCGTGATGTTGAGGATAATTCTCCCTTGTACACGTTGCATTTCATGATATCTCTGATATTGTGACCACCCCCCATGCGATGTTGAGCATGATTCTCTTTCGTCTACTTTGCATGGTATCTCAGTTTAAAGGTCAATCTTTTGGATAGATCCCATGTTTCAGCTCCACGGGTGACAGGATGCATTGGTTGTATACCTTCCTTTTTAGGCCAAATAGAATTTCCTTTTTCTTAAAAGTTGAGCTCTACCGAAAGCTTGCCAACTTGGAGTGATTTTTTGCTTGATTTCTTCTACTTTTGACGATTTTATAGTGATTTGCATCAGCACTCTCCGCTAATACACCCACAGGGTTATTACAGAGTTAGGTACATATGAGCAATTGTTATTCAAACCAATTCCCGGTTCACCAGGCCTTTCTAGAACCTGGTATCCTGAATGATCTCTCAATTAGGTAATGATAGGAATTAAGGTCGGTGATGTTGCGAGAACTTTTTTCCAAAGGGATTCGGTTGTTTACCCATACCCTTTGGAAAGGTTCCCTAGGCCGTACCCGTAGTACTGAGAGCTTAATGGAGAAGCATTGAATGATATTTCCTTACTCTTAGTAAAGGTGGATTAAATAACAGCCTACACGAACTGAATCGAGCACTCTACCACTTGGCCACGTGAATAAATACAAAAAAAGGGTTAAAAACAATTTTAAAAGATTTTAAAATTTAAAAGCTGAAAAAAAAGCAGAAAATTTGATTAATCAAAAAAGTATAATATAGGGAAATTTAAAAAAAAACACTGCATTACACAAGTTTGGTTAGCAATTCAATAGAAATTATTGCATGACCAACGTCTTTTGGCAACATACTGTGTTGGGGATGAGCAATTGAAATATTGAAAAATTTGGTGATCAATGAATGTCACTTTTCCCTCCTTTTGTTGAATCACTGAAAAGTTGGGGAAAAAAATTTTAAACGAAACCGGACACAAAATACAGACAAGTTTAAGATAGACTTACGTCATAAATTGAATCACGACTAAAAACCCGATTTGTCAATGAATTTGGGAAAATAAACTTTTTTCCCCTAAACTTAGTACTCGATTGTTGCGACCTGAACGCGCGATACATATATACACGGATGGCTAACCTGACCAGCTTAAAACTGTAGAAATCCTATTTCAATACTAATAGTTTTGGTTGATGGTCTCTCACAATGCTGAACATGAAAAGGAAAAAGGCTTAAGAGAGTTTTGACTGAATCCAACTTCGCCCTTCAAGGAAAACGTGAATGTTCTTGGCTTCTTCTAATACCCCATCTCTGCGTTGAATGCGAGGTGAATTAAAAAAAAAAAGAATTATTTAAGGAGAAAGAAACTCTCATCGAAAATAGAATCTGTATCCATCGTTCGGTGAAAAGAGGCTCACAACAAAATCTAATCAATCAATATGCGCAAGACTGAGCAAATCTTATATGTCGACGCAGATTTGGTTTCACCGGAAGTTCAACAATATGTTTGCGTTTATCTCTGCTCTGAAAGGATTGAATACTCAAGTGCGCGTTGTGCAAAATGTTTTTGTTCGTCCAATGTTCATTCGAGTGCCACATTGTTTTCGAGATGCTTTGATTATGACGTCGCTTTTCATCAGGTCTCTTTTCGCTCCACAAGTTCCGTTACTAAAAGCATAGTTCGGCAAAATCCGGTCAAAATAAATATCCGTGGGTTTTAAGAAGCCAGCGATCGGATCCTTCGATCTCGAATAGAAAACCTTTTTCCTAACCCAGTTTTCATTGTCATGAATTACGGTTGTATGTGCAGCTGTACGCAAATCAAAAATATCATAGTATCCTCACAAAGATACAAAGAAGAGTATTGCATGATTAAGTGTTTGAGGCAGTTGGAACATAAATGGTTCATACTTCACTCCAAAAATAAAATAACATAATGTCCTTCAATCTGAAAATTATAATCCTGAAGCTTGAAAAATATTGATTCAAGAGAGAGCAGATAAAGAAAATTTGAAATGATCTGCGAAAATATTAACAAAGTAAAAATACACACAAATCCTTAAAATGTTGATTGAAAAGCATCTATATATGTGTGTGAGAGAGAGACTCTTTGTACATAAATATGAGTATGTGTACACTTATATACACAGCCATGCACACACATACACATATATATATGAATTATGAATTGCATTATATTATACAGAACTTTACTTGAGATGATCTCCCGTCATTATGCAATCAATGTATCACAAACCCTAGACATCATTGATAAAATAAATAATTGAATAAGATGGGGCTGCTGCAGGAATCGAACCTGTCAACGATACAGTAGCTGCTTTGACGTAGCGATGCCTTTACCCTTGAGTTAAACAGCCACCAGGAACTTAGGTATCGTCTGATTTTTTTTAAAAAGGTTTTGTTGTCGGTAGATTCGAAGTTAGAAAGAGACAAATATCGATTTGAATTCAGCACCAAAACATAACTTGAAAAATCTCTATTGGTGATTGTGCGAGTGTTTGCAATGAGATAACTCAACAATGACCCACTGT